>JADNYI010000020.1:0-410745 GCA_015501065.1 Infundibulicybe gibba | reverse complement strand
CTAGCCCCGCCCCCACCAGTTGAGAAGCCTATTTCAAAGGTACGGGTCGGGAAGGAGAAGGAGAAGGAGAAGGAGAAGGGAAGTGTAAAGCTCCGGATACCCGCCGCGAAACCGGCAGAGGACAACACGCGGGAGAAGGAAAAGGCTGCAGAGAAGCAGACAGAAGCACCACTGGCACATCCCCCGCGTCCGGTATCATCGCTGCATCCATCCCTTATCGCAATGCACATGGCGTCTTCTTCGTCATCCTCGTTATCGCCCTCTTCCGCCTCTACGACCTCCTCGGCCCCAGCAGACAACGTCCACACACATACACGCACGACGCGCTCGCCCAAACGCGCGTTCGCCGAGTCGGACGCATCATCGTGCGCGTCGACAACGAGCCAGCGCGCCAAACGGACACGCAACACGCCCTCTTCATCACATTCCGCCTCCACCTCCATCCCTACCAACAGGACGAGCACCCGCGTCACTAGGTCCACAACATATACTTCTACCACCACCACCACCACCACCGCCACCACTTCCTCCTCTCGTCTACGCGCAAGCACTCGCACTTGCGCATCGACCATCCCCTTCCCCTCTCCCCGCCTCCATCCCCCCCTTTCTCATCCTCCTCCGCCTCCTCCACCTCGGGCTCTAGTTCCACATCCCCCGTCTCCAGCGCGCTCTCTTCTCCTCAATCCTCGCCGTCGCCTCCACCAGAGCCCGCCCCACGCACAAGGCGTGCTGGACGGGTCGAGCAGAGCGGGGAGCGCGAGAAGCCGCTGACGCGCCGTCAACGCAAGGTGCTGGGGTTGCCGAAGCCGCGCGCAGGCGGGTTGGGCAAGATCGTTATTCCAGGGGGCAGATACGCGCTGCGCAGCGCGGGAAATGCGGTAGAGGGAAACGGAGAAGGGGAGGAGTGGGCGCGCAATGGCACAGGGAGGGTGGATGTGCGTGGGTTTCGCGAGCTGCGGATTTGAGGGTTAATGAATTTACGAAAGCCTCATAGCATGGATATATTCTCATTTTTTCAGTACATCTCATCAGTCTGCATCTTATACTCTACATACATTCTGCATTACGATCCGCATCATGACTACACTTATACATTGCAGTATGATACATACAATGAACAGTAGCTAGGCCTGGGGCTGGCGGTGACAAGCATATATTTATTCATTGATGCTGGTAGGGATTTGGAGTGTTGCCAAACCCACTCAATGGTGCCTGGAATCTGTGCCATTCGGAATGAAATTCTCCATCCCTACAATTCAAAGGTCGTTCTGACGACGCGGCTGCTGAACTCGTACCCCCCTTGATCAATTCACTATTACAAATGCTCTACCCTGGATAATTTGCGTGAGCTTTTCGGGAGTACTGCAACTTTTAGATGAAATGCATGACTGTAGATTTTCAACGACTTCTTCCCCAGGTTATGTCGATATCAGGGTTGGCGGCTCCCTATCGTCTGTCCTTGGAGCCGGTTACCACCTGTTATCGATATGGACCAAGGATGGCTCCCCACGTCCACAAATGACAGCAGCACATTGCCTGGACACATCTGCTTCCGAGTCCAAACAAGTCCCAGAGCACCTAGGGTGTACTCAAATTTGAAGAAAACCGCGATCATCCACACCACATTTTCAGGTGGGTGGTTTTATTAGCTTGGAACTAGTACTCATCGCAGAGGCCGCGCCCTAAACGATCAAACCAACAGGTGTTTACAATCTTTTTTAGATTATAGGCGAGCCCAGTGAGCGGACCGTAACCAGCAGGTAACAGCCTTCAGGGTTCCCTGGGACATGTTTTTATGCTAAGACTGCATCCGTCTCTTTCTAGCATGAGAATACCCTCTGGGTGGATAATGCGTAGAGGATAAAAGGCAAACCTCACCTTCATATTCTACAATACATCTGAGATGTTTTTTCCTCGTAGCCCTCCTCAGCCTCGCTCTATCTGCTCTCGCTGCTCCAGCGGCGAGACAGAGCTGCGCAGACGTTACCGTCTTTTTCGCCCGTGGTACTCTCGAAAGGGCGCCCATTGGGTCCGTAGTTGGCCCCCGTTCCGGTCAGCACTCCGGAGTGCCCTGGACGGGAAATCTTTAAGCTTCGTTGGAGTCGATTACCCGCTAATATTGCTGGATTTTTGGAAGGGGGAGACCCCGACGGGGCCACGACCATGGCGAATGACGTCAACTCCATCGCAAGCTCCTGCCCCAACACCGAAATCGTGATGTCCGGCTACAGGTTGGTGGTTCCATTTCTTAGACGCACGGTTACCCAAGCTTAATATTCTATAGCCAAGGTGCACAGGTGACCCACCTTGCTGCTGATAAACTCTCCTCTGCCACCCAAGACCGGCGTCAAGGCTGTGTTGTTTTCGGTGATCCCGACAACAACCAAGGTTTCCCGGGCGTTCTCGACGCCCGTTCTATCACTTTCTGCGCACAGAGAGACGACATTTGTGACGGAGGAGCCACCATCAACGCGGCTCATCTGAGCTATGGAGCGGTGTGTAGATGTTGCCTTGCGAGTAACAGCTTACTGGTGCTAATTTGCTACCCACAGAATGCTGGCCAAGCTGCTTCTTTCGTCGCGTCCCGTGTTTAATGTGCGTGTGAACGCCAGGTTATCCGATTCGCTCATAATGTTACCACAGGTTACTGGAACAGTGATACACCGCCGCAATTTCTACATAGTATTCAATATTGAGACCGCAGCGGCATCCTGTTTTCGTGACATGTGTAATCTATATAACCAAATACTAAAAACTAACCTAAGATACAACCATGATGCAAATTATCAGTGGGATGATATGCACTCAACCCCGGTGCAGCAGAATCCCATGCTGTCCGATCTGCCGCCCAATTCCTGCGCGCATCGTCACTATGTAGGCTGTATCTACGCGACAAATAACAACTTATCCATCGACCAGGTGAAAGCGCGGTTTTTAATAAGTGCCGCAGCGTCGAGGAGGGCAGTGTCAATGGCCACATGTGGGTGCCCAAGGGCCCCGCCCTTCCGGCGGAGATGGCTGTAGTAGTTGCTTGTGAGTGCTTTGCCCTTCTGGACCAGGGCCCGGAACTGAGCAGCACGCCCCGATTGCGTCTATCATCCATGTAGTATACACTGATAGCTGCCAAAGTGTCGGAGCTGTAAGTAGATGAAAAACCATCGGGTGTCTGTGTTCGACTGTAACTTCGAGTGCAAGCGCGAGATGGTCGTCCGATCGGGTGTTTTTTGATGCGTTCTCTTGTACGTATAGAGGCGCCTTATAAATTTCGACATCTAGAGTGTTGTTGTGGAAAAATATGAGAAGCGCTCCTAGCGGCTGTCCGTTCCGTCGGTTGTCTAGTCGTCTATTAGTCCGCTTTGTGCTCTGGGTGAAGGCGTCGCGTCTCAATCTATCCGCCACCGGGATTAGCCGGTTTCTCCACCAAAGTTTGGCATTGCCACTCAAAGAACCACTCTCTCATGCACATACCAGCCCGCATCTCCGCCCCACGGCTACAGTCGATGGGTACGTCTGGTACCTTGGAAAGATGACCACAATAAAAACCAGATTTCGAATACTTACCGGACACAAACCCATGGGCGGAAAACGCAGGCTGCGCAATTGCGTCCGTTGTTGGCGCGGGCATTATTTCGCGGAATGGGCCAGTGCACTTGGTTTTTTTGCCTTCATCATTTACTCGTGGGTTATTGCGCTATCTCGCGTGTGCTTGAGTACTTCCTTTCCTCCTGGGTTCTTTGCTTGAATTAATCACGCAAAAACCATCCGTAAACGTGAACCACTGGCAGCTTGAACCTGAATAGATTCGACCGAGTCTAGGTGCTTCCTCGTAGCTTCCTAGATCCTCACCTCATGTCCTTCACGCGCATGCATCGCCGGTCACTAGTCGTTGGTCCCAGATGAGCTTAGGCCTTCCGAGAAAACATGTAGACATTACCATTCAACACATTGCTCTCCCCTTCGTCTACACCAAGCCGACCCGGGCGACCACGGATATTCACCCATTATGTCCTGGGATGGTACGACTTCATTGGTGTTATACGCCCCCAGTTTTGGTTCAAGGTCCCGCTTGATTCACGGTATTTTCGCTCAGAGAGGCTCCTGACATACCGATTATTCCTGAACCATCCCTCTACGAATAGGGAGAATGCGGCCTTCCAATTTGCTTCCAATTTAATAAAACGGAAAAATGCAAACAATGCTAGGACGAAGATGCGGATGTGCTCCCCTCGCTACATTGAAGCGGATCACGCGGGCCGCTTTTTGAGAGGCCGAGTACTGGCAACTTGAAGGCTACGGGCGGGATCATGGACAGCCCGCTCGTGCGTGTGAAGCCTGGCGTATGGGAGCCATTTCAGTTGCTGATGATGAGAAAAGCGCGTAGGATATCACTGCACTGGCACTCGTGGGAGCGATCTCCCAATGCGGATGCAGGAGAAATCTTGTGTGCGGCGGGGTAACCATCATCCACACTGGTACGGACGCTTGGGCCAAAATTTCCACCATCATATTCAGAATTTCGGTCCTCAAGGCCTCAAGTTTCATATATGAAACATTAGTTCCATACCGTCGACGTGCAACCGTGCCTGACGGACGCAAATAGAATGGCCCCTATCACTGCCAGTGCTGTTTACGGAATTTAGGGCGGGAACCCAAATAGATAGAACGATTATCTTCTATCTAACTATTTGTTTCTTGGCCTGCCTATGGGAGACTAGCAAACAGCAGCAATCTCTCCCCAAGAATTGAAGATTGATACAAGATCTAGTCCAGTGATATTGATATGTCCTGGCGCGGATCAACGCCGTGGCTTTCGCAAGTCATCTGCACGACGAATTGATCTACCTTGCCTTCAGCGCAGTCATATGTAATCCCTGCCACAACTGGACAACCGAGCCTGGGACCTGCAAAACATTGGATCATGATCGACAGATCAACAGTTACGACGGCAATAAGTTGCGGCTATCGTCATCACAGATATCTACCCAACCGGGGACAGCAACGCACAATGATTATGGCCGAGATCCTTATCTGTTCCTACCTGTGACATAGAACGATACAAGTCTCGCACCTGAGGCTCAAGGTCCTATTCAATGTTCAACCTTGGTCCAGCCAGGGCGCTGAACGCGGGTCCACAACGAAAAAATCCACCAAGCTACAGCCAACGTAGATGAGGACAACTGAAAAATCGAGGATCTTGGATAGTGATATGACGCCAGATAAACCGATTCGGTGACAGCACGACAGGCGATTTGAAGACCACCATCAAGAAAACACACTGACGCGGCGCCTCGCCACTTGAAATCTCTCACGATCGTGAAGTCCTTCTCAAAAAAAAAAGATGAGCCTATTTTAAGCGCGGACCAACGGGGACGATGCGAAACAAAATATGATCGGTGATTGAAGAGCGGTTAGCATTGGCGCATTGGCTAAGAAAAGACTGTCAACTTCGCGCGCGGCAACGGCCCAGTTAAGGGGAAGCTGATCTACGGGAGTCTAGGAGCTGATGATCTCTCGAGGAAAAGGTTGCAAATATTTCTATTTGGTAGCCTTTTATGATAGCGTGAATCTGCCCAGGGAGGTTCATAGATCGGTGTATTGCGGATTCTTTGGCATATGTATGTGTGGTGACAGGGAGTGCATACAGGGGAGTATGATGACATTCGATGAACTGCGAGTCTAGGGGAGGCGTCTGGCGACCAATAATATCGCAACTTGTAAAGGTCATGGCCAATTGCAATGTCTCACACAATCATCCGCGCGTGAACATCAACGAGTGGATTTGAAGCGCATCAAGTTTGGTGTTGTGGTGAGCCGATTCGGGAATATCACCTAGGCGACAAAAAAAAGTGATGGCAAATATCCTCTCACTCACTATTCTACGCCATTCATCATCCTCTGTTGAGCGGCTTTGCATCAGGAGAAGCGCACACGTACAACAATCGGACCATTTATCAAATTGGAAATGCGGATTTGTGTGTGGGTTCTTGCAGGCAAGGAAACGGGAGGAAGCGCTGAGCAATCTTTCATCATGATCCAAGTTTAAGCCGGCGGAGCTGAAGCTGCGCAGCTATCATCAAACCGAACCTCAAACCTGTTTGAAGCATGGGGCTACGAGCATAGCACCAAACAAGCCAATATCAAATATCCACGAAGCTTATCTACGTATGATCATCGATCTCAGTCGAGGGACGACTCTTCTTCGAGCCCAGACTTTAGATCTCAGACTCGGTACCAATTTAAATATTACCAAAGTCGGTCATTCCCAAGTTCCAACGGGTTGAGCAGCAGCACGATATACTATACCCGCCCGGAATTTGATAGCATAGCATACGAGCCAAGATACTTCAAGCTTTTCGAATAATACTGTCAACCACCAAATCCTGAATCTGAATTTTAATGCGACTCATAGGTGGCGACACTGTAGGCTGGTGTGGAACAGATCTGATGTTTTCTGTACATGAGTACCACATTACTATACTAACTAACTATTATTAAATACTGTATGTGGAATGGCGAATAATTTATATTTATAAATAGCTTTGCGACTTCAGTTAGTCCCCGGTTGCTTCCGTAGCTGCTTTTCAAACGTTAATAAATATGATCGTGGTCTTCTTGGCGTTATGATGTCTCCGTTTTCGGATTTTTCATATAGCTTTCCATCAAATCCCCGACTTCATCTGCGCGGTTCTTGGTTGCGACTAATCCTACTGATTCCTGAGGGGGGGTATAACCCTCCGGAATTCGCTCGTCGCCATAGAACTCCCGCATCCTATTGATTGGCACCTCGCCGTTCGAGTCTCGCATGATTCCCCATGTGAGGGCGCTCTCTCCTGTCGCAATGTGCGAGTGGAGGGAATCGAGAACCGCTGCGGCCTTGGAATGGGGGGGATGCTCGCGCTCGTAGCGCGCACGCGCAAAATCCCGCAGAGATAGGCCATGTCCGGGGCGTGCGTATTTGATAAGCTTAGATAGCATGGCCTTGCTGGCTGCGATGGGTGCGTTATGAGAGCCGGGGGATGCGTCACGATGTACCAGAGAGTAATCGTGCTCTATCGCGTTGTGCTCGGCTAAAGACAGGAGGTCTATACGCAAGCCATTTCTGCAGACGAAGAGCGCTCCCAACGAGAGAAGAATGGCGAGAGGGAAGGAGAGGTTGAATACGTCTCGTAGGGCACGGAAAAGTTCCCATATTGAAATATCGTGACCAGTTCTATTTCTGTAAGAATCAAGTCAGAATTATTTCGGTGCGCGACATTTCGAGATACTTACATATAGCCATGGTTTGCAAGCATATTGAGGGCAGGGCATGGTGCTCTGTGAGCCTGCTCGTCTGCTGGGATATAGGAATGATCAACGGGCTTCATGTTTGAGGATGAGTGGATTAGTAGTGATTTGACGAATGACATTTGAGTGGATTGACCCAGCAGACTGAAAAGCCCGTACCTTTATACCTTTTCATCGTAACAACTATCCATACGATCCAGGCTGAGCCAGCAAGATTTGCGATTCCCAGCATCAAACTTGGCATGTGTGACCACATTGCCCCAGATGTTTACAACACCGCCTGTTACGAGTCCGGAGTTTACGTAGGAGTCGTCCTTTTAATTTGTCCCCCAGCCAAAATTTGGCTGTGCATAACATCTAAAGAGCAGGGATTCGGGTCAGCCCATAGCCGGTATCAACACATCACAACACGGCAATAACCGGTACCATCAACATCACGACAAAGCACTCAGCCGGCATTCGACCGTTCTGCCTGGCCTCAACATCAGAAGACTCCTGTTCAGCATCCTAGACCCTCGCGGCTGTACCCTACTCCCTCAATTGCTCACAGCAGTGGCACGCTGACAGCGCATGGTTTGTGAACCACCTTACATGTCCGCATTGCACTGCACACCACCTTCCGCCCAACCACGGAGACAAACCCAAAAAGTCGCACGAAGGACCCGCGACATATACATCCTCTACCGCACCTTCAACAATCTTCTCACGCAATACCATTAATCCGCAACCGCAGGTAAACAAGCCGTCTGGGAATGCACAAATAACGAAAGTTCAGTGGGTTTTTGCGCTTTTGAGCGTCAGGGAGTCTCACGAGGCGAGTAGTAATTCATTCCCTTCCTCGCACAAATACACTCTAACCTCGCGCACAGTCACCCCCTTCCTGTGCCCGATCGTGCGCACTCTCGCCACCTCCCCCTGGCACCGCTCTTCGCTTGCACCCTCAGATACAGTCTTTGCAAATTCATACTTCCACTAGCGGCTGCCGCAGAATCTATAGTACATCCAGGTACATGCATTATGTCTCGCCCGCGCGGAGCTAACCTCTCCCCGTAGTATTTGAATCAATGGGCGCCCTCAGTGCTTCCCTCGCTCCCACCCGGCCCCGATTACCACCCCGAAGGCTAACCACCAGGGTACCCAACCACTATCCCCAGTCTCCAAGTGAGGCGATGGCATCGCAGCACCTAGGGACTGCCGGATGATGACAAAGGAGACCGGCGGGGCAACGGGCGGGAGACAGTGCGGTAGCCCTGGGAGTAACGACCCTGCGGCGCCGAAGTATGATGCGGCAACATCAACAACACCCCAGGACAACGAGAAGACGCAACTGTCAAGGCGGTGATGCCACGGCGCTGGAGGACGGCGGAGGAACGATCCAAGGAGCAACGAGGCGGTAACACCGCAGCCTGGAACACATCGCTGCACACGCCACTTTCCCTGAGCGTGCACAGGGCATGCCATCCGCACCTGCCGGACCATAACCCGGCGGGGCTCACCATGCCGCCAAGTTCCCGCCCCAGTTCACTCATATCCCCTTCAACAGGAGAAACAGACACACTAGCAGTGGGTGCAAAACCTCACCTTGCACTCCCGAACTGCCTCGCACAGCCGCCCTCGACGATTGACCCACTGGAGGCCGGAATATAACCACCGACACGCAGCTCTGATCCCGAGCATATTGCTTAGCGCGCACAGGCAAATAGTGCCCGATCTGGGCTATGCAACAATGCACTGTCCAATGTGAGATACCCGCCCTCGCAGTTAGAGCGCGCGCTGTACCGTCCACTTGTCTGCGTGCACCTTACCCGTCAATACTTCGTGCTGATGTATATTAATAAATACGTATAATCACACAAAAAGTTGGAAAAAATTATTCAATTTAGGTTTTTCCTGATGCACTCCTCTCATATCCTACCCCCGCCGTGCAACAACACCACCAATGGACACTTGATGACATTATGGCAAGTCACAAACAAATTGTGGACTCGTTCCTGCCATGCAAAGCAGTGGCCCACCCCCCAAGTGACTGTCAAATCAGTTGATGGGCGCCCATGGACGAAGTCAACTGAAAGTTACAGACTTGATATTCTGGGACCGCGGCAGCCAATTTGTGATCATATTGATAAAGAGTCCAGCCACATAACACAAAACATGTCTGAGAGCATTTCTTAGAAGTTCGGAGGGATGCCAGGGAGTGATGTTGTCAATGTCACGGCGGTTCGTGCCACAACAGTGACAACAGGTTTGCTCCCAGATTACCTAAACACCACTATTGTGTCCACCGCCCATATACATGAAACGCTGCAAACAGTCGAACAGCATCGACTTGTTCTAGATAACTGAGGTCTACTAGGTCCGGTGACGCGGGTCCCGAATATGATGAAGTATGAAGATTAGCTGGTCAGCTCATCTGTTGATCAGGTTGTAACTGGATATTGGTTCGGAGTTATCGCACGCCGGGTATCCATCAGCAGTGGAACGTAGAGACAAGGTAGAGATGGTCTCGAAATGCATACTTACCTGATGACTTCCAGATGGTAGTCACACCAAGATTATAGAAGATCATAATATGACTCTTCCATCAATGTGCATGGCTTATACTTTTTTGATTCTAGAAATTATTCGGACTACTACCCAGTACAGTGGTATTTTGCGTTGGCAACTGAGATGTTTGTTGCATTTTCCGCCCCTCCATAGCCTCGTTTTGGTCTTCCCTGAGGGTCGGCACCCATATATAGCAGCTCGAGCCGAACCGTACCGTTTCTGGTTTTATAAAACCAACGATGGCAGTGACCCAAGAATGAAATGATTGTGAACTTGGAGTGGCGACCGGTTGACTTGCATACCTCCTATCTGATCTAAGTACTTGAGTTGAATCATGCATAGCTCAACAAGAAGATATTTCTTATCGCCAATGGTAGCCCGGGAATGCTGTTCATTGCTTATTTGGCCGACTCGGAGGCCCCACTCCTCCGCTCATCCATGGTAGCAACTTGATTAAAAGTCTAAGTATAGCATGGATCTTGTCTCCTTCCAACTAGGCTTTGGGGTAACATAGAACGGATCACCTCCCCGGTGTTGTTTGGGTGACGTCACGGGGCCCCGCCTTTTATGGCCACTGGTGGATTAATCATTATACACCGCCCAGCTGCCCAGGCCATAGCATTTCTAAGACCAAGATGGGCGACTTGGGAGTGAAAATGAACATGACTCGACAAGAATATATTCAATGGCAAACCGCGAATGTTGTCCATCGCCTGATCATATGTACCCGTCCAAGGTCCTACTCTCTCCATGCGTTCATGGTAGCAGCTTGTCTCAAATGTTTAAGCATAGCACGGGTCTTGCCTCCTTCCGATCAGGTTTTGTGTTATATTGGAGTGGTAGGGAGCGAATCGCCTCGCGGTGTCAGCCGATAAGAACGCACATGGGATTGAATGGCCGTATTGATGGAATTCTACAAGAGAGAAGCCCAGGACCTGGACTGGTGCAGGATCCGGGCGGCGTTGTTTGGGCCACAGCCAAAGGAGTAGTAAACAGCCCTTCAGGAACCAACCAGATTAACCGCCCAACCGTCCAAGAACTTCCGGCCCTAAGTATCCTGCAATTGCGTCCATTTTGAGTGGTCGTCAATGCACTCTCAAATCTCAACACACGCATCGCCCCCGAGTCCCCTGCTCGCCGTACCAGACCGAACCCCATTAGGATTGCGTTGTGTCCCCCTACCTTGGCACGCCCGCCCACAGCATTCGTTCCTCGGCAGCTTATCTAGCTGTGTGGCGTCGGACCCACTTTGTCCGTATTCAAATATCGCCCCCATTTTGCTGGACCCTGCATAAGGAATGACGGGGGCATAGGGGCACAAATCCTTTGGGCAATGAACTGGCAGGTGGAAGGTGGTGGTCGACTGAGAATGGGCGCCAGGTGCTACTCATTTTCTACCTGCGGCGGCCGGAGCATGCTCTAGAGGACTCGTTCACGATGATCGTTGGACGAGCTGTAAGATCGTCTATTTTGGCGCCCTAAGTGCTTGCAATAGTAGGAAAGTCGTTGCGCATCAAGAAGTCTTTCACTGTCACCTATCACATTTCCGACCTATTCAATCTTTTGGGCGATGTCTCCGAGGTGCTGTCAACCTGTTCAATGTCGAAGAGAACATAATCCGGTGAGGTCTTTGGCCAGCATCTGCACTGCACGAAGGAAGGGACGTTGGCATGGGGTTTTGGCATTCAAGGGATTCCGCTTCTGCGAACAACACTTTCGATCTGCGACCGAAATCCATATCATGGATGTGATGATTGTACAACAAAATACTTGATGTTGGCGATGCTTCGTCTTCGCTCCATGACTGTCAACATGCCAACCTCAAGGATCGCCTGGGAAGCCACAGCCATAATCATGCCGGTTGATATCTACCACTTCATTATACACCGCGCCGAGGTGTACCCAGGAGCGATAGGCAAATCTCTACCCTCATCGTGGACTTGTGGCACAGAATCGCAGGTTGGGGCGGTGAGAGCGGTCTTGCGCGGGACCCTGTCAAGGAATAAGAAAGAATCCCTCTAGTATCACTGATAACTGGGACCAGTCCACGCCGAGCGCTAATCAATATTGGAATAGGAGAACATCAAATTATTTAATACTACAAGAACGACTAATTATATATCATCAAGCTACTGTTCATATTAGGACCTGTCACTGGGTTTGTGGAGACCATTATCTCCGCGTCCTCGATGCGGCATTGTTGAGCGGGATAGGAGAAGCCTTCATCAAGCTTGCAACAACTCCTACCCAGCGATGAGTGGTGAATAATCCGATCGAATTTTGAGGGGGCGTGTAATTTGTGGGTATCCTTTCATCAGCATAGAACTGTCGCAACCTCCAGAGGGGCACCTCGTCACTCCGGTCTTTCATTAATTCCCATGTGAGAGCGGATTCTCCCAGGGCGATCTGTTCGTGGATACTATCGAGGGAGCGAAGTCCACATTCGCGTTCACAACGTGCGCGTGCGAAGTCAGCAAGGGCGAGCCCATGACCTGGCTTGGCGTAGGAAAGTAGCTTCCGCACCAAAGCCCTCCTCACACCAACCGGTGCATATCGTCTGTGGTGTCGCGCATCCAGGTGTACGAGGGATTGGTCATGCTCTATCAGATTGTGGTATGCCAAGGAGTGAAGGTCGAGCTTCAAACCATGTCCACAGAAATATACTGCCCCCAAAACAAGGAAGATGGCGAGAAGGAAGGAGAGATTGAATACCTCACGCAGAGCGCGAGTGAGTTGCAATATCGAGATATTGCGGCCATCCCGATTGCTAAATAGCTATTAGATAAATTGTTCAGGCCCCAATAGTAAGTACTCACATATATCCATGATTTGCGAGTGTGTTGAGAGCAGGGCAGGGGGCCCTCAAGTCGCCTTTGCGTGATTTTCTGAATTCGTGATCATGATTCATGGTGTTAATCCTTAGACGAGTCAGTGTTCAAATTGGAGAGAATGACAATACACCTGGCTTTAAGTATTGTACATCCAAGTCTGACGCCTGACATCAATGTCCAAGTCACAGCCGGTGTTAGCGGCGCCGACTGGATCCTATTAATACTGCCACCTTGAACTTCGATGTGTACCACCGGTGTCTTTCGATAGTGAGCAAATCCACACGATGGCCGTCATGTATGAAACACTCGCGACTCTGCTCATTGATCCCGTTAAATGAAATAGCCCAGCGCCCCGGATTGACATGAGAAATGTTCATGAATGGGGTGGGTTTCTTGAGTCCTGACATGGCAACGGGGTGAATGAAACTTGAAGGCTCCGTGACTGTGGCGTCAGATTCTGATGTGGACCTCAATAGCTGATATCATTGAGGTTATAATTGTCCACGCCGGCTTGTGATAGTGGATGCAGATCCGTGGCCACTTGTCTGCAACCTGAACTACGAATTCTGACGGCACAACTTACAATGGTCGGACAAGACTTATGCCGTGGGACAAACTTAGAACAGTTTGGGTGGGAGATCGGAGTTTTATCTGATTAAAATTTGCTTCTGGCTCTCCAATGTGGTTTCTTCGCCGGCAATAACTCTACCGGTTTCGCATTCGATGAACGGTACCGGCTCTCACGCAGGCTCCCATCATGGGGCCAAGCTGTTGGAGTATGTTGCTATACCGGCCCGCCCGCAGAATTTTATGGTCACCTGGTAAACCTATGGTAAAGATGATAAAGCCTTGGACGTTGAGAACGTTAGAACGGAAGCTGGTACATTTTTGGATCCAGTCCGACATTTTCCAAGTACAATAGCACCTATCTTTGACCTATCTCGGAGTATTGCTATGTGGATAGTTCCATTCCGCGGCAAGTATATGGTTTGGGCAATTACAGGTTCGCGCCGGCTTAGCATCTGGATCCATGAGTGTGAAAACTTACCTCCACACGTCTGCTAGCATGTTGCTGTCAGGGATTTTTGTTGTTGGGCTATGACCAAGGCGTCATGTCTGGAATCGTAAGCCACTAGAACACCTTAACTCGGCCAATCACCCATATACCGTTTGGTTTCAGATTGGTGCCGATAATCAATTCGGTAGGGATTTTGGACATCCGAATCCAACTACCCAGGGAACAATTGTATGTGACCTCATATCCCTTGGACTCATAATTGAGATGGACGGCTTCAGGTTGCTATTTATGTAAGCCTCTGGGTGGGGCAATGTGCTTGCATCCTGACCCCAACCTACAGGATATAGGATGCGCAGTTGGGAGTCTTATCGTTTTCTTCTGGGGTGAAAGCATTGGCCGCAAACGAATGATCATGTCTGGGGCCACGGTTATGCTTATTGGAACAGTAGGGGCTCCTTAAATTGAAGAGAGCAATTGTCCTATCCCGTGAATACACAGGCTATCTTAACAAGCTCAAAAACACTCGCGCAACTCTATGTAGGAAGAATTGTCACTGGGATTGTAAGTCCATGACCAGCATTTCACTCTCCTTGAATAATAATATACGATAGGGAAATGGATTCAACTCCTCATCCATTCCTGTATATCAATCGGAAACATGCCGGGGGGCTATTCGCGGGAGATTGGTTTGTCTAAATTCAACGGTGACAATCATTGGTCTTGTTATTGTAGGTAACGCTCAAACGACATTGATACAAACTAACTCTTTCCCTAGGCATATTGGCTGGACTTCGGGCTAAGTTTTGTTGATGGCCCGATTCAATGGAGACTCCCTATCGGGTTCCAGGCCTTTTTCGCGTTATGCTTGTTGATCCAGGGTGCGACTCTGCCAGACTCTCCTCGGTGGCTTATCGCACATGGCCGGAGAGAAGAAGGCGCGCACGTTATATCGATGCTTGAGGATAGAGATTCGGTGGATCACCCCGACGTCCAACAGGTGCTGGCTGAAATTGAAGCATCACTAGCTCAAGAAAGTGCTGGAGGTGAGCGCCCCTGCGCCCCCCTCCGTACTGCAAATTTCGTTTTAGTTAAACCTTCTAGGTCCATTTCGTTACATGGAACTATTCGAAGGCGGAAAAATTCAAAACTTTCGGAGAATATGCCTCTGCATCGGCATCAATGTAATGCAACAATTTACTGGGTACGGCCAGCCCCGACTGCATTGCGGATGGCACCCAAGCTTATACATTCTTTAGGTCGAATATGATAAAGTGAGGTCCCTTGGTGTCTACACAGTGAAGTGAATGACACGATATGGACCTGCAGTTACCTCGCACCTGTTGTATACCAAAACACTATGGGGCTATCGCGGAATCTTTCTCTCATTTTAGGGGGCTTCACATCAGTCACTTATATGTTTGCATCCTTTATCCCCCTTTGGGTCTGTACATCTTCCTTTTGCTATCCCACAACCTCATAATTTCTTAGACCGTCGACCGATATGGGCGGAGACCATTATTGATGATCTCAGCAGCCGGTTTATCCTTATGTTTTACTCTCGCCTCCATACTGCTTTCCACGGGAACTAAGGGGGCCGCATTTGGCGCAACTGCAATGGTCTTCATATTCCAGATATTTTTAGGAATCGGCTACTTACCCATTGTGAGTCAATGCAAAGTCTGTTACGGCATCTTAACAGCTCTCTCTATGCAGCCATGGCTATATCCTGCTGAGGTATTATCTTGTCTCGGAATATACAATGACACCTTCAATTTATGCCTTGACACCTTTGATCTAGATCAGTACAACTCGCATCCGCGCACGAGGGTCGGCTATTTCCAGTTTCTTTAATTGGATGTGCGCGAATAATTTTTTAATTGAACACATCTCATCGGGGTTGCCAGGTGTGTATTCGCCGTTGTTGAGATGACACCTCCAGCGATCGCAAATATCAGTTGGCGAGTCTTTATTATATTTGCGATCTTTAACGCATGTTGGGTACCTCTGGTATGTATCTTTATGGGTATACTTGTCCCTTTTCTGACCAAGTTTCTCACACTGCACGACATAGGTGTATCTGGTTAGGCCTATATTTGAGATGAAGAGGTGCACTACTAACAACGCCTCTAGTTTTTCCCCGAAACACATAGCCTTGAACTCGAAGAGATAGATGCCATTTTCGAAAAGGGTGGCATAACCGGCGGGGTTTGGGAAAGCCCTGGCGGGCGGACCGTCTCGAAGTCGCATCCCAAGCCCTTATTGAAGGGTTCAGTTGAAGGCGAACATGACAAAAGCCTGGATGGGGATCGGGAAAAGTAGTGGAAGAACCAGTGTGATAAACCATCTCATGTTAAGTTGACAATATATTCTTACCGTGACAATGAGTTATGAGATGTCCGAGCGAAGAACTTAGCAGTGAACGCTAGCAACCACAGTTGCCGGGTTCAGAAATAAGATAAGATAAAATGCATCTCATCACGTGGGGACCAAACACACTCACCTCCAAAAAAAAACCCTACTTTCAAAATTTCAAGCTTAACGCTCACTCCCATAACCCAAAAATGTTCGCCAACATCTTCCGTACCCAAGCCCGAACAGCACTAGCACTATGTAGATCAAACATGTCTACAGCAAGTATTGTCGGCCATCTGGCGACGCGTAGAGTTGGGCTCCCCATGATGCAAATGTCGCGCCCACTGTCAACATCTTTATGCCTTCGCGACGAAGATGAAGGTTACGGACGCAACCGCGACGTTAGCTTCCGCCAAAAAAATCCTCCGAGCCAGACGTTATTCGTGGGTAACCTGCCCTACAATGTCGAGGAAGCAGAGGTTCGAGAAAAGTTTGAGCCTTATGGGGCTATTCGAACAATCAGAATTGGTGAGTCTCATACCTTCACCTCCTTCAACTTATGCTTATTTCAACTCGAAATAGCATATAGACCTGATGGGTCCGCCCGCGGTTTTGCACATGTCGAGTATGTCAATAGGGATGATGCCATAAGTGCTATGGAATCCGCCGCCGAGGAGCCCATCTACATCATGGACCGCAATGCCAGAGTGGATTATGCACCGCCTCGTGCTGAAATTGTTCACGAACCCTTCCATAAACTCTATTTCTACGATTTCCGCGGTGACGAGGCAGCCCTTCGGGAATCTGTCAAGGAATTCGAGCGCAGTGTTGTCAGCACTTACTTCCGTATGTCATCCTATTCCTTCCATGCGTCCTGTCCGGCTCATTGATTCCTCCACTAGTAAAACACCCTCAAACCGGTGAACAGACTGGAAGCGGCTTCATTGACTTCATGAGTGTGGAGCGAGCCACTGAGGCGCTCGAACAACTCAACGGCATCCAAACCGAGTCGGGTTCGAAACTCAACTTGTCATATGCCCGCCCACCAAAAGCCCGCGGCATCGAGAGTGGTCGGGAAGGCGGAGGTAGAACCAGTTATGGGGGTGACTGGGGTGGTAGCCGCCGAAACACCGAATATTCTGGTGGTCGGGGCGGGGGTGGGAGTCGTGGAGGTCGTGGAGGTTACTCCGGTAGAGGGCGAGGTGGTGGTGGCGGTGGTGGTGGTTTTAACGATGGTGGTCGCAGTGAAGGATATCGTCGAGGTCAACAGGGCGGAGATTATTGACGACGTTAATTTATTCATTTATTCATACCACATCTCATGACATACGCTATCCCACCACTCACAACATCCCATGTGTAGCGAATTGGAAACCAAATGCATAATAATAATATGGGCACTGATATTGATCATGGTTAAATATTCCTTAGCAGACGCGTCAATCAGCAATGGCAGCCAGATAACCCTAATGTAGGTTGTGAGGCTATAATGAGAGACATAAGCGGAATGCACTGACATCTCGGTCTTCAAGAAATTCAAGATATGTCAAGGCCACGGCAATCCAAAAGCTGGTATCCAAACCAAGCAGCCGTTCTTCTGATTGGTCTATCTCTATCAAACCAGTCAGGGATCCGACTGTCAACACTGGCGTCTGGTCATGGAAAACAAGAATTGGGGGTAGAGTTATAGGTTCATGGGCTGATGCAGATTCGTGCCTTGAGGGAAGACGCGACATCGTAAACGAGCTTGAATGCGAGGGACGGTGTGTTTTTATGGCTGACATGAATCGCGTAAACACTGAGGTACTTGCACTCGACACTGGGGGCGGTGGGCTTATGGCACCTGGGGACAACACAAACTCGGTAATCTGGCTCTGTTCCTGCTGGGATTTCCCGGGGAGTTGTTCGAGCTTCGCTTGAACCGCCGCCGGTGTCGGCGGCTGCATCGTAGGCAGTGCAACTGGGGGTGTTGGGGGGTATGAATGTATCGTCGGGCTAGTCACGTCCCCTTGTAGCGTGGAGTCGCTGTCCCCCGGGTGAGAAGTTAGTTGGATGTTTGTACGTGATGTAAACGAGAGGGCCCCTTCCGAGTAGTGTGGCGAATTCTTTGGTATAGGCAAGAGAGGAATGAATGCGCCTGGTGGGAATGTAGGGCTTTGAATGCGAATGTACCACCCGCGTTTTGGGCGATGTACCGTCCAACATATCGTGCTCGTTTGATTATGCTAATGAATGGGCCGTTATCAGTATATCGTAGTCGTAACATTCGGGGTTGTGACTTACAACGATATTTTCGATTATTTCATGATCGCCAAGAAACCGCTCCTTTAGAGAATTTGCACAAGGAAGCTCAGATCGAAGGGCGTAACTTCCGTAATCTGACTGACCTTGTACCAGATAATCTTCTGTGAATCTGCCTCAGAGGAGACTTGAACTCTCATATCTTGAACCACATCTGAGCTGTTTTTTCCCGGAGCAAGTGTGAGTATAGGTCGTTTTTACCGGAGTTTTGCAATCACCTTTGGACGAGATATCGATCCTTTCCTGAAAACGTTGCCATTCCCACTTGGACAGGAGTTGGGGGACTCGATAAAAGAAGATGCAGTGACTGCCGAACGGAGAGCGCTTAGCGTGATCGACGGGGCCCTGGTAGATCTAGATTCAAAATTTGGACCCGGGGTCGGCGCCAAACACGACTGAATTTCTTCACCACCAGCCACAATTGCAACTTGCTCGACTATCACTGAAGGCCAGCGCGTGGGTTCTAATCCATGCCACCTGGACCAGCCTATAACTGGCTGTGTGTCTTATTGTCCACCGCAGATATCCTCTCTCATGCAGCACGTCTCCGTGGATGCCAGGTTCTATCACACGTTCCAGCGACCAGTCTGCCTACGCGTTGACTCAACATGATCGCGTCAACTTGGAGACGTCCTACTCTCCGGCGAGCACGCCTGCCATTAAGAAGGTTCAGCTAGAAGAAACTGTCGGATTTCTGCCAAATGACGTACCACCAGCCCGAACTCATGAACCCTCTAGACAACCTAACACACCCGAGCCGTTGGTCCGTAGAGTTCAGGAAGAAATGGATTCTGGCCCACACGACAATATCACCGCAAGTGTACCACTAGGGGAAGTCCAACCTCCCATATCCCAAGTGGTTATTGAAGGGAGCGTGTTGAATAATACTGTTGGCCAACCCCCCGTAACGCGATTACACCCATCCACACCTGTCGACGCTTCCCCAACGCCAGAGCCAATAACTCGCTCGAACAATCTGCAGTCTTCCAAAGTCCCATCTTCCCGTATTGGCCGATTGTTTCATTACGGAGGTAACCTAGCCTTTTCATCTTTATTGTCTATCCTCAATTTGTACCACACAGGGTTGGCTGCATCGCTAGGCTATGGTGCGGCCTCGGAAATTATTCGCCGGACGGGTGATACGAGCCACACCCAAAACTCATCCGTCATGATGTCGGAGGCCAACATCAAACGCCTAGTTTCGAAGCTCTCGCAAATGCGCGGCGCGGCTCTAAAGCTCGGGCAGTTCATGAGCATCCAGGGTAAGTGCATTCCCTAGTGCTAGTCAGACTCAGACGATGATAACGACAGGCACCCGTGGTAGATACCCATATTCTCCCACCTGAAATCGACAAGATTTTTAGACGCGTCCAAAATAGTGCTCACTATATGCCAGATTGGCAGCTAGAGGTTCGTACGATATAACTTGGTATTCCCGAGTGTGACGTTCGTTTAGAAAGTGCTCAACTCCTCCCTTGGACCTGACTGGGCTCAATCATTCACGTCGTTTGATCGGATACCGTTTGCAGCAGCCTCCATTGGTCAGGTGCACACGGCCGTTCTCGCCCCTTCTGTCTCCCCGACAGGGATGCCCGAACGCGTTGCGGTGAAAATTCAATTTCCTAACATTGCACATTCTATTGAGAGTGACCTCGCGTATATCAAACTCTTGCTGACTGTGAGCAGTCTCCTACCGAAAGGCTTGTTCTTGGACAAGACAATTCAGGTATGTAGACCAGGAAACGCATTCCAAACACACCACCAATACATCCAGGTTATGAAAGGCGAACTCGCGGATGAATGCAATTATACACGCGAAGCATCTTTCCTCAAGTCATTCGGATCCCCTGAATTCTTAGGGGGTGACTCGCGGTTCAGTTCCATGGGTCTGGGAGGGTAGCACCAACTGTGTTCTGGTAATGCAACATATGTCGGGCTTTAGCGTTGGAGAAGCAAATGCTAGCGGCTTGGATCAGAGAGACCGCAACGATGTCAGCTTCACCAACCCCATGTAACCTCGTACTGAAGTTTCTCATTTAGATTGCCGCTTGGGTCATTGAACTGTGTCTTAAAGAGCTGTTCGAATTCCGGACGATGCAGACCGACCCGAATTGGTCTAATTTCTTATGGAATCCAGAGTCGCGCCAGGTTCGTGATCAAGTATTTGTGCATAAAATATGTTGACATGGGATAGATTGAGCTCGTCGATTTTGGCGCGACAAGGACCTACTCAAAGGAATTCATGGATAATTGGCTTCGCCTCCTGTCGTCCGCAGCCGAAGAAGACCGCGCTGAGTGCGAGCCTGGAGCAGGAAGCTTGGGTACCTCACAGGGGAGGAAAACCAGGTGAGACTACCCCATATTGCTGGTTCCAACGCTGACGTCCGTCCAGATTATGCTCGATGCTCATGTGAACTCCATGATCTTGCTCGCGACGCCCTTCAAGTCGACAACCCCCCAGCCCTTTTCCTTTGGCCAGGGCTCCGCATGGACGGATATAACGGCGGCGATCCGGTCACACATTCCATTGATGTTGCAGCATAGGTTGACACCTCCGCCGAGAGAGACCTACAGCTTAAACCGGTGGTTCTGCCGTCCATTCTACTTCGCGGACTCACCTCGCCCAGGAAACTGAGCGGAGCGTTCCTGCTCGCGTCTCGGCTGGAAGCAACTGTTGATACAAAAAGCATTTGGGACAAAGTTGTGAGCAAGTATCGCTACGACAGTTGATCATCAGAGTAGAATCTAGTATTTTATTGTATTCCCTGCAATAGATAAATTTTATGACTACCCCAACAATATTGCCAATCCCATCAGGTTGTCAGCCGCTAGACAGTCGTCATCATACTGGAACACTTTGTTGCTCATAATCCGTCTATGGGTCGGTATTTACTATTGGAATACTAGCGGGCTGTATAGGTTGTTGCACCGCTACGCATTGTATTCTCGGACGGCAAGCTCCTAGGACGGCGCCTTGGGTTGGGTATCAGTTATAAGTATACATCCAAGGTTCTGTAAGGGAGTTCCGTGCAGCTCCCCAATGCTCGAAGACTCGGATCATTTCCTAAATTTAGCATATCCAAGAAATAGCTGAATAGATTTCTAAGCTCTATTAGGCACATCAATTTCACGACAATGCAACAGCTTCTCATTAACGTCATCAACACTCCGCAAGTCCGTGTCATCTAGGCCGTGCGTTGTATTATTTCCTCTTCGCCGCCTCGGCGCGTCGTGAGTAGATCATGTCGGTGAACGGTCTAATATTGTTTTGATCAGTTATATGACATGCAGAGTAGCGTATAGACTTACCCTTCAAAGCGGAGGGCAATGACATAAATGATGTAGACATACAATGTTATCAGGAGCCCGGCCGGTCGTTCATACCTGGATGATTGTGTCAAGTGGGTCTTTTGACTTGGTGTAGATCATACCATAGTGCACCCGCAGCGAAACACATGGTGCTTCCGACGTACATGGGGTCCCGGAGGACGTTGAAAGGGAATCTGAAGAATATTGAGACGAGCGACATCCCTATTTGAATGCTCAAACATACCCTTCGACCCGAGAGTCCATAAGAATACCAAAGTAATCGCCCAAAAAGGTCCCAGTGATACCCAATGCCCAAGTGGACGTGATAACAAAGGTCTGCCCGGCAATGAACAAAGCCGCGGGGATCAGCGTCGCAAGAGGCTCGGGAAGCATGGCTACGCGAGGCTGGTCCTCCAGCGCGCGGTGGTATCTACAAATACATTAGACATGGGATATAACTTGCAGCATTCCAATTTGACTTGCAAGGAATCGCGGAAAATACCAAAGGAGAAAATCATGACTGCCAAGAAATAGCAGCCGATACGCCTGTCGCCTGCGAAGAATCGTGTAATGGATTTGTTGTTATATTCTGAATGATATTAAGGATTAGCGTAGGGAGAATGGATGAACTTTTGATGCACCATTCCGGGCTACAATATTCCATGCAGTGGGGTTGAAGGCGATGGCGATCAACGCGACGAGGAGCGATGTTTGTGAAAAATCAATTATAGAGGACAACATTAGTATTTTTTGGCACCGAGACAACGGCTCGATGGAGTTGCGGAGAGGATGGAAGCACTGCAAGAAGACAACACTCAAAAATTCTGGCTGATGTCCACGAGGGCGGGTTATGTAAGCAATGTGCTCTTGGCATGTGAAATCGCTTCGATTGAGATACGACAATCAAGTTGTCCGAGTCCCAACTCCGGACTTCCTCCTCGCAGGGGAAATCATACATACCCAAGAACGCACGACCATTTTTATCGCCCCCGGGCCCCCCGGAAGTTCCTGGACATTTAGCTCCACACATCACTGTCAACGCGTATCTTGTCAACCCACGTCCGAGTCTGGACCCTGCGAAAATGATGAATTCATGTTCAAATTAGCGCCCGGCGGTTAGTAAATCCCAGAAGCAACGACAGCAGGGTCTATGATTCATGTCCTCACAAGCCGGAGGTGACCGCGATGCAGCCCCCAAGAGCCCCGTCTGACCACCTCCGTTTCCAATCCTTGCGCACGTATTCGCGGCTGAGGCTGATCATCGAATTCAGGCCATGGCTAGACGGAACGGCATTACATCTCCATAGGCCATCCACTGCCCCTCTGCCAATATTATGGCACTGTTTCTCTTACGGAGTTTCGTTAATCGCGTTACTCAACCTCCTTGGTTCACCGTTTCCTGGCGAAACAACCATCAGCATCGAAAACTTTGACTTCAATATCCCAATCGACGCCCGGGAGGCATATTTTGACCGATTTCTTCAGCAGATTCAGTTTCTTGAGACCCAAGGTCACCTACCTTATGGAGAGGTGTTGAGAATCGACGATCTTTTTGGTGGGACAAATTCGGGATTTATGAGAGTAGGGTAACTACACATTGTCACCTCTACTTCGCTCAATGGGTTCCAGGTGCTTAGGACGGTCGAGCGTATCCTGGTTTCGCTCCAGGACTCATACCCTGGCCTCTTCTTTCTACCCCACAGTTTACTCTCAGACCGCCCGGACAAACTTCGAGCTCTGTTGGAATCAGAGGAAGTTCATGTGGCTCGTTTGCAATTAGCAACGGTAAGCTGGAACTTCACCCTTTCCTAATCCCAATCCTTGAACTTTCGGGCAGTATGCTATTGAACAATTATCCGCCAAAATGGTTGTCCTGGAACCTTGCCTAGAGTCCTTCGCGATCAGCGCGGCGCATTTGCTGCAGTACCACCAGGACCTGCTTAAACTACTCACGCACGACTCATCGGAGCCCTGGGATTTTTTCTTCCCTGACGAGGCATGTTGCATGAGTTTGGCTCTGAAGCACGTTCTGACGCCTGAAGTTCTGTCAGGATGAAACTATCCAATCAAAAGTCTTTGCGGCCTATCGATCATTATCAGCTCACCACCTGGCTTGTATGGCCCTCATGGAAGCAATATCGCCACAGGCAAGTCACATCGTGACAATATTTCGCTCAACTAATCCCGATCCTTAGTCTGATGTTGCGCATTTTGCTCAAATCCTAGTGGCCAATTTTTCCGAAATCACGTCCCGGATGGCTTGTTACTCTTCCTTGCTCCAAGTACGTGCGAGCGCAAATTTTATTTTGACAGTGGAATATAACAACTTTAGGAAATTTTGGATGCTACACTGCCAACTGACGACGAATCCTACGATTTGCTCTGCTTTGTAGCCCTTAAAATTAAAGATATGTCAGAAATCATCGACGAAATAGGCTCCCAAATACGCACCATGAGGGCTGTCAGTATGTTGAAAGCACGCGCCTACCACTGGAACAGAGTCAATCCTGAAGATTGCGGAGCATTACTTTTGGATGACCGAGTGGTGGTCGACCCTGATACGGGTTTGCAATTTTCTATCTTCATTTTCGAGACCCATATGCTGTGTTGTTGTGAGGTGGAGTGCGGGGACGTAGTTGAACACGAAAACCAATCACAGTATCCCATCAGGCCATGGGGCATAGGGCCTGCTCTGCGGAGGGATACGGCTCTAAATATTGTTCACGCGATCCCGAAAGGCTCCTTTGGCTATGCATATAGCATAGGGACAGGTACATTTTGTTTCAAACTCTTGCTCGTTTTGGCTGATGAGTTATTCAAGGGGCGCTCGAGATTGAATGGTTTGGCGATAGTGGGGACTCGTGCTATCTTCAGTTATATGACATGAACCTTCCGCAATATGAACAGTGGCTTGCGGTGTTGACTATGTTTGTCCCCCATATTCTCGATGCACCCTTCATCCCCACCATGACGCTGGAGGACCACGATTTGTTATCAGGTATGTGGTGATATAAGTAGGCCATCCATGATCCAACAAAGTGCGCTTTAGATGAAGAAGTTGCAGGTGGGCGGCGTAGGACACGACCGCGACCTTGGAGTGTCATTGGGCGCAAGGGCCCCCGCTCTGAATCCTCATCAATGATATACCAATTACTTGATGAGCGTCTGGAGTATGAGGCTGTCCTCACCCCTGGTCTACTTCCTACACTCTTCGATAGCCCATCGCCTCCTGACAGCCCATTAACACCAAGCATGACGAGCCTGGGCGATTCTGATGACCCGGATCCTCCTTCCTATGTGTTTGATCTAGGTATGTATACGAGACCCACTACTGCATTCCGCATTGACGATGGTGCAGATGGTAGCTTGGAGGACCTCAGCGATTCAATAACACGGAGTCCATATCCCTCCGCGCATGGAGGCTTCGCGGACGTGTACCAAGGCATCTGGCATTCAGGACACAAAGATATCAAGGTCATTAAATTCACTGCACATTTGCACGCAATCCATTATTCAAATACCATCAGGTTGCTGTTAAAGTCCCTCGAACCCAGCACCACAACTCGGATCGGGAAAATATGAGAGAGGTTGGTATTCATTTTCTTTCATCTCGGGCAAACCATTTACGATTCGCCCAGCGTTTAAAAAAGGAACTGCGTGTGTGGAAAAGCCTTTCTCATCCTCACCTCCTCGAATTGTATGGGATCTCGATGGTGAATGGGTGCCTGAATGCAATGGTATGTCCGTGGATGGAAAACGGAACTGTCAACAACTATATGGATAAATATGGGGATATCCTGTCCATGGGTGACCGTCTAAGGCTTGCAAGTCCAAAATATCTTTCACGTTGTTGCTTGAACTAATCCCTCAATAGTCATGCGAGGTAGCAGACGGTTTGGCATATCGTTAGTCCATTCATTCCCCCCTCCTGTTCAAAGTTCATTTATGCATTCGTAGTACACAAATCATCCATCGTACATGGTGATCTGAGCGGGGTAGGCGCACCCTTTCTTCTCAATGCCCCGTTTATCTAACCGAACATAGCCGAATATCCTCATCAACAACCAGGGTAAAGCCTGCCTTTGTGACTTTGGGCTCTCAAGCGTGGTCGCGGAACTCCAAGACGGCGGCCATCCCAAGTCTACCCTCGGCGGTTCAATTCGCTGGGCTGATTGTCAACTATATCGACCTCAGGAGGAAGACGGGGCTGGAGGGTATACCCTAACCACCCGGAGTGATATATATTCGTTTGGGAGTGTCGTTCTCGAGGTGAGATATACCCCAGTAATCCACGACGGAGCACGAATAACTCAGATGCAGCTGCTCTCTGGTCGCATTCCATATCACTACATCCATGTCGACGCTCTGGTTGTCATCGAACTCCACAAAGGCAACAAGCCTCGCCGGCCAGCCCGAACATTTGTGACGGACTTGCAGTGGGCGTTCATTCAACGATGTTGGGCGGATGATGCCAATGAAAGACCTACCGCTTCCGAGGCCCACCGACTTGTCCAGAACCTTTATCACATGAGCTTGGAGGAGCTTGAAACCACAGACTTAGTCATTCGGATTCAGAGCCGGTGATACTGATAGGTGATGCATGATGGACTAGCTACTAGGTAAGTGAAACAACATATGTATGGGATGGGGAAGAGGGTTGGTGATGATGGATTGGTGTACATTATAAGCCGATCTGATGTAAATGTTAATGATAACTGTATTCGCAAACCCATGTTTTCTGGGCAACTCAAAGTCGCTTGAGGGCCTTTTTCCGTTTCTCCGCACCAAGCGCCGCACCACCTGTCGCCGCTCGTTTGATGGCTTTTGTCGCGAGGGGAGGTGGAGCATTGTTGGCACCTATCCCGACAGCTGTTCCTATCTTCCCGCCAACATTCGCATCGGCAGTGCTTAGTGGTGACGGTGATGTATGTTGTTCTTTGCCTGATGGGATATCCTTCTCGACTGACACATTAGATGGAGCTGATTTGAGTGGCTGTGGCTGTGGAGGTGGTATTTTGCATGGCACGACGGGGGTCGCGGGCGGGGGCGATGCTGCCGTGGTAATGGGTGTATTTGGTTTGGAGGTGGTTTCAGTCGCTGATGTAGCGGGCGGCTCAGTAGAGGCTGCTGGTGAATCAAACTCAACCGGTCGGTGTCGTGGTGTGGCATGAACACTCGTGATCAGCTTCGCGCGATCGCAGTAGCTCGAATAATTCTCAAGCAAAAGTTTCCCCGCCTCTTCATCAAGTGCCGACTCGGGATTAGGATATATGAGAAGGCATTTGACGGTGACGAGAATGTGAGAGATGCCGTAAGTTGACTTCCAGTCTTTCTTGAGCGTGTTGACACAGATCTCGCCCGTGTTGGACACATTGGGGTGAAATATCTTCGTCGCAAACCAACCTACGACCCAGATTAGTGCACTGCTCCTAGATACCAACATGGTCCACAAACATTTTGGGGGCGCAGCTGGAAACTCTTCTGTAAACTTGAATTTTACCCTGAAGTATCCGCCGGCATATGGTGTTCCTTCTAAGCACCCCGTAAATGACGCGTCAATATGTGGCAAACAAGCACGAAAACTTACCAGGGCCTTCGATAATACCTGTGACATCGAGCATATCTTCATCGCTCGTCTGGACGCGGATTCCCTCAGGTGGGTTGGTCCGAAGTTCACTAAGTTCTCGCATAAGGCGGCGCACGACAGTTGGTCCAACAGACTATGAACAGCAGGACGTGATCAGTTTGAAAATCAACTTGCCAAGCTCGGAGATTACCATGATTTTGTGGATATGAGACTCTGAAGTTGAAGTGGTGTTGAAGTAACACAATCCTGGGGAGGGTAGAGCGAGAGTGGCGGACTTTGAACTAATTACAACCATGAACACCCCCAGCACGTGCATCGTGGACGCGTTCAATTTTAATTAACGTCACGGTCGTCGGCTATGAAATTCACAAGTCTTATCTTCTCCATCATAATATCAGAACTCAGAGCTCAGAATCCTACATGTGAGTCAAATTCTGACAGTGATTTACGCCATTCACATTTATCGGACAGAATGCCTTGTCCAAATTGCACATGCTCATCCTGCCTCACAGGCTCACCAGTCGTATCCGAATCAGTCACACCTGACCCACCTACCCACCTTGGCACGACTAACCAATGTCCAACCAACTCTGAAACACCTTACTTAAAGGGAGTCATCGAACGCGCGCAGGAGGCATTCGCGATTATCGACGAGAAATCCAAGCAAGCCAGGGTGTTGCTAGATGGCTTACTAGAACAGCGAGCTCAGCTGTTGGTTACCATCGACAAACACAAAGCCATCCTATCGCCTTTACGGCGATTCCCTGCAGAGATTCTCGGCGAGATTTTCATGGCATATCTGGCGTTGGAAGGCATGCGTGCCCCTATCCTCCTCGCCAAACTGTGCTCTCGATGGAGAGGAACTGCATTGAACACGCCGCGTCTGTGGTCCAAGATCAATTTATACGTAAGCCCCGCCAACGCAACCCGGAATAAAAACATCCTGGGAGCCTACATACCAAGGTCAGGCCAGGTGCCGCTGGACGTAACAATCACTAGCCCGGGTTGGTTGGGCGATACTTCTGGGTTGGGTGATATTTTCCAAGATCTCCTTGTCCCACAAGCCCACCGCTGGGAGCACCTATTGATCGATGTATCTGCGGATTTACACGTCGAGTTGGCACCCATGCTAAAGGGTCGCCTCCATTCTCTCAAGTCGATCGCCTTCGTTCGCAGCTTCTGTCATCACGACAAAGTAAAATTAATTGACTGTTACCTCGGGGCCCCAAAAATTACAGATGTTTTTACAGCAGGCATTTGTCACCTCCCTCTGCCTTGGCCACAGCTACAAAATTGGAAGACCTCTGTGACAATGGATGCATGTACAGCATGCTGCGTGAAGCAGCTAACCTCGTGGATTGGACTGTAGAATTGCTTCCACCTACCGACATCTCTCATCCGCTACCACTCAACTTCCAACACTCCCGTCTCACCTCGCTCGATGTCATGTTTCATTACAACACCAGTGTCAGTCACGTTAGGCTTTTCTTCTCCGCCATAACCCTTCCCTCACTTCAAAACCTCACCCTGACGACTCCCTCGGATGATGATCAGCTGGATATGGCAACACAAAATTCCATTATTACTTTCTTCCAAAGATCGTCTCCCCCTCTCACCACCTTTCGCATTTCACTCGAGATATTGCCCCATTCGGACGACTTCCTCTCGCCTGTCTCGAATGTATACCTTCACTGGTGGATCTCACAATTGAAATACCTCAACAAAACAAGATCATGGTGACTGACCAATTCATGAGGCGCCTCAACGTCAAATATCCAGGCTTTATTCTCCCCAAGCTCGAGAGGCTCTCGTTATATGGGTATATGAAGTTCACATCCAGATCAATCGCTGCCATGGTTGCGTCCCGAATGCGCGCTGCCGCAACCAAGACCCACGGCTCGGACGTCGCTGTTCTTCAGCGCCTCTCCCTCCGTCTCGACAGGATCCACAAATCGTCCCCCCTTAACGCATTGCAGCCATTTATATCTAGTGGCTTGCAGGTTGAATGTAGTGTTAGTGGCAGACGCAAGTAAATATACTAAACCGGGCTTGGTGAAAATTCAGCCATAATTAACGTTTGAGCATATTGTGGATCTGCAAGTCGCGGGATATGTTAGTAGCAGGTTACATATGTAGCTCTAAGCCCAGCAAACTTTACTCAGCCCAGACGCTTTGATACACCCAGCACGTGCCTCGTGAGCGCGTTTGGTAATTTGAGTCTACAACTTCAAGTAGTCCAACTTTATAATTTTACAATCCAACCTCATCTTATGTATGTGTGTCTCACCCTGACGGTCCTCGCACGCTATTCACATTTTATGAACTAGTAGAATGCCTTGTCCGGATTGTACGCGCTCGTCGCGTCTCGCAGGACCACCTGCCTTACCAAAATCAATCATATCCACTCCACCCTTAAATCTCGATACAACCAACCGCAACCCAACCAGCTCCGAAGTTACATATTTAAAAGACATCATTGAACGCGCGCAGGAGGCATTCTTAATTGCCGATGAGGGGTCCAAGCAAATCAAGTCGGTCCTGGATGGCTGGCTAGAGCAACGGGCTCAACTATTGCGCATTATCGAGGGGCACAAAACCATCTTATCTCCCTTGAGGCGGTTGCCTCCAGAGGTCCTTGGCGAGATTTTCATCGCATATTTAGGGGTGGGGGGCATGTTCGCCCCTATCCTCCTTTCTCACTTATGCTCGCGATGGAGAATCATTGTGTTGGACACGCCGCGCCTGTGGTCTAAGCTCAATGTGACCATAACTTCCAGCAACGTCAGCCGCATGCGCTCTGCTCTTGAAGTATACCTAGCACGGTCGGGGCAGGCGCTGCTGGACATAACTATCCAACACCAGTACCTGGATTGGGACAAGATTTCCTCTGAGATAGGCATTATTTATCGAATCTTCTGGCCCCACAAGCTCACCGCTGGGAGCACATCAACCTCAACATTCCCCCAGATTTACACCTCGAGTTGATACCCCTGCTGAAAGATCGCCTTCAGTCTCTCAAGTCGATCACCCTAGTTCGCAAACGCAGGCACTACATCAGACTGGAGGAGTATGAAGATGCAAGACTCATTGACTGTTATATTGAAGCCCCGAAAATTACAGATGTTTCTGTAATCGGTGTTTACCACCTTCCTTTGCCCTGGACACAACTGGGAAACTTGAAGACACCTGTGGCGCTGGACAAATGTCACAATATGCTGCGCACGGCAGAAGGGCTCACGAATTGGACTGTGGAGTTATTGCCACCCACTGACATCTCCCATCCACCGTCAGCCAGCTTTCAGCACTCCCGCCTCACCTCGCTCCGTGTCGATTTTTTGTATGAAAGTGCTGCTGGTCAAGTTGGATTTTTCTTCTCTGTCCTCACCCTTCCTTCGCTTCAAAGTTTCTTCCTGGATACCAACGCCAATCCCGGGCTGTTGGATGGCGAAATGCATGTGGAATCACAGCGATCCATTGTATCTTTCTTTCGGAGGTCTTCTCCTCCCCTCGTCACTTTTCACATTTCCTTGGGGATGATTCCTGATTCGGACGACTTCTTCGTCAACTGCCTTCAGTGCACGCCCAAGCTGGTCGACCTTCAAATTGACATAGGATACTCAAACAAGACCATGATAACTGATCAGTTCATGCGGCGTCTCAACGCAAAATACCCGAACTTCATTCTCCCAAACCTCGAGAGGCTCTCATTGATTGGCTGTATGAGGTTTACGTCTAAACCAATTGCTGCTATGGTGGCATCTCGAATGCCCGCTGCTACGAGTCTGACCGGCAGTGTGGCAATCCTTCAACGTCTCTCTCTCGACCTCGTCAGGGTTCATAAGTCGTCACCCATGGAAGCACTACGTCCATTCATATCTGATGGTCTACACCTTCAATGCAGGGTCACTGGTGATCGCACAGGACCCCCACTTAGTCACCTTGGTTGCCCAATGTAGTAACCTCCAGCTTCCTCGACTGCAGCCTGCATCCAGCGCCGCGAGGAACGACGGTTTGTTCTAAATTGTTGCAATTGGTTTAAGAATACTCTTGTCTTTCTATTTTTTGTTCGGTTTTGAGGCAAGGTGTTCGTCCCCGAGGGCGACCCTTAGTAGGTATATTCGATAGGCGCCAGACAGGTTGTTTGGCAGGCTTCCTCTTGTGCCTATGTAATATGTGGAATTACCTCTAGTTGATAGAGTGACTGGGTGCATCATAAGCGGTTTATGGTCATGGTAGGGTGTTAGTATGAGCGATTTAGATTTTCACCCGATGAAATGTCGAGTTCTAGGCGCTGCTAGCAATCATCAATCATTGATCGTAGCGTGTCCAAATTTTACCAAATCACAATGTTTATTCCAACCAGTTTACTCCAAAAACAGATTTAGCATACATAGATATACATTTAAGCAGTACTGACGATAAGCATATTTAGTGGATTATAACACTCTCGGGTGGGCCGAGGTAGCTTGGTTGGAGCCCTCCGGTATCTAAGGCCGCCAAAGTCGTCAAGAAGTGAGAAGGTAGTGAGAATGGGGATTTACCTATGACAATCTTTTGAATCACGACCGCAGGCTCAATCATAAAGATCTGGGGTATGCCTATTGAGGACTATGGTCTACTGAAATCTTATCACAAACCTTCAGGGTGTGAGCGCCCGGACTGATCCCGCTGACGTTGGTCACAACGGAAATGATGGAGTTTGCGACCCAGCCGTCGTCCCCGCCCCACGCAGTTGGCACTCCTCCAGGAATTGAGGGAGGAATAAAATAGTTCGGAGCCGGGGCTTGGTTGTCAACTTGGACCGCGATTGCAAGAGGCCGATCCACCCCATTCGCGTTAAGCGATGGAGATACTAGAGCAGTAACCTTAATCTGCCCCTTCCCGCCTATAGTATTGAAGTTGTAGAAATCATATTCCCTGCCGTTGGGGTGAGGTTACGGTGGGGTGCTGATAATATGGGCCACATACAACGATGGTCCTGTTCCCGCAGTGAAATTCGCGCCGTTGTTTCCAGAGCGCGGCCACGGTGTGACGCCTGATAATGTTCGGCCAAATCCTGGCAGCTCCTTCCACGTAACACCCGCCACCGAATTGTTTCGCGAGGCATGAGCGGCCTCGATAGATATAACGCCCGCCCCTTCTACGGCACCTAGCCATAACTCTTAGTACGAGTGAGGAAGCAGGATAATATTGATACCTTTGAATCCACTGGGGACTGATGACTTGGTCGCGCTAAACATGACTGGTACCGCCAACGATGGTTGCTTTGATGCTGTGGCCGTGAAGGTGATGACGGCATTGCTGACTCCTGCGGGGAGCTGGTTCCAGTCAGCGCTCACGAACACGCGCTGCTCTGGTGCAGTCGGGGAGATGCTCCCGTGCGTTACGCTCAACTTCACCCAGCTCGCATTACTCGATGCTGTGAAGGTAAATGGTACCGGGCCGCCCGCCCCGACGTCGACGAATCGATTGCCGAATGGCGCGAAGTTGTCCAGAGAGAGGGACGGCGGCGGACAGTTGTAGCCTTGGCTACATTGGTTCGGGTTATCGCCAGGCCTAGAAGGATATCAGAACATTTATGAGTCAGCTGTTCAAAACAATGCCTACCATGCGCCGAGAGTGCCCTCAGGTGCAATTCTCATAACTCCCGCTAAAGCCTGTTTCTTACTTTGAACTCGTGTTACCATTGGCATACTGGACTCGAACATCAGTGAGAGGGAATAGCCCTAGTGAATGTTACCAACGTGTTTGCCATGGGTTGTTGCCAGTAGTAATATCCCACATCTATTGAATGTTGGTAATTGGAGCGAACGTGAAACGGTGTGACTCTTACGCGTTTGGTCCATCATACTGCGAAAATATGAGACTGTAAACCACATAGGAAGCTATACAGGTACGTACTGATCCCATTTCCCTGTAGATATTATCGTTAGTTTGTTCATTCGCTCATAGGACGGAAGACTGACCATCAAGCATTGTGTGATATTGTGTTTCCAGGTCGAAATCTTCGTCAAATAATTGGCTTACTTGATTACCTAGGTCGTTTGCGCTTATCTGAAATTCCCATGAAACCGAGCAAGAATGTCAATAGTATCGGAAACACATACTCTCGCTTGCGATGCTCTGAGATTGTTCAAACCGGCGGATATAAGCTGTGGATGGATTTGTTAATCGAGCATAGCGTGTGATGAAACTGTTCCCAACCATATTCCCCACTGTGGAACTGGCCACTACGGGTGGTGCACCAATTGGAAAAATGCGGGTTTCATAGCACTGGAGAGACTATTGTAAATCTTCGTCGAGGCTTGTTCGAGTTGGTTCCACTTCGCGAGGACACCCTCCGCCCTGGAATTGTATTGAGTATCATAGGCAGCGATGGAGTTATGCTTACTCTCGGTAATTGATTAGACTATACGTTGTCGAGTTGAGCATCTCGGGCTTTCGCCTCGCATTAAGTCGCGTCAAATTGGCGACAATGTCAACCACGGTCTTTGAAACATCCGCACTCAAATCAAAGTCTCGCTGTGCCCAACTGGAAACAAAGTGTTAATGTTGTCCGGGTTCCACCTCGAGGCGTTCCAGCCATAATTGATAAAGAATTCCGTCTCGCGCTCGTAGGGTTTCAAATCGCCAACATTCAAGACCCATAATCGCGTCGCATCCCGCTCTACTGCGATGGACATTTGTTCGAATACCTTCAGAAGTATTAATGGGGCCGAAATTGTTACAAAAGTAGCCGAACCTTGGATATTTGCGTACTCTATCGCGAGTTATGGTGAGCGGGTTAGGTGAAGACGGAGACAAGACTGACTGTGATCCATTTGTAGTCCCTAGGAGGGCCAACCAGATCGACCTAATCCAGACCAATAGTTAGCGACGAAATGCGATCGCAGCCGTTGACGAACATGATAGTAAACACCTGCACCGCCAGTGCGATTTCTCTCATTTTCTACTGGGTAACGGCGAACATTTCCCCAACTTTACTAAGTCAGTGGATAGGGCATATCAACGTTGTTGGCAGACTCACGTATCATCCGCCCATAACAGAGTGACGTAGTCTGGGACTCGCATCCCATCATCGTAATAACCTTCGACCTCTTGATCTGCAAACTCGTTAACATGTCTTCATGATGACAACCTAGATTGTGGTGGTACATACATAGCGTCCAGATTTGGGGGATAGTCGAAACATCAGTATCATTTCCATAAACCTGCTTTAGAATGTCTGTTTGATCCGAAATGACTTGTTGTAGAAGGCCGATGTTGGTTGTTTCCGAGAGAGGGACTAAATGCAGGATGATTGAGAAAGCGCTGGACTCATTGGCGAGAGACCATACGGTCGCCAAATCCCCTCATTCCCAGCGCATAAACAGATTCATAGGGCTTTGCTCGCTCCGCTCCTTCTAGCCAATATTCCTTGATGTTATCAGCGTTGGTGGTGTAATCCCAGGTTCCCTTTCCGACAAGACTGAATTCAACTGGTGTCGATCTCATCATGGGTTCCTGGTGACTGATTTCCGTTAGACATCACTCATAAATAAAGCGGGAGGGGTACCTAGTACCCATAACAATGCCATATAAGTCGGCCAGAAGTTGGTTTTGACTATCATCCAAGGCGAAAGCACTAGAATCCATGAGTCAAAAGCGATTTATAATCCACGAAATAGACATACCTGCTCCACATAGCTGTATCGAAAAATGAGATGTCAAATATATTGAGGATAACACAAGCTTACCAGGCCACAGATAATTCGCTTTGATGCGCAACATTAACTCAAACCTGGGGCGGGTAAATCATGCGTAGTATATCTAGCATAGAATGCTCACAGCTTAGTATAGAAGAAATGATTGAACGGGGACCCAGTCAACGCGGCTCCCGTGCCATTCGTGAATTTCTCCATAGCCCAGTTCTGTAGAGCCGGCTGCTCATCATTCAGGAAGATACCGCGATACTTCACTGTCGGTGACCCATGTGAACACCCCGCGGGCGACACAAATAGCTCAGCGTGCTTCGTGGTCGGCACATCCGCAAACCTATTAAAGCATATCGACCGGGCCGCACTCAGGTCTCACACACCTAACCAAAATGGTGAAAAGTACCGACCAATACCAAGGAGATACACCTGGACACGGGCATCAGAAGTCAAGTAATCCTAACCCAATATTAGATCCTCACCAAATTGCTCCGAGTGGTCATACAGCGCAAATATCGTGCCCCGCTTGTCAGCCCCAATGATGACGTAGGCACTGGCCACCCCGGGAAGAGGATTCTTCACCGTGGTCGCCATGAAGGCCTCCCACTTCCCCTGAACCCCGGACACATCGAGACCAGTTTCATTGACAATTTTGTTGATTAGGGATGATTTCCCAAGGGTTCCAACAATGATGGGCAACGAGGGCTTGGCAGGCGTTCCAGAAGTTGTCGCTGCGGATACATTTGAGAGAACAGGTTTTACATTGGTGACACTCCGGATGTCGTTCGCGAAGTCCACAGCGGCACGTTGGACCCCAGGCCAGTCATCAGCAGAGATGAATATGGGCGCGGCCTGCCCCTTGGACACAACAGGAAAGGTGGACGAAGAAGGCTGGAAAGTGACGCAGGTTGTTTGTCCAATTGCACGCACACCAGCAAAGAAACTAAATAGAACAATGAAAAACCACTTCGGACCCATGTCGGATGCCATGGGGGAGTATAACGAGCTGATAGAAGGAAGCATGCTGCCCTCTGAAGCTTGAATTTAAGGGAAACGGCCTCTGAACCACGAGGACCACGTTTTCTTGCGACAGAGTGGGTAAATTTCGGCAGGAGACCAAATGGCCAAAGAGCGGGACTGACAGTGGCTCCCATCCAGCCCCATAACGAAATCGTGAGCAGCATGCATCCTGGTAGATTATTGACCCCGGGGGGATAATTTGGGAGATCGAAGGAGCAGACATCAAAGATACATCAGGATCCAGACGCTTGTTCCATTGTGCCGCCCCAACAGCTGGTGTGAGGAAATGCCCATCCCCAGATACGGTAATCTGTCGGGGGCCGCCGATATCGACATGGCCACATGAACGCATGGAAAGCATGGAGCAAGGTAGCAATGATAGTCCAACAGGATAGTAAGCCGGCGTTACGGTTCTGAATCAATAACTGTGAGAATGAAAGCAGATGGCCACTAAGTCATGGATGTGCGATCCCGAAATCTCGAAAAAAAATGCGGATATGAGATAGTGTCTGAAATAAATCAGTCATGGAGCCTGATGGGCCCTACATCCCCACGCACCACTCGGCCCTACCCCTACTAATCCCAATTCAGCGAGGCGAGCGAGCCGACACACCCATCGCCCGACTCTACGTGCCCCTTACTCAATAGGCACCCCTCAGCCAGCCTGTTCACCTGCAAAGGCAGTATGGGGTGCGGGGCGTATATTGAAGTTGCCTAAAGGTACAAGAAAAAGAAAAAATAGCATCGCCGGGTTTGTGCGGTCGAGAATGGGATTAGTAAGAGACGACACGCGCGATGGACATTCAAGCACGCTCAAATTCAGTCCTCGCGTTGGAGACCAGACAAGCCGGATGGAAGTCATTGGACTCTGGAGTGGTACAGCGGTGAGCGATTCTATCTCTGGACCCGTGCCTCGGAAATTCTGAGCAACATCTTCGAGGTGGCATATGTCAATGCGGAGGATATATTTGCCCATGTTTTTGCCGACCATACGGCCCTGAGGGACTCGAACAGTAAGCTCAAATTCAAACCGCAGACTCCCAGCTGCATAATGAGGGCTGTCGTCTATGTAGTAAGCTCAAGCTAGTTCCGAGAACATACACCGATAGAAACCCCTAGAAAATCCCATTGGTGGGCGCGACTATACTGGGCTGTCTACAGTACTACAGGCTCCCCCAGAATTCTACACAACAGGCCTCTGGCTGGACATTTATCAATATACCCCCTGCTTAGTGCTGGAGGCCGAACATCTAATATCAAAGTCTGGGATCACTTTCCCAGATATTCTCATTCCACACGAGCGCGAATTATCCTTATTACTTAGCCCTCCCGATATCCTGATGCTCATTGACATATGGCCCCGGCACCCACGCTCAAATGCCGCCTCCAATCATCGAAAACAATTATCCACCCATACTGGAGTCACGCGCGAGGAGATTACCTTAGCCAACTATTATTTCCTCCCTCTGACCCCAATTACGGAACTGGGAGGCCTTCGCAGAAATGGATACACGTCACAAGGCCTCCACCCATGGCCACTACTTCCATTCCTCTCCTAGCATTCTCCGGTCCGGCTAAACTCTCCAGAGGTCGACACTCGTGGAGTTTCACATTGACATACCTAACGCAGTTATCACCGCGACATCTCGACAGCGGGTGCATGTGGCCTCGAAGAATAGCTGGGAGGGAACTCGATGTTCACACCCAATTCCTTCACTGGGCAGGCTGGGCCCCAATGAAGTAGGCAACAGTCGTGCCGCTCCAGTACTTGGTTATTGTTACACGCGTAAGCACCTTCGAACCTCTTGAAATGGAAGACGCCGTACACGCTCAAGTTCATTTACTCGAAGTCTATCTACCAGTTTTTATCACCGTTATTTTCAACGCGGAGCCGAGAGTATGGAGCGTATTGTTCGTATCTCGTGGGTTCTTTTCCCTCCTCCTCCGGAATATAAGCATGTCCCATCGGGGCCAAACCAAATATCGGCGTTAGGCAACTGGTGAGATTGTGCTCAATAATAACACGGTGATCACCAACCCTTGCAACTGGGAATCCGCGCTACGAATTGTCGTCTAAATATAGACCGAAGATGTTTTTGATTCCAATTTCCTGGCACAAAATATCGGTTCTTGGACCGTGGCCAGTGAACCAGCGGCCTGTCTAGGCCCTACAGCACCAATTATCTCGCTTCCTGCTCTGGAATTGATCTGTAAATTATGCAACAGAACCACCGATTACGCTAGTCCATCCCATGTTCAAAACCGCAAACCTTGAACACAACAAGATCCAAGGTACCAACCACTATTCAATACCAGAATTATATTGACTATAACACAATAGTGCACTACGCGTAATTACTCTTATTCGTTGACAAAATGCCTTGTCCTAGCTGGCCCACCCGGCGTCCTACCTGATTCAGCCACGGCCAGTCCGCCCCTAGAGGTTCAGACAACCAACTCGCCCCCGACTAATTCCGAAGTCACGAATTTAAGGCAAGCCGTATCCTGTGCATAGGACATGCCCAAGGCCGTCCGCATGCCAATTGAACAAACTAAGTCGTACCATGATGGGCCCGCGACACAACGAAACCGTCCATCAACAAATATCAATGATCGTATGGCCATTCTGTCTCCTTTGAGGCAATTTCTTCCAGGAATCCTGCTCACGCCACGATTATCTTCAAACACTGTACGTGCGGCTTGATTGTAATCACCAAATCCCCCGTGGTCATGACTGGGACGAACGAGGCTCGTCGCCGAGAACCCCAGCTTCAGCTAATATTTCTGACTCGGACTACTGAGTCCCCAGCCTATGAGTCATTCTTCTACCCTCACTTCGAAACACCCAAGATTACTCTGTCAATTCGGGCTCTGGGCCCGGACGATAATAATATTACGGAAGTCCTAGATATTGATATTGGAGACTACCAGTAGTGCACAACAGATACCGTATTATCGTGAAGTATTTAGAAAAACTGGGAGTAGCCTAGCTGCTGATAGTACAGAGTTCGAACTCCTTTCATGAGGGCAGGAACTTCAAACACTCAAAACCCGGCAGTGACATATTTAAGCCGGGAACCCCGGGCCGGAGACGGGCCATGAGCCCATGACCATCGTCATAACCATCTTGGAATCCGATCACCACCATCCCCAAACACCAACCCCGGGGTGCACAATTCGACTTCGTGTTTCCTCGCCTCATTGACACATATTTCCTATAACACGATTACGATCTTGACTACGATGTTCCAGCTCACCACACTCTTTGGCTTAATCTTGATACTTTGCTGCATGGTTATCACCCCCACTGCTTCTCCCACCCCCGCCTCCTCGGATGCTTTCCACGTTCTCCAACGCCGCACGGATCCTGTGTTTCCAGATAGCCCACCCTCATGCCCGATATGTGCCCAGGTGAGTGTTGGACGCATCCTGCGAATGAGCCCCTATTTGTTTCTAGTGGTTTACGTATCCCCAATCGTCCATCTAGTGCTTCACTATATCATCTATTTATTGGTAGAACATATTAACTGACGTCGTGGTATGAAGGACTACCCCGGAATTAATAGCTGCGCTCAGGCCGCCCCTGTCCTTGCAAACTTTTCCATGGTGTGGAGCCACCTCATATCGTACTTCCAACATAGCAGTTCACTAAATTAGCAACAATATAGATCATATTTAACCCCGGGGCCTTCCTCGATATCATCAAGTGCGCCTGCACGGATACTTTCCAATCCGCATTCCCCCAATGCGTCGACTGGTGAGCGTCTTATGACGATCTGCCTTTGTCACTTTTAGCTGACTTTTCCGAAGCTTCATAAAGACCAACCAGTCAGATGTACTAATACGCCCAACCTCCCTAGCGTTGTGGACGGGATGCGTAAGGTCTGTGGGATACAGAGTACAATCCTGGGGAATGTATCCGGCGTCAATGGGGACAGCGCGTCCACCACTGTGCCCGCGCCGGCACAGACAGGTTCATCGGGCGCGTCATCGCTGTTCCAGAATACAGCGTCAGTGGGAGGAGCACTCATAGCATTCTTTGCTGCGCTTGGGGCGACACTTGCCTGAGCTTGGCCCTGAGAACGATGATACCAGATTCTTATTTCTAACGATTATTCACGACCTCTTACGCTAATGTCCTTGCACGAATTTGATATGTTACATGCCCCTGAATATTCTGAGGAAATAGTGTGTGGTAGGTCTGGATTCCACTGCTTCATGGGATCACCCCCTAACCCATTTCGTGAAGAAGTATACCTTGACCGGATAGCAAATGGTTTGAACTTTATAGCATCCCCCGGACCGGCGACTAGGAATTCGGATTTATCCGGTCAAGGCGTAAGTATGTACCTGCCGACGGTGGTTAGGCCAGTTTGAGCTTAGGAGCCCGGGACCACTTTGAGTCATGCTGTTCACACTGGAATCACAATTCGAGTCCTTCTTTCTTGAGAACTACTCTAATCCTGTGCACTGAGCGTCCATCTATCAACGTCGCCGACCCTTGTCAGCTGGCGCGCTCCATACATCACCATCAGCTACACGTGGGTTGGGGCAGCCCTTCTTAAAGCCCACAAAGACCGGATATCATGAATTCCTTCCAAACCATGGCTCAAGCCTTCCGCCGTTTCTCTGTGGGCCCGGCGAAGTCCACCGTACCGCTTGACCAACCTCGCGTATTCTCGCCATTCTCTTCGCCTGCTATCCCAAATAGCGGTTGGTGTAGTGCTGACTTTATGCTTGGAGCAGGTATGGTTATCATCCAACCGGCTACTGGGAAGTTGGTATTAATATGGGAGGCCGAGCGGAAGTATTGGTTCTTGCCAAAGGGGAGAAAGGACCGGGGGGAAACACTAGAGCAAGCCGCATTACGTGAGGCCTACGAGGAGGTATGTTATCTTGGAATTCAATTGGAAGTGCTATATTCAGGAACACTAGTCTGGGTATAAAGTCGAATTTTTGCCCATGCAAATCCCAAACCGTGCACCGCTGCCCCCAGGTTCGCGGGAAGAATATCACGACCCGAGCATCGAACCAATATACCTCAGTACGCAGTCGTGGGGGCCCCGCCGCCGCGGTGACACCGGTGGCGAATATGTCACGGCCTGGTACATTGGTCAGATAGCTGCTGATGCGGTATGGTCTGACCCGCTCCGCTTGTGTTCGCTCCAGCTCATGCGCTTTTCAGGTACCCAAAGCCGGCACTGGCATGGCGGATGAGCAACATTACACCAGCCACTTGCTTGATATTCACGAAGTGTTGGCCCAGGATTTACATCCCATGGAACGCAAGGTGATCCAGTACGCTTGGCATATCTACGAACGCACTATACAATATAATGCATGGTTGGAGGAGGAGCAACAAAAAGCGAGCACAAGTACCCCACTCTCAGAGACCCCCAACTCCAAAGGTCAGGCTGATAAGTGTACATTATTTTACCCCGCGTTTCTGACATGCTACACGGTTACCAGGACAGCCTGAGTAAGCCGAGGGAGATGCTCACTTTGAATGAGCCCTAATGTGCCCGCGGAAAATCGTGTTGATCCCGAATATCCCCCGAATGCATAACCACATCAATGTAATATTAGCCAGCCTGCCACGCCTGTACTTTTATTGTACCAAGTTATCCTAATAATCCCACAATGTGCCGTTTACAATTGACTTGCAAGCAATTGTTCGTGATTGGTTATTTCCTCAAGACCAAGCATAGACAACAAGGCATAAATTCCAAGCCAGCCGCCCGTCACACAGGCTTGTGGTCGTACCACGGCCAATCTGCCACACCCTGGGGCTCCACAATCTCGCCCATCCCCAGCTCCCCGCGCTGTTTTAGACGCGTTCTCCCCCATCTTGAATCGCCCAACCCAGTCACCCATTCTTCTCACCTCAAGCATGGATGAAATAAGCGCATCGGGCGGGATGGGCAGTCGCAAGCGTATGCTTTCAATTACGACTGACGACTCCATTCCTGGGCGGGCAAAGAGGCCACGGGTTTCTGCAATCTCTACTGACTTGCAACGTCAGGTATTGAGGCGGACACCTTCTATTAGCGCCGTACGTGATCTTATGCATTTCTTGCCCGGACTATCATAACTCCCATGCGTTAGTTCGATCGTCTCCCCAGCGCCCGGTCTCTCTACGACGACAGTTTTGATTCACCTAGCATCTCCAGCATGCTCGTCCGCTCAGTGGGAGCTCGTCCTTTACCACAGGCTCACGCGCCGGCAGCCCGGGATCCGAAAGTTCCGCGTTCATAAGTCGTTCTGGGTTGGCCCTGATGAGGAGCTTGTCGTCTGCATCCATCCGCTCCGCGTCCCCTCCGTCCCTACCTATCCGGAATCATCCGCGAAATACTACCTTCGCAACACCAAAGTCACGATCGACTATTCTGTGCACACGTCCGACGCGGCAGCGTGGAAGAGGCATCGCCCTTGAGTTGCTCTTCCCAAATGTGCTTCTGTTTAGCAGGGGAAATCGGATCCACTACAAGAACATCACTACGAGCGAAGAAGTCGGTCAATTATGTAAATTACAGGAAAGCCATGGGGACCTGAAGTTGATCGAGTGCGGAGGGGTCGACCAGCCTGAGATTGTGGCTGTGGGCACCACCAAGGGCCTTATTCACATCTGGGACATCCGCGCGAAACGGCTGACAACGAGCTGGTCGACTCGCGGCGTCTCGGCATTTGCTGGAACGGCCGGTCCTTACGGTTGGCGGTTTGAAAGGCACCATCAGACATTATGACACGAGAATCGCGCCGTCTTCCAAGATGAAGGAGCAAGCTCGTAAAGTTACGCGACACCAAGCGCGAATCACGAGCCTGTCATGGAATGTTGATGGAAATTGCTTGCCAGTGGCGACGACAGCGGTACAGTCTATTGCTGGGACGCGCGCGAGAAGGTTCCCCTCGACGTTGGAGAGTTTATCCAGCGCCGAAAGAAGATGCAACATATGGGGTCGGTCTCCGTCAGTTCATCCATTATGAGCATCTGTTTCTTCTATTAATGGCCGACAATTTATAGGCTGTTGCATGGTGCCCGTGGCAAGCAAAGATGCTAGCAACCGGCGACGCCAAAGGGACAGTGCATCTATGGAATGTCAACACATCCTCGCCGCATTCCAATGCGCTTGTGCCTGGAAAATTGGAGCTCGGATCACCCATCACTGGACTCCATTTCTCCCCCCACTGCAAAGAATTTCTTACCACTCACGGCACCGATCCAAACGCGATGGAATCAACCGGCCCTCAGTCATGGCCTAGGTCGGTGTTCCAATTCCATCGCCGTACATGCCTTCCCCTCCCTTCGTCATGTCACTACACTCTCACTCACCGAAAAACCCATCCGCGGTTGTGTTCTTACCGCCAATGGGACAAAAATAGTCCTTGCTACACCAGCCGAGAATAAGTTGCATGTATGTGACGTCTGGGCGAAGCGAAAGGAGGTGAAGAAACCACCGAGTTTTTTCCAGTCTGGTCTGATACGCTGATCGGTGTACAATTAAAATATCTGTTGTTATGGTATCTATTCTACAGACTCAATGCCACTGGATACCACCTACTATGTTGTGTCGCTGTACAGAATATAGATTTGTAGTTCTTCTCACCCTGTAGCACGAGGCGCATTTTAGGCTTGAAACAATAGTAACATTATAATTATCATGCACTAAACCCATCTCAGTCAGGGACAGATGGCATCTCGCGCGCGGCCCGGGCTTAAATAATAATCAGCTGTGGCCCCCACGTGATACATTTCGTTCATCACCCCAACCGCCACCAGGCATTCTTCTGCAATGTCGCTGTCCGTCTCTGTTGCCTCAAAATTTTCTCTAACTTATTGAATGAAACTAGAAACGACATGACATCCTACGACGAACCACCAGTAACCCCGATGCCAGTGAGGAAGCGCACCATTTCGCAGGCGTCTACCTCGCTGGCCAGCGTGTATTCGACCAAACGCAGGCGGAGATCTATGCCCTCTATCGACATGTCCAAGGACATGGATCATTCCACTGTATCTTCCAATAGCACTCCAGCAGTGAGTGCTCACAGAACCCTTTTCGCGCTTTTCAACCAAACGCTTGATATTGTAGCTTGACCGCTTCATACCCTCACGACCCCCCAATTTAACACCCTTGAATATCACCCCAAGAACCAATCGGATCAGCCGCCAATTTGGCATGTCCAGTGATCGAGTACTGGACTTTCGAGACGATAAGGAAAATCGGTCGGCTAAAAAAGGAGAAGACACGAACATGTTCTCGCTATTACGTCGCAGCGTATCTTCGCTATTCCAGCACTCCGTTCCCTCACGCCCTTCCTCAGTAACTGAAAACCTGAAACTGCGTAAGCAGTGCGCTCTGACCCTCGATGGGCCGGGTATCTCACTGGACCCGTACTCATTTCCTATTTCGTGGTCACGGCACAATCGCATCGCGGTGGCATGTGGGAACGATATCTACTACCAGGACCTCACCAACAAGACAGTGTCCCACCTTGGTACACTGGCTGCTGCGATGCCCGGCCGGCTACATGGCATCGAATGGGGTGGGGAGGGTAAGGAAAGTATTCTGGCGTCTGGCACGACCACCGGCGTCGTAAAGGTCTGGGACTCGAGCCGCGAGCAGACCTTCCTGCGGATGTGGCAGGAGGAACGGCTGGCATCTGTTGGGGGTCTCAGCTGGAATGGAGATATCCTTGCTGTTGGATCATATGACGGTGCTATATCCCTTTTTGACGTCCGCGAAGAGTCGCAGGCAAGACGGATTGCGGGCCATAAAGGGAGCGTGTTGAATATCCAATGGAGCCCAGATGGCAATTACCTTGCAAGTGGCGATGATCTTGGCATGGTGCATATGTGGGACAAGCGAGCTGGCAAATCTCTTTTAGATCCTGGAACCAAGGGGCCTAAATTGAGACACCGTGCTCCCGTGAAGGTAATTGCAATCGCCCAATGGTTCATGCGATATATTTTTACATTTCTTTCAGGCCCTGGCGTGGTGTCCATGGAAGACTGATCTCCTTGCTACAGGCAGCATTTATCCTGAGGGGAAAATCCGCATTTGGAGTACTGCCACTAGTGCTGCCCCCGAAGCCCTCCAGACCCTCCCGCTCAACACGTCGGTGACCTCGCTTCACTGGTCTCCACATTGTAAGGAACTCCTCAGCACACATGGCTCGTCATTCAAACCGGTGCCCGCACCGGCTCGCACACGCACCTCAGGGCACCCCCGCGCTGAGCGTCGGGTCGTTAAGCCCGTAAACTCACCGCTGATGAATTCAATTATCGTACACGAGTATCCTTCAGGCAAACGTCTACTAACACTGACTGCACACCTCGCCCCCGTGGTCCACAGCTGCCTCAGCCCTGACGGACAGGATCTCTTCACCGTTTGCCCCAAGGAGGAAACGGTCAAGATGTGGCATGTCTGGAGCAAACGGACGGAGACCACCAAACGGGAGAGTGCTTTTGATAAATGTACTATTCGTTAAAATATGCTGCCCGCGCTCAAATGTACTTCAATCATCCACGCAATCATGTATTAGATACCATCCTGTTTCTTGCTGTATGTTGGTTTCTTGTGTTATCTCCCCATGTTTCCGCGGTCTGTATATTTATGAGAAATAAATCATGTGACACGCAACACTGTCTCAAATTCGAAACGTCCCTCGCCGCACGAATCACAGTCCAGCGCACTGTGAAGCACTTTGTCGGAATTAGCAACCTTTGTTCAGTACACAACCACTTCAAAAATGGCACCTTTACCTCCAGGAGGTTAGCCCGAATGGTACCCCCTTCATTGTCCCCCATAACAGTGTTCTAGAACCGCACGAATCTCCCAAGCCTCAGCCGATCGGCAGCATGCCTCTGCTCTTTCTCCTAACAACCTGCACCATATGTCTTCTATACCTCCTCTGGAGGCGAGCGGATTCGCTGAAAAGCGCTGTATCACATCAGTAAGTTATCTATTCCTTTCCTGTTCGCACCCAGATATTCATGTGTCTTAGGCTCAAAACATGGACCCATACTGAGGGTCGTATCCGCCTGAGTGAAGACGACGGCCCACCCGCGCGGGAATTTATAGAAGATGATGACGATGATGACGGTAGTCGAGATGAGCAACTAGGGACTGCGGGTGCTGAGCCGTTGACGGGGCGGGCCCCACAAGCTGGACCAAACGATACTACCGGTACCGTGGAAGAACGGTCCGCCCAGCCCCCCAGCAGTAAATGGACTGGGTACAAAATCCCTTGGTTTGTTACACTTATACTCCATCTAATATGTACTTCGACGTGGCAATTAAAAATGAGGACGGATTCACTATATCGCGAACACGGGCTGAGCGGCCGTTTCCCTTGCGTGTACGTTACTGACATATCATGCCAGCATCGTATGTCTACTCCGCTCCGTACGTTCCATGCTTCCTTGCGGCAATAATGTCATCATCTGGGTCGGTTTCCTAGAGCCATACTCGTCGCATCCCAGCTTGGACATTTCGTCACACCAGCGGCTGGTGGAACTGGCGCCTGATGTGCTTTTCATAGCTGCTTCTTCGATCCCCCAAATGGCGACCCACCTGGGTCAATAATTAAGCAGGGCACATAATATCTTCCACCATTCGAGTAGGGAGGTACCATTCTCACTAGTAGTCCCGCTCTTGGGCCGTTGGTTCGCTCCCGAAATTTATCCATTCTACTATTACTAGGAGAACCACCTTACCTCGTGACCTCTGGGTTATCTCCCTTAAATTCGGCCTGCAACGCGCGATTTGGCCAGCCCACTATTGTTCTCAAGGTATCCACCATGCGTTCTCTGTGGGTCCTCGCCACCCTATTATCTTTTCTCGCGAGCGTGCGCGCGATTGGACAAACAACATGCGTCACATTCCAGTCTTCTTCGTCCAGCTTCTCGGTTGTGTCCAGAGGACAGGCGGCACCTATACTTCTCTCTGCCGACGATTGGCCTGGAGTCCAGCGTGCTGCTGTGGACTTCGCGAACGACATCCAGAGTGTCACCAATGTAAAACCTATTCTCTCAAACGTGTCCACAACGGCGACCTCTGGAACGCCCGCCAAACCCTCGTTGCCCATTATTGTTGGAACCCTTGGGAAATCATCCCTAATCAACAAAATTGTCAATGAAACCGGCCTCGATGTGTCCGGAGTCCAGGGGAAGTGGGAGGCCTTCATGGCGACCACGGTGAAGAATCCTCTTCCTGGGGTGGCCAGTGCCTACGTCATCATTGGGGCTGACAAGCGGGGCACGATATTGCGCTGTATGACCATTCGGAGCAATTTGGTGCGTGTCTAATATTGGACTACTTACTTGATATTCTGATGTTCTCGCCCAGGTGTATCTCCGTGGTATTGGTCGGTACTTTTTGCTTTTGTTGTGGGCGTGACATCTCACTGCGTCGGCCCGGCGTTCTGGAAATAGGTGGGCGGACGTGCCAACAACGAAGCATCCCGAATTATTTGTGTCACCCACGGGGTGTTCGCATGGATCGCCGACGGTAAAGTATCGCGGTATTTTCCTCAATGACGAGCAGCCGGCTTTGCAGAACTGGGCTATGGAGAAGTTTACCAATGGCACGGGCGCGGCCTTGACTGGGTCTCCCTTTAACCGCTTCTTTTATACTAAGCTGTAGGTATTTCCGCGATACGTGGTGCTGTAACTGACTAAACACCCCCCCAGCTTTGAGCTGATGTTACGCATCAAAGCGAACTACTTGTGGCCTGGTATGTCTCTCTCGTTTAGCCATTCTGTGATCTCATGGTGAATATAGCAATATGGAGCAGGTGGGAGAGGAAAACCCACATCTTAGATTCCCAAATACTAACCTATATTAGCGCTTTCGCGATAGATGACAGTCAAAATCAGCCATTGGCTGACTGGTACGGCATTGTTATGGGCACTAGGTATTTTTACTCTACAGGTGGCCCACAGTATTTTAACAAACCCAGTCACCAGGAACCAATGATGAGGTCAACACCCATCGAATTTAATCTTTTTGGCAGTGGCCCATGGGATTACACCACAAATGCGCCAGAAATCATGGAGTATTGGTTGAACGGGACAGAACGAGCAAAACCTTTCGAATCGGTCTATACGATAGGCATGCGAGGTTTTGGCGATCGTATGGTTTCCCTCCGCGAATCTATTTCACACTCAACGTTCCCTGAAGTTCCTCTATCGGAAACAACCAACATTGCCCTTCTCCAGCAAGTCATCTCAGACCAAACAAACATTCTAACACGGGTTTATGGAAACGACACTGATGTTTCAGACATCCCTCAAATTTGGGCGCTATGTACGTATTTTCGTAACCCATATTGCTATAGCTTGACTATGCTGACAACCCTACAGACAAAGAGGTCGAGGGGTATTATGACGATGGAATGCGAGTCCCGGAATATGTAACTCTGTTGTGGTCAGATGATAAGTATGCTTTCTTGCACTAATTATTGTGCGCTACTCTCTAATTCTAAACAGCTGGGGAAACATCCGCCGTTTCCCAATAGAAAGCGAGAGGAATCGGACCGGGGGTGCTGGCGTTTACTACCATGTTAGTGGGCGGGCTTTCTTCACCCAGATCAGGTTTCCCATTGACCCGACCTAGTTTGATTATGTCGGCGACCCCAGAGACTACAAATGGATTGCGGTCAGCTTCGACTTTCTACTCTTGTGCCGTTCTCTCATTTATCCACAACGATAGAGCACGCAAATCTCCAAGGTCGAACTCTTTCGGGATAATTTGCAGGATACTAATGGTCAAACAGGTATTTGAACAAATGTCCATCGCAGTCGAGCGGGAGGCAACGCGACTCTGGATCCTGAACGTCGGTGATCTCAAACCGTACGAGCGCGAAACGGAGTTCTTCATCAATTACGGCTGGAACGCCTCGAGATGGAACCCGAACAACCTTGATACCTTTGTCTCTAGTTGGGCGCAGCGAGAGTTTGACCTCAATGCCGACACCTCACAGACTGTAGTCAACATCGTCGCCAACTTGACTCGCTTCAACGCGAGGCGAAAGCCGGAGCTCCTCAATTCAACAACCTACAGTTTGATTAATTACCGAGAGTAGGCATATTGTTGCAGGTTCCTTTGGTTGCTTTTCTAACTTGATTATAAACCCAGAGCGGAGAATGTTCTCGCGGAATGGAATCAGCTCCAGCAAGCATCGACAAGCATTTACAATAGCCTCTCATCCGCTATGAAACCCGCATTTTTCCAGATGGTACACCACCCGGTAATGGCAAGTACCACAGTCACGAATATGGTTAGTGGCAACCGCACCCTCTAAACTTGGCCAACCCAATTCTATAGTTGGTATCTGCTGGTATGAACAACCTCAGAGCATCACAAGCAAGGGTACGCGGTTTCCTTCATCACCTGGCCTCCATTTCATTTTAGGGCAACCCCACAGTTAAGTGCGAACGACCTTGCCGATCAAGTAACAGAATTATTTGGAAAAGATTTTGATTTGGAAACTCAATACCATACACTACTCAACGGTCGGTTTCACACGTCGAAACAAAGACGAATCCACTTACATATACTTGAATTTTATAGGGAAATGGGATCAGTATGTCGCTCACCTTTGTAGGTTATGATTCGGCTGACATTCTTTTTAGTATGATGGATCAAACGCGTGAGCTAATACCCTCGTGCTCCCACCATGTTGAACAAGTAATTTAGATCTGGGATATTTCTACTGGCAACAACCCATGGCGGATACGTTAGTAACTATCCGTGGACCCCTTTTCCCATGCTGATGATTTTGTCTAGCATGCCAATGATAACACGGGTGCAAGCGAAAAAACAGGCTCTAGCGGGAGTCATGCGAATCGCGCCTGAGGGAACCCTTGGCGCATGGTAAATATCGCCAATAGCTGATCTTTACCTGCTTTAATATACTGCCCCTCCCCTTAGGCCTGGCGACAACCCAAACCAGTGCGCCCAAGGCTACAGCTGTCCGCCACCATCCATCTCTCTGGATAACTTCGCGCCATTTGGCAATCGATTCATTGACGTTGGGGCGGGCGGCCCGGCGCCATTCACCTTTACGGCTTCGAGTAATGCGAGCTGGTTGAAACTGAGCCCAACACACGGGAGCATCTCCCCAACTGCACCAGAGCAGCGCGTATTCGCGAGCCCTGATTGGAGTCAACTCCCGCAGGGGTCAGCAACGCAGTTATCACTTTCACAGCTACGGCTTCAAAACAGCCACCACTAGTAGTGACAGCCATGTTCAGTGCAACCAAGTCATCTGTTCCCAGCGGGTTTAAAGGTACCAACATTGTCCTGCTTCCCCACTCGCACTAAGAGATATGGCTAGGCGCCGTAGAAGGGGCAGGAGCTATATCTATTGAAGCTGCACACGCCTCGCGGAACAATTCGGTAGCGGGCATTACGTGGAAGGAATTACCAGGATTAGGGCGGACTCTATCGGGCGTCACGCCATGGCCGCGCCTTGGAAACAATGGCGCGAATTTCACCGCAGGAACAGGACCTTCGTTGTGCGTAATTCCCACCATTCATGTCGCTACGCGACCCCTTGATAATTAAACCAGAGAATATGACTTCTACAACTTCAACACCATCGGCGGGAAGGGCCAAATTCAGGTTACCACCCTCGTATCCCCTTCACTGAACGCGAATGGGGTAGACCGGCCTCTCGGACTTGCGATCCAAGTGGATAACCAAACTCCCGTCGCAAAATATTTCATCCCTCCTGCGGTTCCCGGGACTCTGCCAGACGCTTGGGACGGAACAGACGGTTTTGTTGCAAATTCCATTGTCTCTGTCGTGACTAATTTCAGTGGGATAAACCCTGGCGCCCACACTCTGAAGGTTTGTAATTTATAAAGCCCCGAATCATATCTCAATGGGACACCCGACAGGTATTCATGATTGAACCCGCCGTTGTCGTCCAAAAGATTGTCATAGGTGCATTTATACGCTTTCCCCTGCCACCCTGCCTTCTGATGATATCCGTGATGTAGATACTGGAGGACTCCAACCAAGTTATCTTGGCCCGCCTGAGAGCATTATAATCCGCTGATTGTTATGGAAGGTGTACCTATCACTATGTACAAAATATACGTCTATGTATGGTCAATTCATGCTCGGAGAAAAAGCGGGACGCGTAAACCTTTAAATTACAATCTCTTCCAGCCAACGCCACACGGCGGGGCCGAGGTGAGTCTGAGGCTCTAGGCGCTTTGATGCGCCGGCTCTGCCACCCTTATTGACCTGACGGAAAGCAGGATGTAATGCTATGATATACTTATCGATGATACATTAAGTGTGTAAATATAGCTATTAGCTCATCGCTCAACCGTTTCACTAAGGCTTGGATTTCTAGGGTGGTAAGACCCCACCTTTCCGACTGTTGCGATTGGTCTAGTGTCCTTGTGGTCTTTTCAAACCAGGTTTTCAATGCAGCCTTAATTGGGTCGGGAAAGTGACCACCACAACCAACAGCATAGGTGTGTAAAAATCTATACGCCTTTCAGACGAGCTGCACAGGAATATTGATAAATAAAAGTCACGAACCTCACACCTTTCTCTTCAAAGTCAACATCAGGCACGTCAATATCACCGTCCTCCCCGTAGGGAAGAATATTGATCAAACCATCAACGACCGTTGATAGTATATTGTGGGTTTGCAAAGCTTGTAATGTAAGATGTGATGTGGATGCGCGGGATGGGTCAGAAAGATGGACCGAATGAGAATTGGCATGTATTTGTGGATCTGGTGCTGATGTAGGTGAATGAAGGTTCGTCGACGAGGAAGCAGAGGGTGGTGAGGTTGGTGTGAGCAGTGTGTTAAGGAGAAACAGGGTTTTCCGGCGAACACTAATTTCGGGATCTACAATGGTCAATATAGTGAAGGCAACAGTTAACTGTATCACTTACCCATAAGAGAATCACGTAATTTGGGCCATCCATCAACCTCGGCGTCTCCCAGGGCTTTAACTGAGGGCTGATTGTGTTTTAGAAGGCCGGAAATCGCATACAGGGCTTTAGAACGAGTCTGAATTGTCGAAGAAGGGGATGGAGATAGGAAAGAAAGTAGAGTAGGAAGCGGTTTACATGAAAGATACTGGTATCCAGCATATATTAGCCATATATATAACGCGTAGAATGAATTGAACTGACCGCGTCTTGCGCCTCGGGATTATTTTGTAGTGCGGTACCTATAACCCATAATGCGTACATTTTGATGGAGGGCGTTGAAGCATCGGATGTCAAGAGTGAATGTAAGGGCCCCCACATTTTTAACTTTCCTAAATCTACAGGAAATCAAACGTAAGTATGAGTAGCGAAATGAAAACAGTGCTCACTATTTGCGTTGTCGATCTGCTCAATTAACTAAAGCAACAGCGTCTCATAATTAGCTACCAGGATTATGATAGAACATATACACACCATTTCCAGGTGATCCAACGCATTGATACGCTCAGACTCATCCCGTGTCGAATCTAGAGCTGTGGCCATGTCCTCTTTCATGAGTTCCGCATCTGGCCTACCGAGGATCATGTCAATAATCGCAGGATCCAAGCTTTTCTGAGGTGCAGGGGCATTATCAGGATCATTCGGTTGAGGTGAAGAGTTCTCGATCGACCATCGGAGTAGGGATTGCATGGTTGTGATTTCTAAATCCTAGGGTCTGAACGTATGTAGTTAAGCAAAGGAGTTCGAAACCCAAGAATGTGTTGGAATAGGCTGGAATCTACGCGACAGATCAATATAATTAGTGATCGCAATGTAGATCTAACAATGACACATGGCTCCCACGCGACCCATCGGCGTTAGGGAGTCGGAGTTTCGGCATTCCATTTATTGGCCATTCTTTTTTTTTTCTCCACAGATTTGGTTCCTCCTAGTCCCCACCCATCCAATATACATTTTCGAGGTGAGCTATTTATCCTAACCAGCTACCTGGATGGCCGGTGATGATTCAATCATAACCATACTTTACCACATTCCGAATTACCATGTGGAACACTTATCGATTTCAGCCTTGTCTGATGGTCCCCCTAATCATTTCAACCATGCATTGCAGCTAATACTGACGACGCCTCCATGAACAGATTCCTCGATCTTCCAGAAGAAACATTATACTATTTTACATGTAAGTTTTGTATCAAGGGGTCGTTGGGGATGGGTGATGAAAGTACATCGATGGGCGGACTGAGCTGCTCCCCTACCCATACCAAAGTCTTCCGGTGTACAATGTGGAGGCGGGTGGGGGAGCCTGCTGATATGCATCGAAAATCTGACCGCAAACCCACGCCTAGTTTTCTGTGAATTTATACTCACGACGTACTCTTAGGTTCCCAATTTGGTTCGCGTTTTTCATACCCCTCTTTACAGTATCCAGTATCTCCCAATACAATTTATTTTCCGATAGTATGGAAGGTATCGTTTGTTAGTCGCTGGGTGGGGAACCCCTGAGATGGCGCATTCTCAGGCATGAAAGACCGAGCAACCCTATCAGTTATTACGTTCCCAATCTATCACTACTATCCAAAACATCCTATTTCCTTCCTTTCACCAAACCGCACAAATGTCCACAGGATTATCACCCGAAGCCTTCGCCAGAAATTGCGCATCGTGTAAGCCCAGTGCTCTCACTCAATTGTGATTATTAACGCTACACTTGCCGTCAGTGTCCGCATTTGTTTTCCTCATTTGGGACATTTTTTCAATGTTCCATCATGAATATAAATTCATTTGGAAGTGTGCAAGTTTTTTATCTATGTCATGAGCGGTAGCGCTGATAGGCTCCGAGGGGGCAACCGACTTGGACGAGAAGGTTATATTTGTTCTGCAGATACGCTGTCTCGTCGCCCAGGGGTCAGCCCTTTCATCATGTATTATCTCCTCCTCAACGCTTACAGCCATTTAATAAGGTGTAATAATATTTTACTGATGACTTTAATTTCTCGAGGCCCCTTGGAAGCCAGCGTGTGCAAAGCTTGGATGGTTTTTCAAATCATTCCTTATCAATGCTTCTTCACGGCTATGAATTATTTGTTGATACTAAGAGGTTTGTCCTGCTACTAGCATTCTACCATTGATTAACTTTCTCAAAACAGTCTACGCATTGTACAATCAAACCTTCAGGATCGGTGTCTTCCTTGGGGTCGTTCTCCTGGGTGACACTGGCCTGGCGTTAGGATGCCTACTCATGTTGGTCTCAAATAGCACATTTGACTCAACTTGCATAGTTACAAACACATCTTCCTATGCGATCATATTTGGGTAAGTCGACTCGGTTGATTGAGACTATTTAGACTGAAATAAATAGATTCGTCGTCCTCAGTACTCAGTGTCTTATTTGGAGTATGACACTATGGAAGCGGGGCGATACTATGGCCCTGGGTATACGGATGAGAATCCCCCTCCTGGACCTCCTGGTTCGTGATGGGTCAATCATATTTGTATGTGCCGTCGGTGAGTTTATCAACGCGATGTCAGTTTAATTTGATGCCATTACCATACCAGTGATTGTCATCATTGGTGTTCCATGCTCAATCGTTCTTCAAGCCATGCCACATCTAACAATGGCGTATGTTCCAACCTACTCTCTCGTGCTTCTAGTTTATAAGCATGTGTTTTAGTTGGTGCACGTCCTTACCCTCGATTACTGTAAGCCACTCGCTATCTCATCATATCCTCCCCCTCATGCCCTGAAATTTCTCATCCATAGGCCTGCAGGCTCATTATTAACCCCCTGCTTTTGGCGGCGAATGAGTCAGAAAGTCAAGACATCACAGGCTTCACATCATGTGAGGATTTGACGCTTGAGCTGCACCCTAGCGATCATTGAAACCTATTCACAATTGTTACATAAATGCGTCATAGTAAATTCATTGGTTCGATTGACTACATACCTGCCTTTATCTCGCGGATACATTAGGCTGCCCCCAAACCTTCTCGGAACCGAAATATTCTCGCCCGGGCTGGGTTAGCAACGGCGTACCCCAGGCCTTGAGCATTGTACCCAGAACCTGACATCCAATCCTAGCGCCCCTGCATAACAATCTGGAAATTTAAACTCACTAAAGTGCATTCCAGGGCCCACTGTCCATGGGAGCGCAAAGTAGAACGGGTCCAGATGAACCCAGCTGCTCCCACGAATAATTCCTCAATCATCACTCAATGCGCCGACCGTTGGTCAGGCCCTCGTAAATCCTGAAAAACTACCTCTATAATGACGACAGTTGGCCCCAGCGACGTGATGATCAGGAGTTATTCGTCTTGTGAGCTCAGTCTCTTGGGATGTGATAGTCACTTGAATTGACAACATTCCGGGATAGTGGTCGCCCTCGTCTTTCTCATTTGGGAGACCCTTGTAACGTCTGGTGATGAATGCAAATATATATGGAAGTGGGTTCACTGTCCAATCGAACAATTACTTAACAATGCCTACGATATTTAATATTACAGGCATCATTGGACACCAGTCAAGTGTATTTACTTGTTCTGTCGGTATTTCTCACTCGCTGTTCAAATGTTGGTCCAATTTTATCTATCATACAACCTTGTTGAGTTCTGGACCTCGAATTCCTGGGACAGTATCAACTATGTAGTCACTCAAGGCCTTATATCGCGAATCCCGGTGGCCTACACGACCTGTCAAACTTGGTTCGCATTTCAAACAACCTGTACCGCAAGCCTGTTATGCGCGGTCAACATACTTCTAATGCTCAGGGGTGTGTGTACTTTCCTCTTTGGTCAACTGGTACTCGCCCAACGCAGCTTGGAATCATAGTTTACGCACTCTATAACAAGGATCGTAAGATTGCTGTCTTCCTCACCAATCTCCTTATTATCGACATCATTGCCACTATTGTCCATTGTTACCATTGCGTCAAGACATGTGGATTCGATCACGCATGCTTGATGATGTCAACTCCACCAACGGTCCTCAGTTTTAGGTACCCTTCACCCACTAACTATTGGGGTTGATTAATTGATTTGGTCCTCGTAGTACGCAAATCCTGGTAATGCAGGGAATACTTTGGGGTATGACATTATGGAAAAATGGTAGTGAAGGGTGGATAAGAAACCCGCTGATGTGTTTGCTAGTGCGAGACGGCGGCTTTGTCTTTGTTGGGACATTCGGTAAGATCAGTTCATGTTGATGAACTCTTGCTCATGGTATTTCAAGCATTATTGGTGACAACTGTACCCTACGCGTTTTTTGTGAAGTCACTGGGGCATCTCGTATTTTCGTAGGTTCCCGCTTTGCCTGCACTTTCTTTGATTTCACAGGGATTCCTCGCAGCTGGTTCATATCTCTCCTTTCATTCGCTGTGAGCTCTGCTTCCCTAATCGAGAGCCTAATTTGATGGTCTCTTGTTGCAGGCTTGTAGGCTAACGATCAATCTCTTGCGACTTGATGTCACGGGAGCGAGCGCGCAGGATGATGTCGAATTGACGAGTTGTATTGAAGTCTCACTCATCGAACAGTGCGCTACGGGAACCGGAGCAATGCACTCATGATACATACGCCCGCCAGTTCAAACCAGCATTTGGTTCGCTGATTATCATTCGCAAAGCCTCCGGGAATACGTGTATAGACCTTGTATTATTCCCTCTTACTTGAATATTTGAATGCACTAGAGGCTAAATTTCTTAGCTGGGCTGGTGCACGTCCTTGCCTTTGGTCATCGTAAGTCACTCGCTATTTTATCACCTCCCCTCTCGCGCCCTGTGGGTTCATTGTTGAACCCCTGCTTTTGGCGGAAGATGAGGAAAACCAAAGCGTCACATCATGTGAGTATTCGACACTTGCTAAGCCACACCCTGCAGGACGATCACTGAAATGCTCCCTCTGAGGCTTAGGACCCACGTGCACCCAATCCCGGCGGCCTTGCACGGAAATCTAGAAATCTAAACCCACTAAAGTGTATTCCAGGTCCTACTATTTATGAGAATACGGAGCGAACGGGTCCAGATGAACCCAGCTGTTCTCACGAATCCAATCACATTCACCACTCGATGCGTGAATCGTTAGTTGTCCTCATAACTCCTACAACAATACCTCATGACGACAATTGGCCTCAGCGACGTGACGATAAGGAGTTATTCATCTTGTGAGCTCAGCCTCTTGGGACGTGATAGCCACTTGAATCAACAGCGCTCCGAGATAGTGGCCGCCCTCATCTTTCTCATTTGGGAGATTCTTGCAACATCTAGTGATGAGTATAAATATATATGGAGGTAGGTTCATTCAAGTCCAATCGAACGATTGATTGACAAAACCTCCATGATATAGGCAGAATTGGACATCAGTCAAGTGTATTTACTTGTTCTGCCGGTATTTCTCACTCATTGTTCAAATGTTGGTCCAATTTCACCCATCATACCTTCTTGAATCCTGAACCCCGAATTCCTGGGATAGCGCCAATTACGCGATTACCCGAGGCCCTATATCGCGAATCCCGGTGGCCTACACGACCTGTCAGACTTGGTTCGCATTTCAGATAACTTGCACTGCAAGCCTGTTATGCGCGGTCAATGTGCTCCTAATGCTCAGGGGTGTGTACTTTCCTCTCTGGTCAATTGGCACTCGCCCAACGCAGCTTGGAATCATAGTTTACGCACTCTATAACAAGGATCGTAGGATTGCTGTCTTCCTCACCAATCTCCTTATTCTCGACACCATTTCCACCATTATCCATGGCTATTATCGCATCAAGACATGTGGATTCGATGACGCATGCTTGATGATGTCAACTCCACCAACGGTCCTCAGTCTTTGGTATCCTCCATCCACTAACTGTTGGGCTAATTAATTATTTTGGCCCCCGTAGCACGCAAACCCTGGTAGTGCAGGGAACGCTTTGGGGGATGACCTTGTGGAGGCTGGTATTCAGGGATGGACAAGAAACCCGCTGGTGTGCTTGCTCGTTCGAGACGGTGGATTTATCTTTGTTGGGGCGATTGGTAAGACCAGTTGATCATGTTTGATGAACCCTCGCTCATGTATTTCAAGCATTATTTGCGATGGCTGGACCTTACGCGTTTTTTGTGAAGTCACTGGGGCATCTCATATTTTCGTAGGTCCTACCTTCCTCGTACTTTCCTTGATTTCACAAGGGTTCCTCGCAGCTGGTTCATATCCCTCCTTTCATTCGCTGTGAGTTCTGCTTCCCTACTCGAGAGCCCGATTTGATGGTCTCTTGTTGCAGGCTTGTAGGCTAACGATCAACCTCTTGCGACTTGATGTCATGGGAGTGAGCGCGCAGGATGATGTCGAATTGACGAGTTGTATTGAGGTCTCATCCGTCGAACAACGCATTACCACTGGAACCGGGGCAATGCATTCATGATACATTTACCGTAGTTCAAGTTGGAGTGACCTTTAACTATCCCCCCATCCAAATCGGCATATGGTTCGCTAATTATCATTTCGCAATATTCCAAGGAGAATATGTGTATAGACCTCACTCTTGCTTGAATATTTGAATGCACTAGTAGAGACTCCAATTATGGGTCTAAATTGCATAGCTGGTGCACGCCCTTGCCCTCGATTACTGGAAGCTACTCGCTATCTCATCATCTCCTCACGCCTTGCGCTTTGTTATGATCATAGGCCTACTACAGGCTCATTATTAACTCCCTGCTTTTGGCAGCAAATGAGAAAAGCCAAGACACCACAGGCTTCACATTATGCAAGGATTTGGCACCCGAGCCGCACCCTAGTGATCATTAAAACCTATTCGCAACCGTTGCGTGGATGCGCCATAGTAGATCCATTGTTCGATTGACTACCTGCCTTTATCTTGCGCATATAAGTATCAATTAGGCTGCCCGCAAACCTTACTGGAACCGGAATATTCTCACCTGCCAGGCTGGGCTGGGCTGGGCTGACGACTAATGTACGTCCTCAGGCCTCAGTGCAAACGACTCCCCCGTTGCTTGCTGTGTCCACTCTATTACACTTGAGACCTGTTGGAGGCTGCCGCCCAGTCCTGGCGTCCTTGCACGGAAATCTAGAAATCCCATCAAAGTGCACTTGGGGGGTGGGCCACTGCTCTGCATGGCAGGAATGAGTCCTCAATTTGCCAAGTATTCTTATACCGTTTCATATTGAATGAATAGATAATAAAAAACATGTATATTGAATTCGACGGAATTACATCAATTTATCTACTGGGTGAGAGTGGGCCAGGGAGTGGGGTGGTAGACAAAAATCATGGAATTCATTACAGTAGTGCAGCTCATCACATTGGGCTCAGGCGTTGTCACTGCAATCTGTATCGCGTGGCCATTCCCCCATCCGATACTGGTACGCCCAACAGCATGGGCGCTATTGCTCTTGAGAGCGGTATTTGAGGTAAAGCCATTGAGGAAGCTGATGCCCAGACATCATGGTTCAGTCTCACGTGAATGGATTGGGGTCTGAGAAGGCGAGTGCTTACTGAGCGCAGCCACAGTCCCTCTCTGCCTGTGCTATTCAATGTTGGCACTTGTTGCTCAAACAGTCATTGGCCTGGCCCACACATTGTGATCACCAACAGTGGGCTTGAGGCTAAAGGGCTGATAGACTTTGGGTCAATGTGATTGAAGTATTAAGGCGACACGGCTGACGTGCCAGATGATAAGCGGAGCAGGAGTAGCGGGGTTGTGCAAAGTGAGTCAAATGCAATGTTTTAGCAGGAATCCGGAATCTTGAGTATCCCAGCCCAGCATGTTTGGGTTAGATGGAGACTACCAGGAAAGAGAGATGACGAGAACACGTAGCATAAGACATCGTTTTATTCGTAACCATCATAGGTGTAGGGGTGAAGATGTCCAGCACAGGGGCCTTTAATGGACTTGAGCTGGAGGATGAGGATATGTTGTGGGTGGTGCAGCAGCTTGCGAGGATACCATTGGCGGTGATGGGGCTATGACACCGGGCGAGTTTGTGGACAAGATGATAGTGTGGCGGAACGCACAACCCGAAGTAGACCGACTTGACATAATTTTTGTGCGGCAACCACACCATTCCCAATGGTATACTCACTGTAATTCCGCAACCTTGCATCCTTTGGCTATGCCATCGCATAACAAGGGTGAAGAGTAATGAAACATTGCGGAAAGAGGGGCTGTGGCGCAGTGCGAGCGCGTAAGGTGGTTCATGAGCCGTTAAATAAGTTACGATCTAGGATGTGCGAAATCGAGCGAGTCGGTCTAGTATGTATTGATGGTACTGGTTATAGCCGTGTTGTGGCATGTTGGTACCGGCTATAAGCTGATCCGTTACACACAACCAAATTTTGCCTGAGGGTCAATTATATAAAAGGACTCCCATGTAAACACCGGACTCGTAATTCCAGGGCCCTGTTCATGGGAACACGAAGCAAACAGGTCCAGGTCCAGCTGTTGGTCCAAAATGATCCCTGATCACCACTCGATGCATGAACGGTCGGTCGGGCCCTCATAAATCCTGCAATAGTGCCATCATGACGACAATTGACCCCAACGACATGGTGATAAGGAATTATTCATCTTGTGAGCTCGATCTCTTGGGATAATTGCTCGAATTAACAGCGCTCCGAGATAGTGGTCGCCCTCGTCTTTCTCATTTGGGAGACTCTTGTAACATCTAGCGATGAGTACAAATACATATGGAAGTAAGTTCACCGCCCAATCGAACGACTGGTTGACAGAACGCATATGATATTTGATATTACAGGCATCATTGGACACCAGTCAAGTGTATCTACTTGTTCTGCCGATACTTCTCACTTGCTGTTCAAATGTTGGTCTAGTAATTTTGCCTATCATACAACTTGAGTTTGAACCCCGAATTCCTGGGACAGCATCAATTATGTGATTACTCGAGGCCCTATATCGCGAATCCCGGTGGCCTACACAACCTGTCAAACTTGGTTCGCATTTCAAGCAACTTGTACCGCAAGCCTGTTATGCGCGGTCAATGTGCTCCTAATGCTCAGGGGTGTGTATATTTCCTCTCTGTCAATTGGCACTCGCCCAACGCAGCTTGGAATCATAGTTTACGCACTCTATAACAAGGATCGTAGGATTGCTGTCTTCCTCGCCAATCTCCTTATTCTCGACACCATTTCCACCGTTGCCCATGGCTACCATTACATCAAGACATGTGGATTCGATGACGTATGCTTGATGATGTCAACCCCACCGATAGTCCTCAGTTTTAGGTACCCTGCACCCACTAGCTATTGGGCTAATTAATTATTTTGGCCCTCATAGCACGCAAACCCTGGTAGTGCAGGGAACACTTTGGGGCATGACCTTGCGGAAGACTGGTACTGAGGAATGGATAAGAAGCCGACTGATGCGTTTGCTCGTGCGAGACAGCGGCTTTGTCTTTGTTGGGACATTTGGTGAGGTCAGTTCATCGGGTCCAATGAACCTTCGCTCATGTATTTCAAGCATTATTGGTGACAACTGTACCCTATGCGTTCTTTGTGAAGTCACTAGGGCACATCATATTATCGTAGGTTCCCACCTTGCCCGCACTCCTTGATTTCACAGGGATTCCTCGCAGCTGGTTCATATCCCTCCTTTCATTCGCTGTGAGTTCTGCTTCCCTACTCGAGACCCTGATTTGATGGTCTCTTGTTGCAGGCTTGTAGGCTAACGATCAATCTCTTGCGACTTGATGTCACGGGAGCGAGCGCGCAGGATGATGTCGAATTGACGAGTTATATTGAAGCATCGCTTGATGATCAATGCATTGCCACCGGAACCGGGGCGGTGCACTCATAATACATCTGCCGTAGTTGGAGTGACCTTTACATATCTCCCCCATCCAAACTGGTGTTTGGTTTGCTGATTATCATTTTGCAAAGGTTCCAGGGAGAATACATTTAGAACTCGTATTATTTCCTCTTACTTGGGTATTTGAATGCACTGGATACTTCTGGGTCTAAATTGCGTAGCTGGTGCGCGTCCCTCAATTATTGTAAGCTACTCGCTATCTCATCACCTCCCCCCACGCCCTGTGTTTTTGGCGGCAAATGAGGGAAGCCTCACATGATGTGAGGGTTCCTGGGCTTGACACTTGAGCCACACCCTGACGATCATTAAAACAGCCCATTCTTCACAGCCGTTGCATAAACGCGTCATAGCAAATTCATTGTTCGATTGATCACCCGCCCCCGCGCACACATTAATTAGGCTGCCCTCAAACCTTACCGGAACCGAAATATTCTCACCTGCTGGGCCGCGTTGACGACTACGCACCGAGTCAGGCCTCAGGGTAAATGATTCCCTCGTTGCTTACTGGGTCCACTCTGTTGCACTTGGGACCTGCCACCCAATCCCGGCGCCCTTGCATGGAAATCTAGAAATCCAGACCCACTAACGTGTATTCCAGGGCCCACCATTTATGAGAATACGAAGTGAACGGGTCCAGATGAACCTGGCTGTTCTCACGAGTCCAAAATGACTCTCCAATCATCACTCGATGCATGAATCGTTGGTCGGACCCTCATAAATCCTGCAATAGTTCCTTTGTCATGACGACAATCAACCCCAGCGACGTGACGATAAGGAATTATTCATCTTGTGAGTTCAGTTTCTTGGGATGTGATAGTCACTTGAATCAACAGCGCCCCGAGGTAGTGGTCGCCCTCATCTTTCTCATTTGGGAGATTTTTGTAACATTTGATGACGAGTACAAATATATATGGAAGTAGGTTCTTCGTCCACTGTCGAACGATTGGCTGACAGAACGCCTATGATATTTGATATTACAGACACCATTGGACATCAATCAAGTGTATTTACTTGTTCTGCCGGTATTTCTCACTCGCTGTTCAAATGTTGGTCCAATTTCGCCTATCCGAGTCATACCTTGTTGAGTCCTGAATCTCGAATTTCTGGGACAGTATCAACTATGTAGTCACTCAAGGCCTTATATCGCGGATCCCGGTTGCCTACACGACCTGTCAAATTTGGTTCGCATTCCAAACAACTTGCATCGCAAGCCTGTTATGCGCGGTCAACGTGCTTCTAATGCTCAGGGGTGTGTATGTCTCCGGTCAATTGGCACTTGCTCAACGCAGCCTGGAGTCATAGTTTACGCACTCTATAACAAGGATCGTAAGATTGCTTTCTTCCTCGCCAATCTCCTTATTGTCGACGCCATTTCCACCGTTGTCCATGGCTATTATTGCATCAAGACGTGTGGATTCGATGACGCATGCTTGATGATATCAACTCCGCCGACGGTCCTCAGTTTTAAGTATCCTGCATCCACTAGCTATTAGGGTTAATTAATTATTTTGGCCCTCATAGCACGCAAATCCTGGCAGTGCAGGGAACGCTTTGGGGGATGACCTTGTGGAGGACTGGTACTGAGGGATGGACAAGAAACCCGCTGGTGTGCTTGCTCGTTCGAGACGGCGGCTTTATCTTTGTTGGGGCAGTCGGTAAGACCAGTTCATCATGTTTGATGAACCCATGCTCACGTATTCCAAGCATTATTGGTGACGTCTGGGCCCTATGCGTTTTTTGTGAAGTCACTAGGGCATCTCGTATTTTCGTAGGTTCCTATTTTACCCATACTTTCCTTGATTTCACAGGGATTCCTCGCAGCTGGTTCATATCCCTCCTTTCGTTCGCTGTGAGTTCTGTTTCCTTACTCGAGACTCCGATTTGATGGTCTCTTTTCTAGGCTTGTAGGCTAACGATCAATCTCTTGCGACTTGATGTCACGGGGGTGAGCGCGCAGGATGATGTCGAATTGACGAGTTATATTGAAGCCTCACTCGATGATCAATGCACTATCACCGGAACCGGGGCAATGCACCCATGATACATTTACCGTGGTTGGAACCAAGCAGCGTCCGGTTCGTTGCACGGGTTCCGAGGAGAATACAAATACGTGTATAGACCTCGCATTGTTCCCCCTGGACATTTGAATGCACTGGAGGCTTCCGGGTCTAAACTGGGAATTCGCACACTTGGGCCTCAATGTATGTAAACCTGAGCTAGGGTGCCTTGGTCGTGTGTGCTGTTTTATGAAAAAAGATCATCGTCGCCCAATACTGGTAGAGGCTTCAAACTCCCTTGCCTACAGGGTAGAGAGGCTGGAATTAAGTGGTCGTCGGTGGTCGTCGAGTTCTTCAAGGAAAATGCTTGCTCAATGCCGTGGAATAGGTTTGAATGAATAAATAATAATGACTAACGAACATCGGTGGACTCGGGGGAGTTAGTGCTGGGGGATATGCACCCGATCCCAGATCTAGGCTAAAACCAGGTTGCTGAATTGAATAGACAACAAATTTGAATTCAGCTTGCCTAGCCTATGTCATGGAAGCGTGTAATTTTACTCAAAAGCACACCACGGACAGGTCTCTCCCACACAGGGTGTATTCCGGGCCTAAGGACCTCAAAGGTTCTGGGAACTGCGGCTGTTTCACGAACCCACTTGGCTCTACTCGTCCAACTTAGCCTCTGAAATATTGTCTGGTCCCCACGACTCATCAATCCCATAAGCCCTACATCCAGAATGCTAACAGTTGACCCCAATGAAGTAATGGTCAGGAACTATTCTTCTTGTGAGCGGGACTTCGTTAGGTGTCACATTTTTGGGCTGGCTAAATTCCGGAATAGTGGTTGCGCTGATCTTCCTCGCTTGGGATTGGTTGTAACGCTTGGGGATGAATACAAATATATTTGGAAGTGTGTTCATTTCGATTCCTGAAATGCTCATGGTCTAATATCACAGGCGCAACTGGACACCAGTCAAATGTATATACTTGTTCTGTCGCTACTTTTCTCTGACCGTTCAAATGTGGGTAGGCTGGTGTCGTTTATCTTTGCGACGTCGTGAAATTTTAACCTCTGGAATAGCATCAATTATGTGATCACTCAAGGCCCGATATCCCGAGTCCCAGTTGACCACATAGCCTGCCAAACTTGGTTCGCGTTTCAAAGCTTTTGCACCGTAAGTCTGGTGACCTCGGTCAACGCGCTATTAATGCTTCGAGGTGTTTATTTTATTTTAATTTACCACGCTGGCGTTTGCTCATCAAAGATGCAGTCTACGCGCTTTATAATCGAAATCGTAGGGTTGCCGCATTTCTGGCTATTGCCTTCTTTGTGGATGTTATTTCCCTTTCCGTCCACAGCTATCTCTGTATCAAAGCATGTGTCTTTGATCAGGCATGCTTTATGAGGAAGACCCCGCCACCGGCACTCGGCTTCAGGTGCGGTGATTTATTCATAACATGGTTAAAGTTTTAAACTAACCATTGCGGTTCTTATAGCATTGAGATGTTAGTAGTACAGGGTACCCTTTGGGGAATGGCTTGGTGGAAAAATAACAAGAGTGAGGTGTGGACCAGAACGCCACTCATTGGCTTGATAGTGCGTGATGGTGCTTTCATCTTTGTTGGGACATTTGGTGAGCTTTGTTGCTTTTGGGTACGAGCGAACTGCTCATTTCTTTCAAGCGGTCCTGGTAATAGCCCTCCCTTACGCGCTGCTTGTTAAGTCAGTGGGGCACATTATATTTTCGTACGTACCTGCCTTGATTGTGCTCGCACCAATTAATCCCTCATGGGCCTTGCAGCTGGTTTATCTCCCTCCTGGCATTTGCCGTGAGTACAATTTACTCCCCCAAGGCCGATCTGACGGTTGTTATCCCTCCCTAGGCCTGTAGACTTACCATTAACCTCTTGCGCCTGAATACCCCGGAAGCAAGCACACAGAACGATTTCGAATTGTCCAGTTTCATTGAAATCCCACTTGACGATTAATTCGCCGCTGTTAGGACTGCGATGGCGACGCGGTCATGAAGTATCATATTTCCTTGCCCTCGTAATTATCAGAACCCTTTAATATTAGATCGAACAGAAGGTTACTTAAGGATCGAATTATGAGTCGCAAGATCTCCTAGTGACCGTAAGCTGCTGCTTGCAATTGGAGGATGGGCGGGCCGCCTACGCTTTGGACACCGGACTCCCGGCCACGTGCTGTCTGTTACCTCCAGAATAAAGTTGAACCATGGTGCACAATTAAATATCCAAATGCCCAAGCCTATTCGTAACTGACCTTCTCTTTTTGACTAAATTTTGACTAAATATCGTTGCTGGCATGGGGGTGGCACTTCCGAACATCGAAAAATTACCTAGCTATGCAGCCACGAGGTCTGCACGCGGGGTGAGTTGATGGTGTAACGTGTTGCGTGCCAGTTGTGAATTATGACTTTGTCAGGCGTCGGTGCGAAGTAACGTAAGCCGCCCTAATAATAATTTAGAATGGGCTCGGGCGAACTTCCCCTAATCCCTACCAGCTTGCCCAGCGTTGCAAGTGTCGTTGAAATGGTATGTGGGTTTTTCAACAGCTTGAACAGTTTCCCCCCGTAATGATACAAGGCGGTGGCCCCCTGTTGCTGTTCATTTGGAGCACTTGATCTCATCATCTGGAGCCTAGCAAAATACGGTGGATTATCACTATTGCGGGGTGTATCCTAGCCAGGGTCGGCATAACTACGCGAACTTCCGAAATCTGCCGATGAGACCATCAGGTACTGGCATTCATGAGAGTCCCAAACATTAAATGTGGCTGTCCCACGATTTGACACTATGCTTCCCTCCTGATTCAACCCTATTCAACCACTGAAGTAGTGCCCAGCACCCACGAATCAAGCTAGAGCAGTACCTACAATCCAAATGACGGCGGCCGAAGTGGTGACCAGAAACTATTCTTCTCGTGAGCCGTGAAAATTCCCTGGGTATCACATCTAGGGCTGGCTGAACCCCGGAGTAGTAATCGCGCTGGTCCTCCTGGCTTGGGATATGGTTCTAACGTTTGGCGATGAATACAAATATATGTGGAAGTACGTTCATTTGATTCCCAAAATGCCTGTGGTTTAACATTATAGCAGGCGCAACTGGACACCACTCAAGTGTGTTTACTTGTTCTGCCGCTACTTTTCTCTGGCTGTTCAAATGTGAGTTTGGATCCATCCATGCGCCTTCGCGGCGCTCCTACTAATTCTGGCACAGCAGCAATTATGTGATTACTCAAGTCCTGATATTTCATGTTCCAGTCGCCCACACCGTTTGTCGGGATTGGTTCTTGTTCCAGACTGCTTGCATCATGAGTCTAGTATATTCTGTCAACGCGGTGCTGATGCTCAGAGGTATTCATTTATTTATTGTTAAATTGATAGTTGCCCACAGTTCCAGTTTACGCATTATGTAGCAAGAGTTGCAACGCTGCTATATTTCTTGTCATCCTTTTCTTGGCCGACATCATATCCCTTTCCATCCAGGGCTACTTTTGTGTCAAAGCAACTGTATTTGATCAGGCGTGTGTGATATTGGGGAACCCGCCTCCTGTGGCAATCAGCTTCAGGTATGAGGGAACTTTTTGTCATGGGATAATTTTGATTGGTACCGGCAGTATAGAAATGTTGGTAACACAGGGGGCACTTTGGGGGATGGCGTGGTGGAAGACTAGCAGGAGCGAGGGATGGAACAGAACGCCAGTCGCCAGTTTGGTTGTACGTGATGGCGCTTTCATCTTTGTCGGGACATTTGGTATGGTTCGCTGCGCCCAGATCGTCGAGTTTTTCGTTCATTGCTTCCAAGCGATCCTGATAATACCCTTGCCCTACGCGCTGCTTGTTCGTGCAGTGGGGCATATTATATCTCCGTATGTACTATGTATTTCCCTTGATTGCCCTCGCATTGATTCCTCACGGGTTTATCGCAGCTGGTTTATATCCCTCCTGTCATTTGCTGTGAGGACTATTTTTCTTCCTCGACCCGTTTAAAAGATTATCCCCCCCGGTCCCTAGGTCTCCAGGCTCACAATTGACCTCTTGCACTTGGGTACGACCGGAACGAGCACACAGGACGATCCCGAATTGACCAGTTACATCGAAGTTTCACTGGGCGATCAACACACCACCACTGGGACCGCAACTGTGATGCAATCATGAAGCATCCCTAGCGGCCAAGCCAACTTTCAAAACTCTTTAAAGGTCAGGGATGGAGCAGAAGTATCAGCGTTGGGAGTGTGTACATCCTCAAAGCCACCAAATGTACCTATGTAGTTGCCTAGGCGAGCCAGTTATGGACGGCGACCTTCGAAATTGCTCAATAATTGGACTTGTACCTATCTAACCTATCATCGGGTACCCAAGCGAACGCATTGGCAGAGGGGAAATCGGGTGGTGGGGCCAGTTATAGACACTTTGGTTGGCAGACAATAGCCCTGCCGAGCTGATGGCTGGACCTTGTGGTTCCACTGAAATAACACTGATATACGGGATAAGACAAGCTATGCATATTGTAATTTATAGCTTTATGAGGCGCGCATCAATGCAACGCAAAGTGGCCCGTCATAATGATGGCCCAGAATTGCGAGTCGGGAGGGAGGTTCTATTTCGAGCATTACTAAATATAAACTCAATTGCAATGGGATAAGATGAGCTTCATGTTTGGGTTTGTTTGAGTGATAATGGATCCTCAGTTACTATGATAGGCCTGCCGCCGCCTCAGTCTTCGGATGGTCCTCCTGCAATATCAGTATTGCCCGCTCCCATCCTCAACCTTCAGTACAGACGGTTTCCCTGTTGCGTTTTCTCGTTTCTCGTTTCTCAGCCCTGAAGGGACTCTACATATGTCTATACAACTCCCGCCCGGTGCGCTGGGGAAACCCACATTTAGACTTCCGATCTCGATTGGTTGGCGGTTTTCTGCCACCGTTTCTAACATACTAGCTTTTGTCTCTCGAGCCCGGGTGAAATACATTTTGCACTAGATGACTTGTGCGGCTTGTGATCGCATCCGCCATCCTGGTATTCTACCTTCGAATATATGTATACCAGTCGCATAACTCTAATGTACCGCGCTCTGATACTGATACCCTAGTTCCCGCATCAAACGCAACGCGTCACCTCTCGTGGAGTCCCGCCGCCCCGACTACCCAGCTTTCATTTCCTTTGACCTTGCCTGAGCGTTTTCCACTGCTGGTGCGAAGTATCGGCGTAGCAACGCTTGCGCGTGACCTTATGCGCCCACCCAGACACCCTTTCCACTTATCATCCCCTTTTCCATGTCCTCTTTTTCTGTCTTACGAACGCCCCGGTAGCGTTTCTTCCTTTCTAACACCTGCGCTCGTACGGGACACTGTTGGTCTCATAAACATCCGACCCCATATGGGCAGCGTTTTGCTCCCTCAACGCCCGCGCCTGCTTGGGACACATCCTGGCTCGCTTTCGCTCAACCTCGTATGAACGCTTTCCGTTTCCCAATCACTCGGTCTCGCATGGCTCGCGTTTCGTCGCCTTAACGCTCGGTCCCGCTGGCTCGCGTCTCATGAACGCTAGGTCCCATATGAGCTGCCTTTCCTGCTCCCAACGCCCGGTCCCGTATGGGCTGCGTTCCGTTCACAGACGCTCGATCCCGTATGGGTCGTGTTACTTATCTCATATGGTCGGCCTCATGCGTGGTCGCGTCCCGTCTCTTGATTGCCCAATCCCGTATGGGCTGCGTTCTATCCCATAACGCCTGGTCCCATATTGGTTACGTCCCGTCTCGTAACGCTCGGCTCCATATAGGCCACGTTTCACGTCCCTTGCCTCTTATCGCTCGTTCTTGTATGGGCTGAATTTTGTGCCCTCGACGCCTGGTCCATACGAGTCGTTTATATGCCTTCAACGCCCAGTCTTGCATGGGTAGCATCTCGTCTCATAAACGCCAGGCCCCGTTTGCCTGGGAGACCCCATCACCGGCACTCGGCTTCAGGTGTGATAATGTATTCATAGCGTAGAGTTAAACTAACCATCGTGATTCTTATAGTATTGAAATTTTAGTGGCGCGGGGTACGCTTTGGAGAATGGCCTGGCGGAAGGGCAACAAGAGCGAGGCATGAATCAGAACACCACTAGTAGCGCGCGACGGTGCTTTCGTCTTTGTTAAGATATTTGGTAGGATTCATTGCTCTCGGATTTGAGCGAGCTGCTCGCTTCTTTCAAGCGATCCTGATAGTAACCTTGCTCGTCAAGTCAGCAGGGCACGTCATATTTTCGTAGGTACCAGTCTTGACTGCGTTTTCATTGATTTCTTATGGGTATCTTGCAGCTGGTTTATCTCCCTCCTGACACCTTCTGTGAGTACAATTTACTTCTTCAGAGGTCAATTTGATGGTTGTCTTCCCTCCCTAGGCCTGTAGACTCACCATTAACCTCTTGCACCTAGATACCCTGGGAAAGCACGCAGGACGATATCGAATTGACAAGTTTCATTGAGCTCCTACTCGACGATTAATCCGTCGCTGTTTGGACTTGCCCTTGTAACTGAGCCCTTTAATATTCTGAGATTGAACAGGAGGTTACTTGAGGATCGAATTATGAGCTGCAAGATTTTCTAGTGACCATAAGCTGCCGCCACTTAGAGGATGTACTTGAACTTGAAACCGCCTACACCTCAGACACCAGGTGTTACCGGGTAAAGAATGTAAAGTTGAGCCACAGCACAGAGCTCACAATTAATTGTTTCTTGAACAATGTTTGCAGGAGACCCATCTCGCGCAAACTCCGCGTACTTCGGATGGTAGGCCCTTGGGCTTGACCCATAATAAACGTTACAAATTTCTAATTTGGGCCGAGACCGACCCTTGATTCGGACCTTGACTGGTTGACCCTCTTGGTCCTAATGTTATGGCGGATTGCCACTGGATCCTAACTACTGCGCCCGTCGGCACCCTTGATCATCGCCACACCAATTGGGGTCGGACCCTTAGTCTGAAGCTCTGACTGTGGTGGTTCGCGGAGTGACTACTCCCAAACACCGCCTGAAACCGCGGCCCTGTTGTCCTGTTCAACTTCGACGCTCTCGAACTTGTCTTTCATCTTTTACCGCTTGCGTTCCCACTATTCGCCTGCACACACGCACACATACCCCAATGAGGGGCAAGACAGAATCGAATCGACGGATGCACGGCCAACGCCAATCCAGTAAGCGCATGTTGCTCCCAACTTTCATTTACCCCTAATCTACTAATACTGTCTTGCAGCCACACTTAACTGAGAGTGTCATGGATGGAATCTGCCAAATGTCTAGGTGGACATGGTAAGTACACTATGGAGCGTCATACAGGCCCGCGCACAAGGGATTCAACAAGAGCGGGGTGGGATGACACTATGCATAGGGTAGACAGATTAGGCGTGGCAGCGCCATGTGGGGTGATCAGGTATATATGCCTGTAAATTTTACACACCGATATACAATTTGTTTCAAAATGACCAATCCCCCGGCCCCGTCACCACTGGTCATGCATAGCCCCGGACTTGGTCATTACTTCGGTTATGACTTTGGTTGGGCGACCTGGAGTCGCACGACTCGTAGCACAAATGCCTCAGTTACCACCGGTCCCGACGGCAGCCGAAGCCAGTCACAACAAGTCCCGACCAGGCGCGAGCATTAGCCCAACCAATTGGCACTTTCTTACTCATCAGGTAAGCCCCCGGACATATACACGTGGGTACCCGTTCTCGGGATGTTTCAGGCTGCTCGCCCCCAACGCGACAGCCGTGCTCGCCTCCGTGCCCGCCTAACCCCAATTACGCGATCCGGCGCTTCAAGGTGATTAGGTACTCAAAACGCCCAAGCAGACTTATAATTCGTTTTCTTCTCTCGCTTTGACGATATCGTCGCCAGGGTGGCACCTCCGAACATCGAGCGATTACCTAGCTAACTAAAAAGCCCGTGCGCAAGCCGAGTTGATGCCGTCGTATACAAGCTGTAACTCGTCCTGGCGATCGCCCGCTTTTGGGTGCCACTGGCACGAGTTTCTACTGACTCTGACTCTTCGGGAAGCCCACGGCGGGGAGACGACCCTCCGCGGGGCCTCTCAACGTAATATAGTCTATAGTAAGGCGCATCCCGGCCAGGGTCGACATAGCTACGTGAACTTTCAAAGTTTGCGCAGATCATCAGGCACCTGGCAGGGATCTGACCTTCATGGAGCCCAAATATCAGATGTGGCGAGCGTCTTATTATTTGACTCTACTTTTTCCTCTTGATTCAACTACTGAGCAGTGTCCAGCACCCACGAATCAAGCTAGAGCAGTGCCTACAATCCAGATGGCGACGGTCGAAGTGATGACCAGAAACTACTCTTCTCGTGAGTCGTGAAAACTCCCCGAGCGTCACATCTGGGGCTGGCTGAACCCCGGAGTAGTGATCGCGCTGGTCCTCCTGGCTTGGGATATGGTTCTAACATTTGGTGACGAATATGAATATATATGGAAGTACGTTCATTTGATTCCTAAAATGCCTGTGGTTTGACATTATAGCAGGCGCAACTGGACACCAGCCAAGTGTATTTACTTGTTCAGTCGCTACTTTTCTCTGGCTGTTCAAATGTGAGTCTGGATCCATCCATGCGCCTCCGTAGCGCCTCTAACTCTGGCACAGCAGCAATTATGTGATTACTCGAGTCCTAGTATCTCACGAAACTCCAGTCGCCCACACCGTTTGTCGGGATTGGTTCTTGTTCCAGACTGCTTGCATCATGAGTCTAGTATACTCTATCAATGCGGTGCTGATGCTCAGAGGTATTCATTCACTTGATTGTTAAATTGACAGTTGCCCACAGTTCCAGTTTACGCATTATATGGCAAGAGTTGCAACACTGCTATATTTCTTGCCGTCCTTTTCTTGGTCGACATCATATCCCTTTCCATCCAGGGCTACTTTTGTGTCAAGGCATGTGTATTTGATCAGGCGTGCGTGATATTGGGGACCCCATCTCCTATAGTAATCAGCTTCAGGTATGAGGGAAAATTTTGTCACTGGATCATTTTTATAGTGGGTACCGGCAGTATGGAAATGTTGATAACACAGGGGATACTTTGGGGGATGACTTGGTGGAAGACTAGCAGGAACGAGGCATGGAACGGGGCGCCACTCGCCAATTTGGTCGTGCGTGATGTCGCTTTCATCTTTGTCGGGACATTCGGTAAGGCTCATCCAGATCGCTGAGCTTTTCGCTCATTGGTTTCCAAGCGATCCTGGTAATGCCCTTACCCTACGCATTGTTTGTTCGTACAATGGGGCACATCATACCTCCGTACGTGCTATGCATTCGCTTTGATTGTGCTTCCATTAATTCCTCACGGGTTTATCGGATTCGCAGCTGGTTTATATCCCTCCTGTCGTTTGCTGTGAGGACTATTCCTTTCTCTCTTTAACTTATTTCAAAGGTTATCCCCCCGATCCCTAGGCTTGCAGGCTCACAATTGACCTCCCGCACCCGGATATCACGGGGGTGAGCACGCAGGACAATTTCGAATTTACCAGTTGCATCGACGTTTCACTGGACGACCAATCCACCATCGCTGAGACACAACCATAATGCAATCATGAAGCATCCCAAGCAGTCAAAGCAAAAAAACCTTTAACAGCCGGGGATGGAGCAGAAGTATTACCTTTGGGAATATGTACATCCCCCAAATCACTAAATGTACCCGTGTAGTTGCCTGGGCGGGCCAGTCATGGTTGGTGACCCTCAATAATTGCTCAATAATCGAACTTGTGTGTCTATCTAGCCTACCCGGGGGTGTTTGACCTTCGGTCAACGGGTCCGTTACAGGGAATAACATCGGCGCACGCGGGACAGGACAAGTCACGCATATTGCAAATTTATAATTATTGCTTTATGAGGTGTCAATGCAAAGCGGCCCGCCGCAGGCTTACAATTGCGTGTCGAGAGGAGGGGCTCCGCTCTGAGCATTAAGTGTAAGCACTCCTCAAGGAGTCTTGTGGATAGGACGGATCAGTAGCTTACCTATCCCGTGCCGCCAAAAGCTACCCTACCTGACCCCCAGCCCCGCCTTCAGCTCACTTTCTAGATGTCCATATATGTCTCTACCGGCTGCTCCGCAGCTTGTGACTGACTCTCATCTACACACCTTGGGCAAACGCATTTTCCGAATCCCCAATCTACCAACTTTTTCTGTCGTTCCTTGTAGCCTGTCTTTGGATCAACGTATGTGACGAGGAGCTCTTCGCCTTCTCGGACATCACGTATAGCAATCATAGTGATACGTGAAAGAGCGGTGCGTTCGTCAAGATGTCGTACCGATATGTTCGGCGAGCACGAATGATTGAGGTGCGAGTGAAGGGGATATAGCCCGCCATGGGCCTCAAGATCTACCATGTAGTTTTCAAGACGAGTGCTACTAAAGTCAAGAGATAACGCACTTAGGTTCATTTTGCCCAACCCGCGTAGAAATGCGTCGTAGTCGAACAAATATCTCTCCAGCTCGGGTTGAAGGGGGTTCTTTAATATCTTGGATAGTTTCCGTTTCTCTGCTTCCGTTTTAGCAGGCTCATCAACCTTAAAGGCACGGAGGTAAAGCTGATACGCTTCTTTCCAACTCTCGCGTGCCGATTCGGGAACGTGCCTGTGGGTCAAAATATGAATATAAATGATCAATATTATGATTTGCGCTGGTGTAGTGATTATTCGTACACACGCACGTTGTTGAACCGTACGCAGATTTGAACCTCTGCTCCATGCCTAACTCTGCGAACCCACGCACGGTCTCCCAGTCTCTCTCCAGCCCACCCTCGCTACCTTGTTGGCTTGCCAAGAGTAACCGACTGGCACACTGCGCCCACGCGAGTATGGCAACCCACTCCCTTTCACGGGCCCACTTCACCAACGGTATGGAGGCGGGATTCCTAGAGGGACAAAGCAGGGGGTGGCACTTTGCTGATCGGGTTAGGCAGAGGCGGTTACAGAACTGAGCCGGGCATGGAGCCGCCGGACACGGGATGGTCAAGGCGGAGGAGAGGGATGTTGTGCAATACCCACAGACTCTTGAATTCTTTTGTAGGTCGAAAAGCTCCCTAGTGGCCTATAAAATGACCTAGCTCTTGCCCGTTGACTATAAAAACCCACCACTCTGGGGCGAGGATGAATGGGTCTTCCTTCCATAAAATTTCACCTTGCTTTATATCCTCGGACGCGACGAGGCCTTTGCCCTTCTTTTTGTCGAAATACTTGACCTCAACTTTTGATGATAGTTTGGAAACGTCAAGTCCGGGGATGAGATGTGAGGAAGGGAATAACCCCACATTTTGCTCCTCTTGTGGTCCTGATCGAATGATTAAGCCCTCGTTTTGTAACATCTTCCGAGTCCGCTTTTCGCTGACCGTCCAGTCAGGATGACTGGAAAGCAAAAGGCCATGGATCTTCGAGATTCCGAACGCTGGGTTCTTGGATTTTAAATCGGTAAGGCTATCCCTTAGTTCCTGGTCCGTGGGCGAGGTTATCATGATGGGATAAAGTGGGGAGTGTCCTGGATAAGATAGCGGATAAATCTTTGGGCCATGTGATTGATCCGGGGGTTGCTCAAATAAAATATAATAAGACGATGAGTACATCTCGTTCAGCGCAATTATATATACAGAGACAACGGGAATAGGATGGAGAATACAGGGGAAGATATCAGAAATATTGTCTGAAAGAAAGAGCGTTGGATACAAGGACGTGGTGAAAACATTGGGAGGCGGGGCAACAAGCGGCCCTCACTGTTGGATGGAAAATAAAATTATTCCGTCCTTTGTCTTTTGCCATCCCGCTCAGCCTCACCATCCGCAGTGGTGGGTCACCTTCACCTTCATTTCTTCTTTTCCCACCGCTGTCTGTATCCGGCGTTGTTGCCCCAACAGCGGGAGCTGTAGTTCCCGTCGAGTTCGCCCTATTTGCAGCTGGCCCGTTGTTGGAGCTGCCATTGTTACCGGCCACGCCCTGCATTCCACCTTTTAATATTTCCAGCTCACTTTCCGCTCGCTGCCTTGACATCCTTTCCTCGTCCCATAATCGTTTGAATTCATCAAGCTGGGATTGCAGATCGCCCATTGCCTGATCCATGAGGAGCTTTTCCAGCGTCCACTTCTCTATATTTCGTGCTTCGTTTTCCTTGAGGTGATGGATGTATTGCACTGCTCGCGAAAGGATAGCACCTTTGGCTTTTTCGCCAGATCCGTTGGGGACGATGCGACCGAGTTCGTTGATGCCTTCATTAATATTCCCTCGCCGACGGCGTTCGACCTCCTTCTGCGGACAGGATTAGACGATACATGACCAAGCTTGGGGAGGGAACCGCCTTACATGGTTATCTTTGCGCTGTCTACTCCATTCATCGCTACCCATGGTGGCGCTTCGGCGCGGACGTGAAGTGTGGGCCGGTGGTTGGGCATTTGATGCGCTGGAGGCATTTTTGGCAGCGTCGTCAGCATCACTTGGGCCCTCCTCTACTTCCTGGCCTTGCACCTGCTGCTGGGGTTGTACCTGTACCTGCGGTCGTGTGCCCGCAGGGGCTGCTTGCATGGCTACCGCAGAGAGTTGGCCAAGATTGGGTGGGCCGCGAGGATGTGATGACGGACCAGGGTCATTAATCCCGGGCATTCCCCCACCATGTTGGGGGCCTGGATATGGATGTGGGATAGGGAGCTGGTGATGTGGGCCCTGGGGTGCAAAGGGTGCTTGCGTTTGCGCTAGGTTGGAGAGGGTCTGTGCAGCATCCTCTTTACCCTGTTCAGAGAGCTATAGGAGGGGCATCAGCGACTCGTTGATAGAAAGTTGAATGAAGAATGGATTGTAATGGACATTAGCCAACCCCTCCCCTCCTCGTGACCGCTGCTAAAGCTCTCGTGCTCAAAGTCGCGACACAATAGGTGACGGTCACGTGTGGAGGTACATGATCAAATGGTGATCGCAAGTCAAGATGGAGGGGCAGGCAGCCAGTAGGGCGGTAATATGGGGGGATAGTGATGGAATATGGTAGCTCGAACGCACTTTGGTGAAGACTCCGGGCAAGTGCCGGAGTAGCGATAAGATCTGGTTCTGATCGAGGCCTGCAAGATGGACATTACTCATGTCCCCACTGTTCATATTAGGTGCGACACCGGTAGGTGCAGCCGATGCTTGTGCCGGGGCTGTATTCGGTGCTGGATGGGCCATTGTTTGGTCGTGGGTGGGTTGCGTTGAAGGGGCCATTTGGGCTTAGCAGGGCTACACAAGGAAGCGGAAGATCAACGAAAGGGCATTCTCCAGTTTAATATCCTTCACCTGTCCCGACGAATACTGCTGGGGATGACGCTAAGTATGATATATGACCTGAACAGTCTGAGAAAATCTTGGAAAATAAGCAAAAATCCTGAGCAGAAGCTATCCTGAAATATGACCTTATTCAATAAGCCTCCAAGGTATACTGGAGGAGTCTCCCAGAAAACTGTACGATTTGATCCTTCAGGGGGAGGGGGAAAGGGATTGCGGGGGCGTGAAGGTCACGACTGTCGTGACCACAAGCCTTGTGATCTGGGAAAGTCATTCAATAGCGTTGGCAGTTTTCCACGCCACAACCTGCCTCATGTGATCCATGCCGCTCCCACGCACTGGCACAATCAGATGACCTAGGTCGGCCATTTCGGCCCGTCGCACCCGGGTCCCGCAACCCATCTGCATCCCATGACAGGAAACCTTGCATAAGGTCGTATGCAGGCGACTAATAAGAAACGACGCACGTTCAACAGGATACTTGCGGCCGTCGTTGGCAGGAGTTTTGTGGTCGACCAAGTTAGTTTTGCCGGCAAAGGCGGGTGCTGTCCGGGATGAAAACACCCACAAAAGGAAGGCGGGCAGCTGTAGTTTTGGTGACCAGAGTTTGGTACCCCAAACCAATGGGTGCGTGGGTAGGGGTAACATTGATGCGGGGGAACACGCATGCACCGATTAAAACCAGCACCACAAGTCTGTCCTCACATCACCGCATCTCTCCGCGGCCGGTTCTCTGACACATAACAGAGAGATATCAGATCACTTCTTTCCTCTTTCCATTCCCGCTTCATGTGGAGCATTGACATCCTACCCTCAGATCCATGATCAAACTCCCATAAAGCTCCCCCTTGGTTCCCCAGCTCAATATCTTACCCCTTACTTTTAATCTGCTGAAATTAAATCTCGGCATTCGCCTCAACTTTGCCTGGTATGTGAATACAGTCTCCATTATCTGCTATGGTGGCAGCCAGGACAGCTTCCCCAAATTCCGGGAACCACCACGCTAGTCTTGCTTCGGCAGGCTATCCATGCACTATATTTGGCAAATGCGGAAGAGGGGACCACTTGAGCTGACCGATTCTGCCTACATCTGCTATAGTTCCCCCCCGAGAACCAAAGCCCGCGGGTGGGGGACTTGCCGCTTTGCGACCCATACCTCCGCCGATCTCCCAGAGCCAAGACCCAATGAGCCGACCTCCATACTAGAAACAAACACCCCGTTTCATAATTCACTAAACCATCCGTTCGCCACAGCAAATAGCCTATCCCGATTCCTTACTCCAACTTTTATCAGACCGGAACCCGCGAGTCGGATATTATCCACCTCGAGCTGTCCGACTGGGCCCTAATGACCACAGCTTCCACCCCATTACGATATAACATCAAAAGAAACTCATAGATCCGACTACCCCTCATATAGTTTCAAGCCCAGCATACGCCACGTCGCTGGCTTCCATGTAGTGGTGCACTTGCCTTAGGTTCGATACTGTGTTTCGTCCAAGAACTTCTCGGTCATCTCCGTTCGATCGATTCCGAGTGTCGCGAAGTGCGAGGTGTGGGTCTAGCATACCTACCCGCAATAACACAAGTATGCGCGGGATTCTCATCCATCTCCGACTCGAAGGTACCCGTCGATCTATCGAGGGTGGTCCGTCTTGTATACTTCCGTGCTCATGTGGGGCAGCAGTATCCTCCAAAGCAAGGTACTCCTGTTCGGCCATATTTAGTGGTACCTAACAGCATCCCTCGATTTGATGAAAGCACGATGCAATTTGGTGCGTCACATAACGATACACATCCGCAGCTGACATTAATGAATGTGTGCAAAGTGCAAAGGCGTCATGATCATCAGGATGGGGTGGCACCCACGTCTACTTGAAGTATAATGGACGTAAAATGAATGATTGTCGATGGCCGGCGACTAGACAGGTGTCCTTGGTTTGACGCAAACTGGCATGCCCTATGAAGTATTACATGTTCCCCATTAAATCCCAGACCCGAATGATACTAGGACACGAGCCTCCCACGGGATACGGTCGAGATTATCCTTGACAATACTATATCCAGTGTGTCGCGCACCACTGTCGCTGTGATCTAACCATCAACTTCCTTGGCAATGAGTGCATAGCGTGAGTAATGATTTCGCCCCCCAAAATCTGCTCCCCTCTAGCCTGTTACCCATTAATTTCGGACCCAATCCCAGCTCTTCATCATTTCCATTTACATGGAACTTTCCTCTGTTGGGATCTCCTGATGGCATGGTATCATGCACATTTCATCACATCAGGTTTCCAGAGGAATGCTAGGCCACAAGTTCATAACTCCATACCAACCACCCGAATCACAAGCCGCTCAACTATTAACTTCTGAGCCGTTTTTATAAATACGAACTGAACTAGGGTCCCGATATGTGATTCTAGTGATGATTAAATCATCTCGTGGAATGATTCTTATGTGAACACAAAACTGTATTAGATCGTGTGCGTAATTCAGCCCAATGTCAAGTATAGATCTTGAAAATTATTCCAACCCTAAATCATGCTCGGCAACTGGGGGCGGATCAGTTGTTGATCGCCAAGTGGAAGCATCTGAAGAAGACCGGTGTTACTCGAGACTAGTTTTGGTCAACAAACAAAATATCACATCTTTCTGGCTCGGCATACCGCCATCACGGCTCAAGGGCTGGACGCTGGTGCATTGATGAAATGATATCAAGTCAGGTGAATCGGATGCCACCAATGATTAGATCCCCGTTCAAATTTTCACTATTTTTTGATGCCTATAAGTAGAACCAAATCATCTGGCGGAAATAAGTAGCACCACTTGCCGTACTAAGGCCTACTGGGGCGGGCTACCCCTATCCCTTGGCAGGTGGAGGGAACGTGAGCTGGGAATTCAGTAATGGGTACCCCATCCAGTTCGACCCTCATTTCTGCTCGCAGCTAGCTATGGTGGAACAGTGGTAATGATGGCGGGAAAGTATCAATACCTAATTTATCCATCGCTGGTTACTATTGTTGCTCGCAAAGACCAGCTACGTTTGTAAACCAACGCTACACTGCCTGACCGAAAGATGGTGTGTACATAATGATCATCATCATCGCTCCAGCCACCCGATCATTCCAGTGCGTCCGGGTTGGGCGTCAGGTTTGACTGTTCGCCCTGGTTCCCATGGTACGATCCCCTCCCGTGAATATTATATGTTCATTCTGTTGTTCTACTGCGATCTTGTTGTATGGTGGTGATGAACACTTGGGCAATGCGTATCCAAGATGTTGATATTGATATTTCCTGTCGGTCTGGAAGGATGATGTGACTAAACAGCAAAAGCTCAAGAGGGCAGGCACGCAGTGGGGTGTGCTGTTTATTCCCCTTAGGGATACAAATTGAATTTAATTTGCGCTTACGTCATGGTGTTGATCTGATTTTGAAGACGCAGCGCGAGCGCCGAGCAATCGAATTTCCCCGTGCACACTTTGTTCTACCTACCCCCACACTTCCATCATTCTGTGTTTTTCACCGCCCGTCCAGGAGCCAATGGCTCGCTCGTTTGATGAGGACCCCTAACTCTGGCTCTTGCCCCTCCTCCAAACGAATCCTACGAACAACGACAAGCCAGGGAGAGAGCAGAAGCGGAGGCTCGGAAAATTAGTGAAGATATCGATGAATTAATCAGGAAGGAGAAGGAAGGGAGCGGAGGAAGAGGAAACCAGTCAAATTTACTTCTCGGTATGTCTTTGAGCGGTGGTGTCTCTCCGGGATGTGAAAGTAGGTTTCGCATAGGTCAAAGCGAGAGCGGCAAGACCGCGACCCTGAAAAGTGGGTTTGATGACGGTTTTGTGTATACGAGCATGAAGTTGACACCAGGTAGATTTCCAACTGACATACGCACGAAGAGAGTGGTCGGAGGAACGGGCTTCATGGCGCGCCGTCATCCAGCTCAACCTTGTGCGAAATGTCAACACTATTCTCGATTTCCTTTCTCAGGAGATGTCAGAGAGGGTATCCTACATGACCGCCACAACAGTGACGATTCATTCGAAGACATTCGCATCAGCAGAGCCGCCAAAGCGCTTCCGCCGATCCGCTTCAAGGAAAAGCATCGATTACTCAAAATGCGGCTAGGACCGTTACACGGCGTACAACGCGACCTTGAGAGCCGCCTTGGCGATGGGTCCACGGAGCTGTACACCACTTCAGTGAATACAGCAGCGCCTTTTGATCGCCCGCCCCCAAATCGGCGCGCTCTCCAAGAATTTTCGATAAATTCATCCAATGGTTGGAAGTCCGCACTTGACAAATTCCGCACGCTCCGATCGACCCGGACGGAGAGCCCAAATGCTGGTTCTGCACGGAGAAAGAGCAAGGATAAGGATGATGAAATTTCCGAGGTCATCGCGTCCTGCCGCGAGGACATCAAGGCCATCTGGGAGGACCCCCTGATACAGGAAATGCTAACGAGGCGGAAGGCAAGACTCGAGGACTCTCCTGGGTTGTAAGTTGCTATTCGAATGGTGGCTGTTTCAACCAACAATGAATCCGATAGCTTTTTAAACGACACGGAACGAATAGCTACGCAAACATATCAGCCAACGGATGACGATGTAATTCGTGCTCGCCTTAGGACCCTTGGTGTACAGGAATACAAATTTATCTTTGACCACGGTAATTTATTGGGCCCTGCGCTTTTGTGATAATTAACCATACTTCAGGGCGCACAATCGGGCAGGAGTGGCGGATTTATGATGTTGGGGGTACAAGAAGTAGTGTAAGTGTGGCATATGGTCTCAAAGTTATTATTAATGATATTTATTGGTGATATTTATAGAGGGGAGCATGGTACCCATATTTCGACGATGGTCAGAATTTTAAACTTTAATTTCTGGATGTTCAAGTGCTAATTTTAACATACTCGACAGTTGACGCAATCATATTTCTTGCGTCAGTGAGAATATATTTTATTGTCTCAGAATAGCTCTAACTTCAGGTTACCCCTTCATACAGCCCCAGTATGTGCCGAATCTTTAAACGTATCCCGCCTGCTGAGACAACTCCTACCCAGTATCACCCTTTGACGAAAAACTAGCAGAAGATAGACGAGTTAATCGGCTGGAGGACAGCTATCTCCTTTGGCGGTCCGTTTGTTCGTGCAAACTTCTCGCCCGAACTCAAATAATATTATGTGGGTCATCCCGCAGCGAGGTTTCGTAACGCATTGACTTCTCAACTTCGCTGCGTAGTTTTAAACAAATGCGATTTGCTCGTAGCAAAGCTTCAACGAGGTATACGAATACGCGATTCCGTTCCAAGTTTTGGGGACCGCAAAAATGACCTGTCTACCGCAACAAGATGTATGTGATTCTTCCAATCTTTCGGTCAGAGCTGTAACTTTGCGGTGGCCCAGATTTCCAGCAACATTTTAAGGAAATATCCAAACAACACTCACCTGTACCACGGCAATTTTATGTGCACCTCACCTCTGTGGTTGTGAGTAGCCTGTAGGTCGCATTGGTTTGGAATCGCCTGACAGTGTGTTCCACAGGACACGAAATCCACTGCGGTGACACTGGGTGCAGGTGGGTTTGCTCGATAGCCTCCAAAATAGTTACTGAATGATGATTTCTCGCCACAGTTGAAGAGTCGATCCTTCGAGAGCACCTGCGGCGTGCTGACCTGATGTGATGCAAAACACTTTTGCATTATATTATTTACTACATTTACTTGCCACACTTTGTACCCACTAATCATGCCGGGATATGGAAGCTCCGCTAATGACACGCACACGCCATTCATCTCAGTCAGGAGGCGTTTCGCGAGGGTTCAAATGTTCAGATGTTCACCATGAAAATATATGAATTATCCTGAGAAAAAATATATGCAATATCATATCTATGCAGAACTACGGTGAATTCAATCTCTATTATCCCCACTGGCATTCCTGAGGATGGGGCTAGCTAGGCCTCGTTCGAGCCGACTCTCGTCAATGCTTATATTAGCAGGCAGACTATGTCGGTTGCTAGAGCCCAAATCGAGTTCTTCGCCCTGATCACCTTCATCCTCGCTGTCGACTGGGGTACCGATACCACTCCCCGTCCCCACCCCCCCTGGCCCGGATGTGCTTCGACGGGCTCGCCGCGCATGGAAGGTTCGACTGGCCGTTGCGTTTGAAAAGAGGGGCAATAGATATCGTTCGTCTAATGCCTGGAACCATTTCCCGTCCTCCCCAATACCGGCAGCGGCACTGATGGGGCGTGGTGGGTGCCCATCAGGTTCGTGTGTGGTTGGGGCCATCGGTAGGACTTCCCCGGTGTCGGAGTCGAAGGAATCTGAAGAAGCAGCAGAGAAAACGGTTTGTTGATGAGCTATCGGGGACGCTGGGGTAGCCTGTGCTTGGTGGTTATAACTTCTTGTCTGATAATGAGCTCCGATTCGTCCTGCACGACCTAGACGCGGAGAGGGGGAGAAGTAGCTGGGTTCATCGTCTATATATATCGGCTCCATCGCCCACCACCGCTAGCTCTTCCCAGCCATCCACCTCGCGAAATTGGGATATCCTCTTCATCGCTACTACCTGCAGCTTCATCTTCCACACCAGTTCGGATACCCAAAACTTCCAACATCCTTGCGGTGGTACCTCCGAAAAGAACGACCGTAAGAACGACGACGACAAGCACCGTTGTTCGCATGATTTGGGCGTTTTTCCCCTGGAACCCGGCGGCCAGCGCGACGCCAACCGCACCTCGCAACCCAGCCCAGAAGAGCATCATTTGGTAAGAATGAGGTAATTCCTCTGTTCTCTGCCCCCGCGCATGCTTGTGGAAGAAATTTATACCTTCTGATAAGGGGAATACCGCTGCGTAGCGGGTGAATATAACCGCGATGGTGGTGATTGTGATGAAAAGCGGCTTTACATAGCTCGTGACCGGTTCGGATATTGGTGCGCTGGTGAAAAGTGCCATACCGAGATAAATAAATATAAAATTTTCGGAGAGCTGGGCGAGGGTGGCGAAGATATACTTGGTCGCACGTTGTGTACGGCGCGACATAGTATGGTAGGCATAATGCTTCAGAGTAATGCCACAGAAGAGGAGTGACACGATCCCAGACATTGAAAGCCCATTGGAAAAGAAATAGCACGTGTAGGCGGAGAGGGCAACGAGACATGTTTCGATTGAGGGATAGAGGTGAAGGGAAGAGTGCTTGAGGAGGAGGGACATGCCGAGACCAAATGAGACGCCTAGAGCCATCGACACGCTGAACGACAGCAAGAAGATGCCGATACCGTGAAATATGGATGACAGGTATACTTCAGTCCCGTGGAATTGCGACAACGTCCTAAGATAGAAAATGTATTAGGAGGATATGATAAAATAGAATATGCTAGACTCACTCATACATAACGATACTGACAGCATCGTTCAAAAGACTTTCGCCAAAAATCACACTATACAGCTTGGGGTCGACCTTGTACTGGTTGAAAATGGCGAGGATGGTAACGGGGTCCGTTGCCGATAGAGTTGACCCAAACGTCAAACATTCCAAAAGCGTGATGTCCAAAGATTCTAACCCCAGGAAAGAATAGATGTAGACAAGCACTCTGTCCTGTAAGTGATAAGCACACTTACTTCCTAATATTATGTAGCGAAGACGTACCCCACACCAACTGCCGATATGAATGTCCCGAAGAATGCAAATATCAAGATAGAACCAAAGTTTCGGAAGAAGTTTTCCTGAATGATGATACATTTATATCATACAATACCCGAGGTCCATGATGCGCACCTGTTTCAGTTCGTAGCCCGAATTGAGTATGATGGGAGGAAGTAATAAATTGAAGAACAGGGTATGCTTGAAGGTCTAGTAGGAAATTCATTAGTCGCTTGTAATATTGGGGAATTATTAAACATAGCGCGGTGAACGCGTGTCCTCCGATTATAATTGCACATGCTAAAGAAACATACCAGCATCTCCCGTATCATTGTTCCTGGCGCCAGCCTAACAATCAAACCCACTGTCATCCCAGCAACTATCGAGACGAGTGTCTCATGCAATGCGCGAATCCGTTTTATTTGGAGGTAGTATGAGGTCAAAAGGGAGAGAATCAACAGCATGCAAACTAGGAAAAGCGACCATGACGAGTAATATTCTTCATCCTCTGCGCCACGGGTTCCGGTCGGGGTGGAATTTCCTGCAGTGATAGTAATGGAGCCTAGATTGATACCCATGATTGAATTTCAGTGGCAGTCTTGCCGGTAGAATAACGAGGGTTTCCGATTATTGCATGTAACAGCTGAGGGTGGATGGTGGTTTGTGACACAGCTTTGGACGCCGTTGCGCTTGCAATTACCGATGATTACGTCAGCAGAAATTAACTTCGAAAACCCAAGCAAATGATTCATTACGAGTATGAGCGATGGGCTACATACTTTCTAAAGTAATATATATTTGGTGCCCAAACCTCTAAATGAATGACTATCTTCTCTTGTTTCTGGGTGAGATTTTTGATTGCTGCTGAGCAGCCGTGGCTTCCGCCACTTTGTTTTTGTACATGTTGATCATGTAGTTCACTGTCGACATCGGGCTAGGGAGCCTCCCGCGCATTTCAACTGGCACGGTTGGAATGTCCAACGCCCGACGAATGGGAGGATATTGAAATGCAAGGGATTGCGCAGTGGTAGCAAAGCTCGTTACTAGCAGTGAAACCATCAAACCCTGCCAGGCAGGCATTAGTTCGCTTTCCTATTTAAAAGGTATCAGGCTTACCGAAGGGAAGCTACTCATGACATAAATTCCTAGCACAGATAACACACGGAGACCGTTCATTATGTGCCCCATTTCAGGACGCTCCTTCAGATTCAACTCGCTTGCGCCAACCTTGAACAATAAGTGTAAGCGTGGAATAGAATATGTTGCCCCTAACTTACGGTGATCTGCATATTGACAGCAGCGCAGAGCGCAACAGGAAGAATCATATATGGATCCGCGACCGTGAGGTCGGGCAACATATCCAATCCGCTATGTGTTAATTGAATAACGGGTAGTTCGCACATTTTCTTCACACCAAAGAAGAGGCCAAGGGTGACGGGAATCTGGACGAAAGGAGTAAGAGCCGTGGCACCCATATTGACACCAGCATCCTTGTACATCTTTCGCATTTTTAGCGCGTGCTTTTGAAGCGCCAGTTTGTCGCCACTGGCCCGGATCCGTTTCATTTCGTCCTGGCTTTGGACGATTTGTGGTTGGAGGGGTAAAAGACGGGCGGAGTTCCGAAGACCCTGGACGGAGAGTGGGACGAGCACAAGCTTCCAGAAAAGACTGCCAAGCACGATGGTGTAAAACCAGGGTAATCCAGTCGACACGTTGATGAGTTCGTATGACCATCGAATGAGGCCTGCAGGTGTCCATCCAACTAACCCCAGGGCAGCCAGGTCCCCGTATTGCAAAGCAGGAGGTAGGTGAGCTAACGCAGTGTCGATCAAATCTGTTGATAGTAAGGCGTCGGTTGGAGTGGATGGGTCTATGGATTCGACGGCGGAAGGCACTGATTCATTATTGGTCGCTGGCGGTAACACTGGTACGGCTGGCGCGTCTACTGGCAAGGTGGCGGCTGGAGTTCCTGGTACTGGCTTGGTGTAGTTGCGAATAAATATGGAGGATCGAAATGTGTTTCTCGGCAAGCTCGGAGCCTTGCACTAGAAGCTCACATCAGTAAAGCGGGAAACCATAAAGAAATTCTTTGGCGCACCGCCAACGAAAACGGACGAAAATGAGCGCGACAGTTTCGTGCTCCGAGTTGGGATGTCACACTAGAGATATATCAAAGAGGGGCTCATAAATCAAGGGAAACACCAACCTCCCGGGAATTCTGGTGTAGATGTGCCTAATGCCAGACGAGAATGAATTGCTCATGGCTGCTAGAGCTTGAGTCCGTCTCTAGAATATTTCAATTTCCAGAACGGACATTGACCCAAAAAAATCGATCGTTCCGACATATCACGTGTCCCTCAGCCAACGGGCCGCTTTCCCTGGCCCCTGCGGCTGAGTTCGAAATCTTGCTCTCATCGAACACCGTCTATCAATGCTGAAGAGAACATCCGCGGGTTCACATCGATACAGGTTCGAGGACTTTTCTATTGTACGATTACCTCCATAAATCTCGTCCAGGGGTCATCGGGCGAACTCCTTCCAGCCAGTTGATATCAATGAACTCGTCGAGCTTAGAGCAAGACAGAGGACATTTCATGGGGCTTATATTCGTACGGCCCTTGGGAACATGGGCTACTCCTTGACAATTTTACGGCTATTTGATCGACGGTTCTATCGTAGTAAGCCATATCTGACTCACCATAGTTGCAACATGTTCAACTTTCCTAGTCGGCTTGCTATTCGCTATCTTGGGAGGAGCTCTCTTTATTTTGGCATTCCTCCGCGCCCGTCACTCCCAACACGATTTCGCCGATTATGACAAAGAAGACACAAGGGACGAAACTGTCATCCAAACTGTCGGTCAGGAAGGCAAGCGAATCTTCGGGCGGCCGTTTATTACCGCAGGGTGGATTATAATTGGCGTTTCCCTGGTGGTGGCAGCTGTTGAGATAGGACTTCTTGTCCTCATTCTGGAATTATAACGGTCCGTCAATTCATGCCAACGATCGACCAGGCCGAGCATCGTGCCCAAATTCCCATTTCCCGTCCCGATTGAACCTTCGATCGATGTTGATTAGCGTCTGACCTCATACCCTCCCTGATGCAGATCAGAAACGTTATGCTTCGCGGACACCCGTAGGTTTGGTCCGTTCTTTCAAGTCCAAGGGTCGCCTACATGGCACCCAGTAGAACACACCCATTCAAAATATGACACATCGATCGTCGTAGCACTTGTCGTGGTGCCGCGTCGAAGGTTCTATCAAGAGGGTCAATCTGGCAGGGACACACTCCTGGGCTGAAAGTTGAAATTTGGGAACCCACTTGTGCACCATATGATATATTCATCCCCTTCTTCCTCGCAGAGCCAAAACTCTGACTATCGCAGCCAATACAGGATATACTGGTAGTTAAATCTTACGCTTTAGGTGTCTCGCTTGCCAATGTAATCTACTGGATAACACTCCTAAGATGATCCAGCTTGGGGTTCCTCAATGCTTGACTTGGACCGCTGAGCTAGGGCAGCGGCATATGGATTTCCTGGGATTATTACGATTGATGATTTGAATGGCAAAGGCCGAGACTCACTGTTTCCCCAGTGGGCAGACACATCTTCGAGTGGGTCAGCTGGTTTGGCGGGCTCGGGCATTGACAGTGCAGAAGCGGCCTCATACGCTGGAGGGAGACTCGAAGGAGTGTCCGACCTTCCTGTAATACTCTCAAATGCTGCTCGTCGGCTAGAATCCAGTTCGTTGCGACATCTTTTCAGGTTCTCTACAGCCGCGAGAAGATCGCGACCGATGGCTTCTGTCCGCTGGTTGGCATTTTCGCATTCTTCTCTAATCTGTGAGGTTCCATGAGATTGGTGAAGGCAATATTGGAAATAGTTATTACACGGCTCCGCGCCTGGCCAACCTCATCTGCTGACCTCTTGATTTTATCTGTTTGTAGGAGAGTGAGATGTGGGGTATAATTTCAGGGATGTATTTTACCATGAAATGCCATGTCCGTGAATATGTTATCAAAAAATACATCAGTCAATATGGACCTGCGAAACCTGTGAATTGTGGGTGATAGTATTTATGAATTCGAATAATACCCTTGAGCGATATTAACAGGCCCGATAGGCTGAACGAGCTGTGAAATTCTTCGAGCCTGTTCGACGAGCACTTGTGCTTGAAAAGCGAACGATTGTGCATTTCCAAGTGCGCTACGCTCCAACATATCGCTCACGCTGTGATCCTCCGGATTAAACATCGTTTGGTTGGGAGGGCATACACTCACTTTCCACCTCCCCACATATCTGCATGTTCATTAACGGCGGGTCAAATTCACAGTCAGTATCGAAAACCCACCCCATTGGGAATACCCGAGTGCGTCCCGCATCTTGCTCTCACATGAAGCCATGGTTTCGTCCGCCCGCGCCAGGATTTCCGCGGCCTGGGATTCTCTATTAATGGCAGCTTGAACTTGGTCGTGATAAATTTGAGCGGCTTGAACTTGGTTTTCGCGCTCATCCTCTTCCGGGAATTCTAGGTTATTATCAGTGGTGGTTCAATTAAAGCTATATCTCACTATTTCACACCTTGCGTTGGGCCAGTGAATATGCTGTTGTATAGATCGGCGAGATCTTTCTTTGCCTTGTCGTGTTGATCACCCTTGACGTGTAATTCGGCTAGCTAGCACCAAGTAACCACCGAGCATGTGAATATACTTGCATCACTGGGACCATGTCAGACTCACGACGCCCTTTGCTTCTTCTAACAGGTGGCGAAGGGTCATTTGGGAATCTTGCTTCGTCATTTCATGCTGAAGTGCCTCCACGAATTCCTATTCGTTCAAGGTTATAGAATGGGAGGGAACCATAAAAGATCATGATGCGCACTTCTCCTCCTTGGTTGCTTTTGCTTCAAACTTTTGCTTCCTGCCAGTGAGTTTATGGGCGAGCCGCCGTGCAGTCGATTTTTGCAGGCTTTCATGTTCCTTCCTCTCCTTTTGTGTTTTGGCAGCCAGTTTCTTTAGTTCTTCTGTGTTACTGGCTACTTGTGCTTCGAGGTCGGATACATATGCTGTTTGGTTGGATATCGCCGCTGGAACGTAGTCTAGCTCGGAAAGCAAGCGCAGTAAATGGGCGTGATGGGACGCATTGTCCTCGATGTGTTGGTGGACGAAGGCATGAGGTGTAAATTGGTTATCCTAGTTCGAACCTGACCTATATACGTTGGGCGGTGAATTGAAATACGCCTCATACATATACACTATGTACAATTTAGTTCATTATGATGTCTAATCACGCCGTTTGGAGTCGGTTTGTTCAAAAACCAGACCGTAGCTATTTTCGCACAATGATAATTGTCCACGCAGGCCGGTAGACGCACGGTGGATGCCCCAGCGTCCATCCGCCAACATTGCGCCTGGCGAGTATCAGTAACGTGTCTCGCAAGCGAGAAGGATTATTCGGTGTTTGAATCCGGATGGTTCCCGTTGGGCGACCTCAGATAAAAGGCCATCACCGGGACTAATGGTCCCGCGAGCAATCAAAATTGGGGCCAACCTGAGCGGTGATTAAAGAGCATTCTGGAGCGTTGGTGCTCAATATACAATAGTCTTGTTTCACCTGGCTTGGAATTTGTGATTCCTGAAGTGGCTGGGCCATGGGAAGTTTGGTGAAAATGACGCAACATATTACGGGGTTCTAGGTTGCTATCAATGTAAGCCATTCGCGATCAGTGATAAAAATAAAGGATGTTATACATGGGGAGAGTTCTCTTGCAACATCTATCTTCGCCTACTCATGGTGAAGCATCCTTCATAGCCAGGCACGTCCGCTGGACTAAGCGTATCTCGCCAGCGACCTGCTAGGTTTCCATTCACATCACCAACCAGGTAACCTCTGTATAGCCATTTCCCCCTGTCACCGTCAACCTAGCTCAACCATGTATATTAATATTTATTGGATTAGACGTGGGAGGTAAAGAGACATACATATTCTTTTGAAAGGCTCACAAAGCCATCGCAAGGCCTTACTCGGCCAACGAGGTTAAATTGACCCCATGCGGAGTGACCCTACGAAAGCAGGATATGTTTGAAATATTTTGTAGTAATGTTATATCCATACCTCGCCTGTGATAATGATATCCTGAACCAGGATTTGCGTGGATCAGGAGTAGTGTAGCCGAACATTGACGGTCTCCGATAGCGGATGACATCTTTTCCCCCAGGCTCTTGCACATCAATCCCGTCTTGGTGCTCTCGGATCTGGGTTCCAGTGGGAAAATATGACCGCAATGGATCTCCTGCGGGGAGAGGCCCGGGTACGTCCGGGCTGGTTGAACAGTCAAAGCCTTGAGCTGGGGTACTGGAGATTAAGTGATGCTCGCGTAGTTTCCAAGTCTGACGATGGCGTACTACCATACTCTTTTGAAGAGTCAGTGGAGGCGCACCGGATAGAAGTGCTGCATACGCCGTAAATTCCGTATACTACGGGGATGCATGAGGGAATGTCGTGTTAGGAACAATCAGGACAAACGGTGAATAGACCCTCCCAAACGCCGTCAATGCTGATCGAAGGTCAGGATAATATGCGCTGGGCGGTAGAAGCAGCCTGACACACCTTCCTGGTCTAAAGGCCCCTGTGAGGAGTGGTCCAAACTTGGTTTGGCCAAGGCTTATGCATCGCCCCCATTCGCATTCCCATTCACGGCTTATTTGACCAGGGGAAGTTGTGTTTGAAGGGGTAATTGGAGTGGAGTATCCACCCTCCGTCATATGATTGACAAGGGTGAGGAATGATAGAATTGCCGGGGTCGCCAATGGTGGCGGAACAAGTCGATACTCAGCAGAGTAATGGGTTACCGAGTTAGGAGTTTCGCGCCGCGGGCTTGGCACGAAGTCGACCCACGAGGGGGAAGTGAGATTATACTATTGGTATATCGTTTGTTTTGGGCTGTAATATGGCGACCAACGATACGCACTTTATGGGCGGCCAGTGCAAATAATTTTAGAATGCCCAGCACGTTCCACGACGCCATATCTTGCTTGGCATACTCCTCTGTGTGAATGGTGAGCCATAGCTGTAAAACAAATCCCCCCACCCACCGGGTCTCAAAAAAAACCAAAATAGCCACATGGCCAAGGAGGTATTTTGGTTATTAGCGGGCCAGGCATCCCTGGATATGCATGCTTGAACACCCGATGCCCCGTCGCTGTGGAACCAATACTGCTTCAACCATCCGTCCATCTGTGCATAATCGCGAAGTTGTCGGATATTATTGTCCTCATTCTCCAGGACCAGGAGATAAGAATGAAATAATAATGTATGCAAAGATCCGGAATTTATCTCCAAGTCTGGACAAGAAGATATACTAGCGTCCACCCGGGAAATAATCCGTTTCAAGATCAGGAATCGATGCTGAAGCTCAGCCGTGAGGACTGCAGGAGTGGTTCTCTCTGAGACCAGGCGACGGAAGGCGGGTTTTAAATCAAATTTAAAGGCAAAGATAAGGGCGTATAGATGGTGGTTTGACTTTGGCGATAAACTGGAATAGATCTTGCGATTGACTGTAAGCAGAGGGAGCAGGGCTGAAGGGGGACCCAGCAATGTTTCTGTGGCAGAAAATAGAGCAATATGCTCAAGGACTTCTTGGGGTATTGTGTCCAAAGAATGCATAACGGTTGCCTGAATATGCCTGAGCTTGTCGAGAGGTCGGAAGAGAGTCTTGAAGTCGTCCACCTCATTTGGCTACCACCAATGTCAAATGCTGGGTTCCGGCTTCCAGATACGTCACCGAACTCCGGCCAACATTTGAACCGGATTTTATATGTATAACGACACTACATATACATAAATTGGGGTCATTAAATTAAGCCTATGCCGCTGACATGGACAGGGCTACAGATGCGCACACAAACCAGGCGCATTGTCTTTGGAAAGGCTGAATGGTGCTTCCCAACCTCGGGGAGCCATACCAGTGGATCTTGGCTTCTGCCGCCCAACAAAATTTTGTGGTGAGAGCACTAAACGTTATAAGAAGGCAGCCCACAGAGAAATCGGAAACTCTTACAATAACCACTAAAGAGCGTAGGCTCTAATCCATCCAACTAAACCCGATATATAAGAACTCGATATAGGGGATTAGGGCCGACTCACCGATGTCCATAGGAGGACAACAAGCCCATCTGAGAGCCGGACACGCCCACGAACGCGGAATGAACCCCAAGCAGCCGACTGTCTCTCATCGGTCTATTAAAATTTAGGCTAAGAAGCGAGGTAATGAAAATGAAAATCATAAATGAACCTTGCCGATGATAATGACATCCGCCGCCGGTGCTTGCCGCTTGCTGGGATAACCCTCACGACAACTCTCGTAGAAGGTTGTAAGCGTGCCTTTGGGATCAGAAACTTCTATGCCATTCTAAATACCGCGTCCTATTAATTTCCGGACCAACAGTATGGTGACACCCACCCCATGTTCAAAATACACCAGATCCGGAGGGAGCCAGGCATTTAGCATTCCGTTCTCCTCGGTGTCTTGAGGAATGATTGACATCCTGTCATAACAGACGTATTCCTTTAAATGGATGTACAATGGCCGCCTGCCTGTTGTCTCGAACTGAGACGGAACGCAAGGTTCTGTCGACCATTGGCGATATGCCACGTCAAAGGGCATCTGTGATTGTCAAAATAAATAAAAACTCGAGAAATTCACAAACTTACAATACAAGAACCTTTCCAGCTTCCGGTAGCAGACCCAGGTTGGTACGGGAAATACGGGGATGAACACAGCATTCGAGACACTTGGGAGAGACTGGGAGATAGTGTGCGACAGTTGAAGATAAAGTCATTCACATCTTCCAAAGTTGGCCCGTGCGGCCAAGGGCATCTGCTTCAGCACGATTTTTTAATATATGAGGTGGAATCAAAAGCGGGATAGTCTCATGTCGGGAAAAATATAGAAGAGTTGCAAAAAGAGATGCAGAGGGTATAGGGGTCGACCGCTTGATTTTGCCGAAATATGGCCTGGTTGAGCATGCCAACGGTGGGCGTCGCGAGTCGTACGAGCTCCGATGAGTGGGGACGGAATTACCACGAAATAGGTGTTCTGGGGTCCTAGAAGTGGGATACTTGAAAGAATGGTAAGACCACAGCTAGGGCGGAACGAAATGTCCCACATACCCGAAACGCAGCGAATACGTATGGCGCAAGAAGTTTTAGCATCTGACTCTGAGAATCTACCTTTTCGTAAGCGACAACGACTAGATACGGATTAAATTAACATGCTTCGAAAGACGATAAAGACCAACCAGAAGGGGTCACTATCCACGCGAGAGCGAGTGCCAACGAGTTTCGCTCGCCGGCCAGCGGCCAATTGTTATTACTCGCTGAGCCGTCGTAGAGATGTTGGCGGAGATAGGAATCGAGGAACCGTGTAAGACCCGCCCAGGTGATTTGCCTGATATTTTTCCCCCCGGGATATGACTCCTCTAACATCGAATATGCAACCCATAACGCTTCGGTCAACGACGAATCGTTGGTGTTCTGGCTCCTGAAGCAATTCAGAGCGATGAAGCGTCGCTGGAGTTCATGCTTTGCATGGTGGTGGACGACTTCAATGCCCAAACAACGGAGGGGCTTGTCCATGTCGAAGTTCTGGCACAGGACCATAGTATAAACCTCGGGGGTGTTGAGCTTTTGGTACACAGATCTGCATGTTAACATCAAGCTCGCGAATTCACGGGGTGGACCAGCTGGAGTATCTCCCATGGAAAAGAGGAGGATTTTCTGCAGAATTTCGCGTGGTGTATCGATGGGGGACAGCATTGAAATGCGGGGTGGACCAACTTGATACGAAGTGCTTCATCCTAATATACCTTCTCAGAGCGTATAACTTTTTTCAGTTCAGACGGCGAACTTCAAAAATGACATTCATTAACGGCGCGTTTCCCACGAATCGAACCTGTGAAGTCGAGCGGTAGGCGACTGGTGGGCCGATAGAAGGAGTATGAAATAACTGAGCCTCTCCGGACTCCGTCCTTCAGCGGAAATTTGGAAAGCGTTGGACAAATTTCCCACCAGCAAGGGGTCCCGGCTAAAGCCGAGAGCCAATCGTCTGGGCGGATACGTTGACACCATTTGCCCAAAAATACAACTACAGATTGTCATTAGTTCGCTCAGGTACATTCCGCAAGCAAGATGAGACCAATCTGCGGGATGACGCATACGTGGATGAGGGTGTGATTTGAAACCGCTCAGGAGCCAAATTCTTTTCTGGGTCTGTGCTGCTACATCACTTGAGGTCTATTAGCATCACAGCTGTTCTAGCCAAGGAACCTCCGACCTAGATTCTAGATGCAAACCCAGACTTGCTTATTCGCCGCTAATGTCTTGCTTGGAAGCAGGGAGCAATGGACGGGGGGGGGGAGGGGGGGTAAAGAAAAATTTAGAGACTTCTCATTTGGTAATTTCCGCGATTCTAGATGAAATGGAAGCGAGCTGCGATTTCTGGATCAGAGGGGATGCGCATGGGTCCGTGACCACGTTGATACTATGTACATCATGCCCTGGAATAGGGTAGACATGAGATGTGTATTCTGAAGTTCGTGATGTAGGTGAGCACTTGCCTAAAGGCCGAAGGCAATGATGGGTGATCACTGATGGGGAGAGTGCCTCGGTTGAGAAACACATGCTGACCGTGTTTGTCACGGTCATCATACCGCAAGGTGGTACCCATGACCGCCACACGCCTTTGCGAAGTGGTAATATTATAAGAGACTTATAGAGTGGCCCAGGGTGTTTTGAATATCTATGAAATGCCAACATAATTTGTGAGAATTCTAGAACAAAAGCTAATTCACCAACGCCATGCATTTGTTGCTAGAGATCGGCGGAAGGGGTCGGACGACGGACGAAACTAGATAGTCAAAGGGTCAACCAATCAAATCCTGAAGTTCTGTCTAATAGTTAGGGCCCCACAAATCAGTTGCATTTTGCAAAGTAACATGAACACAGCAACCACCGGGATGACGTAATTGGGTGATCGAGAAATGAGATATAGTTGGGGCTGATCTCGTGAGATCGTTTAAATCACCGGCGGCTTGCACAGGATCGGTGACAACTATATTCCAGCTCTATTTGCAGTTAAATTGAATGATGGGCTCAAGTATGTCACCTTTAGGGGATGCATCAGCCATCATGCAGCCATCGTACCTGGTCGGGTGGTTGGTAATCGGTCGAGGTTGTGAGCGGCGTGGGGGCATTGGAAGTGAGAAAGGCGCCCGGCTAATAATGTCTAAAGCACGCAGGAGTACATATGGGATTCCCCAAACGCCTGGCTGAGTGATGTCGGCCGGATCATCAGGCGTTATTTTCTGGAATTGCTGTTTGAGGCGCCTAATGAACATAGGAGATCTTGCTCTGAGGGCTTGGACGTCAGGCAGAATTGGGACAATGAGATGAAGGGATCACAAGGTCCTCCCGTTTATAATGATGAGTTTAACCCAGGAGCATCTAACGATTTCGAATTGTTGGCAACGCGATTGCGATTTAGTAATGTCGCCTGCTCAGTGCTCATATTTGAAGATGTCTGATCAACGTGGGGTCCACGAGGGAGGCGGATATTAGTTCACTTGTATCGACGTGGTCCTATGCAGGTGAAATTTGCATCAGCCCCAATGTACATAATTGTGGAGTGTTACAGGAACCCCATCCTTACGATTAGCCAGACAGTAGATTGGCGCTTCATCTCGCTGGTTTAGGTGTTTTATCGACTTGTCGTTAAACAAACAGTTGTGGAGAATGATGGAAGAAGAAGCCTGCAGGCCAATGCATGTTTTTTAGGGTGAATGATGCATTATGGATGATGCTCGTTCCGTTTCCATTGGAGAAGCTTCATTCCCACATATATTCCGGCAGAATAAATTCGTTGTGGTTGGTTCGGTGAGCACTGAGCAAGGTGTTCCGGAATCTGGATAGCCATCACCCATGTGGATTTAATTTTGTAGGATAAACTTACGCTGACACTACGTATTCTCTTATGGGTGTGCTATAGTATATGGTGGGGCGAGCCTTATTACAACCCTGTTGGATCATTGCGACTGAGGGATACTTATTACTGAGCAACCTGGTGAACTTGAAGTGTCAGGAGTCGAGCAGCAGCACGTGGTTATCGATTATCTCCAGTGCCGGCCCTGATGTGACTTCAAATTTCGCGTCAACTAGATCAGATAATAGTTATCATCCTTGCTCTCTTGATTCCACCATCGATCTCCGCCATGTCCTTAGACCTTACAAACTCGAGCAGCACCTCTCAACCCGCTCCTATATTGAAGGGTGAGCCCGTTGATTGTGTTCATATCGGCACAGCTCCCCTGTTTCGATCAGTAGTTGATATCTTGCTCGTACAGATACATTCCTTCTCAGGCCGATGTTCATGTCTTCAAATCTATCACCTCACCCCCTAGCGGTGCCACCAATCCCCATGTGACAAGATGGTACAATCACATCAAGTCTTACGCCGCAGAGCACGGAACACTCCCCGGATCCAGTACCGCGGGAGAGGCCTTTATTGGCACCCAAGTAGCTAGTTCTAAAGAGGCTGCCGCAGATGATGATGATGAGATTGATCTATTTGGATCTGACGAGGAGGAGGATGCTGAAGCTGAACGGGTCAAGGCAGAGCGAGTTGCAGCGTATAATGCGAAGAAAGCAAATAAAACAAAGACAACCGCCAAGGTAGGTCAATGATACATCCTCTATTCCGATCCACTCACATGAAGCCCTAGTCTGTGGTGACGATGGACGTCAAGCCATGGGACGACGAAACCGATATGGCGGCCCTTGAAGCCGCTGTGCGATCGATTGAACAAGATGGACTTCTATGGGGTGCAAGCAAACTTGTCGCCATAGGTTACGGCATTAAGAAACTCCAAATCACCCTCGTTGTTGGTGCGCTATAAACCAGTTCCCTCTTTCAGCAACTTCTGACCTGATGGATCAGAGGATGAAAAAGTTTCTACTGATGAACTGCAAGAAAAGATTGCTGAGTTCGAAGATTATGTTCAGAGCACCGATATCGCCGCTATGCAAAGTAAGGACTTGCGCTTACTTACACTAAATTTTACTAATGGTTGTGTATCAAGAACTTTGAGTGACCTCGGCCCGGCGGTGTCTTACCCGTGACCGGTACCCGAGATGCGATATTGTAATTTGTCAATTTGTTGTTTGTAAGCGCGGAATGTATTTCAGTCCCATCTGTGTCCTGGCAGCAATGCCCATATGCTGAAGGTCCAGAATCATCCGATCTCCCCCCATCCTTCCCGTTGGGTGTAACAACGATATGATAATATCATGGAGCGATCAGGCACCGTGAGTTAATGATTCCACGCGTGTTCATCTCGGATATCTGCCATCTCCATCCATTCACAACCATTTGCAACTCACCGAATTTGGAGACCGGACCACTCGGAAATGAAATCAGCGGTTGCTCTCGAAGTCCCTTTAAACCCCAAAACTTCAAGACGTCGCTATTGTGTGCAATAATACAGTTTCGGCTCATAGTTTCGTACACGCGGAAGCGACCAAATCACTATCCCTGCCAACACAAGAACACAACTTGGTGCATGGTATGTGGTGACCAAATAATTATTTTTCGAGAACCAAACGGGCTTCATTTCTTGAAAACGTTGATCAATGATGGGACGGAGTCAAAAGAAAAGCATCAGGATATTTATCCCCGGATAATAGTGGTAAGCGTCATAAAGTCATCGTGGTACACTAGACGGTAGACCACTTCCAACGTGTGAGGAGCCAAGTTGCCCGTCTTCTACTGCTTTATCTCACGTGTGCATTTCCCATGAATGTTTCTAGAGAACACCGTTTTTCTGGAGCTACCATATGGGGTTGTGATACGAAACTGAGACCACGGAATGACAGGCGTTCGGGATCTCGACATCCCAGGGGCACCCGCACAAATCAGATCGCTCCCGTGAGGACGGCGAGCGAGTCGCTTCTCGAAAGGGATACTTGGGTAAGAGTGATCAGAGCTGCGGGATCCATTACGGGTCTTGGCAACGTGTTGCTCTATGGACAACTATGTATGTCCCCTGAGTTTTGAGATTTAAAGCCGAGCTGTTTCAAATACAGCTCATCATGGCTCCGTATCTTGAAAGAATTCCGCGTGATGCTTTGCAGCACATCGCCTTCGCGGGTGCATCATCTTCACCACTGGAATCCATCCACCACATACTCCATTTACTGCTGACCAGCTCCACCATTTACCGCTCGCTCTCGATTCATGCATGCCCGCAACTTTATGCGAGCATATTTAGGGCGAAATTTGATGTTCCTTCGGTCCAGAATAGTTTCGATAAATTGACCGACTCCGCGTTGGCCACGGAGTTGGTGCAGAGGTGCCGTATGTTGAACCGTGCCTGCGGCCGTGATTTTGTGGTCAAGGGATTACGCCAGGACCTGTGGACTGCCCTTTGGATGGCCTTGGAGTCCAATGGTCTCAACGAGGCTCAATTTGTCGCTTCTGGTTTCTCTGAGTTCATCATCTTGCTCCTTCGGTGCATTCTGGGAAAATCTACGCCAGCGGGAAGACATCCAACTGGGCTCCTGGATGAGATCGCATCCCTGGGCATCTTGCTACTCTCCCTCACACTCACTCAGCGTTAGTAACTACCCGTGGTATTTATTTGGTTTTAACTCACATTATGTGTGGACCCATCTAGGAGACATTATAAATCTATCGGCTGAAACCCGAGAGGAGCTGCTCAACTTGCTTCGTCCCTTCACGTCACCTTTATCTAGGGTAATATTTCCCTCACCCAAATTCCATTCCATATTTCTCACACTCAATCCAGGCGCCCGTACAAAACATTCAGTCACGCGTGGTCTCCGTTGGGCGACCCACTATGCGATATAACCAGCAGGGCGCCACGGATGCGATATCATATGGCTTCGTTTCACAGAGCGTCATCATCTATGCAGAACGGCAATCACTAACATGCCCCCAGCCATCATCCGCTGCGATCGCCTTGACCTTTGCACTCAGGGATGCCACTTCCTTTGACATTCCCACTCACCTACCCTCAACGCGTGCCGAAGCTATCGCTACCCAACGGCCTGGCCCTACTATAGAGGATTTTTATGCATTGGCCCGCCTGAGGACGCCTCTCTACGCAGACGCAGTAAGCGAGGGCTCTGGGAGCGTTATACATGATTCAGAATTTTCTGGGATATTGGATGAGATGAACAATTTCTATGGCTCTCGAAAATACACATACGTCCCAGGAACCCTTGCAGGTGTATGGGAGGGAAGTTACATGGTAAGATTTGTTGCATAAAATTTTCTCTTCCTCGTACTCAAGCAGTTTACAGATGTATGGTGACCTTCATCCCAAACACAACGACTCACAGAATCCAGCCGATTTTATTTGTCGCAAACCAATGCAATGTGTTTTATCCGAGCATGTACGCCTGAGGCCTCCCCCGCCAACGCCGGAGGGTGAGCCATTGGCTCTGGACCCTCATCGCTGCTCGGAATTGGAAGTAAGTAAAGACAAAGGTTTCGCCCTCGACAGATCCAGATTTCACACCCGGAAATATAGATCTCGCCAGCTGACACCTCCATAACTGAGCAACACCCACTTCTATGCAATGCCGATGTCCTGGAAATTACCCTAACTGGGGAGGTTGGTTTCTGCTTCCCCACCTTCTTCACCTCCGGAGCTGATGCTCGGTAAAAGACCCTGGACCACCACGAGCAGGCGTGGGGTGCATTTCGATTTGTGGGACGGATCCAACAGGATGGTACGATCACACTCAAAAGAGAGCCGGTGAGTGAATCCGCCGTGATGGCTGATCCCCTCCCCTCACGTGAGCGAGTCGACTTATTATACATTACCTCCCACAGAAAAACACCGGGGAGGACGGGCTGGGGGCATGGACTTTCGAAGGTCATTTGCGATTTGATTCTGTGTTTGTTGGCCAATGGAAATCGAATGTTGATGTTGACACTGGTGGCATCCGCGGGATCTTCAGTTTGTGTAAAATCGTCGATTGATGGTATTGATAGAGAAAATATGAGGTTCTCACCAGAACCGGTTTGGATTGGTTTCTATAGTGAAACGTTGGCTGTTCGGACATTGTATAAATTGAGCAGAATGGGAATGGATATTTGTTGCCACAGGCATTACCAATTCGCCCTGCCGGAAGTACTACAGCGTACCGGGATATTGAATAAGCTAAATCATGGGGACCCAGTCATATTTCATGAACGGATCTAGGACCCCAACCAAATTCCGACGGGGTAAGATAACACCTGCTCGCGCCTCGAAGCCTGCTGCAAAACACATCAACCAGGAGATCAAAAAAGACATCAGACCTGGCTCCAAGAAGCTCAGATACAAACTCCGGCGGGACGAATATAAACCAGAACCGCGGCGATCTAACCCGATTACTGCCTCATCGAGATGTCCGAACTCAAAAGGTTGGTACTATTAGTATTGCAGGACCACAGGACCCGCTGGGAAGAATGGTCATGGGGTCGGGGTAGAAACTAACGCCTAACCATCGCCGTGATTCAAAGACATGTGTTCATGGCGGGACAACGATGAAGGGGCGCGGTTATTCTGGGCACGGATAGGTGAATGATTGGATCCCCAATTTATCGTGATATACAAGTCACAGTCCGTCAACTTGTAATCAAGCCATTGCAGGCAATGTTTGATGCAAGAGAAACCATGTAATTCGGAATTATACCAGAAATGTTACATCAGAAGGCTAGGATCCAATAGGACGTGGGGGTGTGTCGGAACGCCTGTCTCCAAAGAACCGCGGCAACAGGTTATAGGTTATGTTTCGTGAGTCTGAAAAGGTGAATCCAAAAGAGGTTGATCATCGCTCGACGTTCTGGGCCCCAGCCTGGTCTTCAGGGATGATGATGAGAGTATGACGGAAGATGCAGTGCGCCACTGTTCTGTTGTACGTCTCGAGAACATCGACCTGGAGGCTGGTGGGACAAAACAAGTGACATAAAATTACCGTCCCCCGTCCAAGACTCCACACACGCTAGACTAGTAATCAAGGAGGCCAATGTGGTCCCCCCTGACTTCGCCGCGAACTTCTCGGTCCAGTCACTTCGTGGGAAGGAGGTATTCATGATTGGGTTAGACATGGGAGAGGTTTTGTAGGTCCGTCGACCGGAATTGGGATAACCTGGATAACCTGACCTACATATGTCCCAACAGGTTTTGAACTCTACCTTGAAATTTCCTATTGCTGTTTCTAATTCAAATAATCTCTTGCATCTCATTCAATTGTGGTTATATTGACATGCGCTCTCCGTGTGACCGCACACAAAGAAGGCAGCGGCGAATAAAATCCAACTTACTCTTGAAATCCCCGTCTACCGTCACATGCTGAAGTTGCAAGCGCTGTCGACTTTGGTAGTGGTACCAAGACGGTTGTCAGCGGAGGGATATAGCTGAATGAAGATTATCGTGTCGAGGAATACGAAGAAGCTACGGCCAATCTGCAGATCTGTTGCTGATCATACTAAGCGATGCTAGACCGCAATCAAGCAGCCGATACTTGACCGCACCGCCAGGTTCTAGGCCTAGGATGAGGGTACTGACTGGTACTGTGTTTTGGAATAATGGCAGGGTAATGTCAGGAGTTACTACCCGGCCTGGCATTTCCAGATATCTATGGCCAAGGCTGGTACTTTGGTCAGGTAAGGGTTTATTGCTCGTTTCACATGCAACCCGCACTCACGACCTCTCTTTCCGCGCGTAAACGGGGCGGAACTAGAACGGACCCAATCAGCATGGGCGGTGGGTGCTACACCCCTAAGGGTCACAAATACCTATCACCGACACACCCAAGCGACGCAAAGGAAGTATTTCTCTCTCTGCATTTGAGACGGAACAAATCAATACGTACTAGAGCTTGGAATTTGAAGGTCTTGGCAACGGCTATCAGCCACCGAAATATTTATTTGGTCCTGTACTGACAAGACACAACAATGGTTTGGATCAAATTGACAAACAAGGGGCCAAACTTGCAACTTTCCTCGCTTCCTTCGCTCCTGCATCACCACTGTCGTCAACGACAATATAAACCTTTACGCTCTTTCAATCCCCACATCCACTATGATAAAATCAATTTCCATCATCTCTGTACTGGCGTCTGTGGCTTTCGCTCAGTCATCGGTAAGTTTCAGCCTGGATTCTCTTTTTTCTCCCCCCTCAACTCCCCCCCTAGGTTTCTTCATCCCCATCAGCTTCGCCATCGTCAAATCCGTTGATTCCTAGTGGCATCAGCGATGGGTGTCGAGATTTCCTTGTAGCTTTTAACAGCGACTCCACCCTGGCTCCATGCGCGTCCGCCTTGACATCAGTCACATCCAAATACTTGCCTGGCGCCAGTGCCCCATCTGCGGACCTCCTCAATTCCACCCTCAGCAGCCTCTGCGCTGACACCATTACTTCTAACTGCCCAGAGAGTCTCCTTCGTGGAAAAATCGCTGATTTTTCCAAAGCATGTAACGCCGAATTGACAGCGAACCCCAACAAGGATGTCATCACAATGTATGACGTTCTATATATAACCTTGCCGCTTAGGAACGCCGTCTGCTCCAAAGACGACAGTGGCAAATATTGTGTCACCCAGAGCAAGCCTGCGCCTGCTACTTCTCGGCATCCGACGGTGGGCCCGATAAAGCCCTTGCTGGTGGTGGGACATATATGTCCCCGCAAGCGGCGCAAGCAACCTTGTCAACTCGGGACCTCCGCCAATGCTCGCCGTGCTGATGCACCCGCTCTCATCCCTAACACCACCACTTTCCGCAACTCCAACCTCCTATTCCTTTTCTTCCGCCCTGATCTGGCGTCGGCCGATCTCTGCGTGACGTGCGCCCGTAACACATTGACCGCCTACATCAACTTTGAATCAAGTGTTCCATATGCCCCTGGCTTATCTGCCAGCGTTCTGCTCTCCAACCAAAATACACTCTACACCGCTATTCAGAACACTTGCGGAAAGAGCTTCCTAAGCGGTGCCGTTCAGGCTGCTGGTGGTCTTGCAAATGGAAAACTCACTGGCGGTGCTTCGCGGGTGGCCGGAGGAGAGGTGCAGGGCCTTCTCACCGTGGTAACGGTCCTGGTATCCTTGGCTGTATCTTCCTTCGCCCTTTAGATTATGAAGGAAAATTTCCCTGTCTCATTCACCACGCGACCACTCCCTTCCCTGCTAATTTAGCTAAATATACCCAACGGGATTTTAACATTATTCTGGTTTGTCCTTGAGCCAACACCACCCAATTCCACCCCGATTATCATGAAGTTTGTGGACGGTTACCGGTTATCTGCAGCAGTGCTGTCAATTTTTGATGATACATCAATATGTTACTGGTAGACAACGTCAGTACTAGTAATAGTAATACATTACCATGGATATCCCCAGCGCTGGCTATTTTCATCATGCGGAACTCTGCGGAAGTAACAAGCGATTGACATATCTATGTCAAGCACAATATTGACAAGCAACCACAGCCGGAGTGTATGTAAACTGCGAAGTTTACGCTGTAGCGGTCACATATTTTTAGCTTCAACAGGATTGGGTAGCCATCACTATGTTATAGGGTGGAATATTGCTAGTAGGCACATTCAGCATTGGGACATCACCTCGATCAGTCTGAATGCGGGACCATTGGTGGATCAACCTGGATGCATTCCTAAAAGTGGCCCCTGGGTAACATCGGCCGCGGGATGTAAAACAAAATTCCTCCGAGTGGTGTGTAATGCAGCTTGGATATTCTTAGGTCGCGACTATCACTTATACGGCACTGTGGGGCCTGAGGCTTGAGGCCTAAGGATGATAATAGTACTATTTACTTTCCAGGCTTAATATATCACAGCATATGTTTTAATATAGGCTCCTGAGGCCTCACACTTGCGATAGTTGTACATACTTATGGAAGCACATCTGGAATCAGCTAAGGCTCACTGTTGCGCGCTCCTTGCAACGTTAACGGGCCGGGACAAGCGCCTCACTTGGATGAGTTCTTATGATACAGACTAAGAGTATTTTAAAGTCAGCAATTTGCCGCTGGAGAACCACATAAGGACCCACAGCATGCAAATCGTGGACCCACTGCGACAACTATACACTGTATGAAATCGTCACACCCAACGCCGATACCCCGAAATATTGTGGCGTACCTTGGCGGGGTTGATATTGATACTACCTCCTATGCCCTCTACAAGAACGGGCATGTGTTGGTAATTCAATCTGAGCCCATCAAGATGCCTACTGAGGGACTATCGCCCGCCGACGTTCTAGCCAAGCGTGATAAGGAGTATAATTGGCGTTTAGAAAAAATCGTGCGGTGAAACCTGTTTCCGACACTAACAATATTTCTGATCTTTTGAAAACAGCAAAGTAGACTCAACTCGATTGATTTCTCGCGCATAAGCTGGGCGTATTTGACTCCAAGTAGAGCCAATGGGGACTACAGCATCGTTCCGAAAGCAAGACCGCGGTTGCCTATGCCCACCTGCACTACCTGGGCGCCCCTTGTCAAGGAGGAGGATATCCATATCACAAAATGGCTGAGCTGCGAAAAACGGTGCGGTCTCTGGAAGGGAATGGACGTCGGTAGGCACCCCCGCTCCATTGCGCCACACCAAAAAGCTGACTTCAAAAATTTAGATGTATTTATTGGTTGGGATAATTTGTGGCTGAAAGAAGTGTACGGTGAGATGGAAGCATACCGGTTGCTCCAGAACTAGATATCACCTACGATATTCTGGCCCACGTTGTGGACGACTTGGGACAGGTCATCGGGATTGTGCGCGAACCTGCCGTCGGCCGTGCGGTTGAATACGGTGACCGCGCTCTCGTTTATAAAACCATAACGAGTGTACAGCAATCCCGCATAGTCTTCCGTGGCCTTGGCAGCCACAATCTTCTAATAAAGGATGGTAAACTCCGGGTGTCGGATATCGGATTCGTCAAGCATTTCCGCGAGGATGAAGACGAAGCCATGAAAGAAATGGCCCAGTTATCTCATTGGCGATCGCTGGAGATAATGTTTGAAGACCTCCAAATCCAGCCAAGCCCACCCCCACTGCGGACCTGGAAGCAGAACGTTTGTTTTTTCTTCGAGTCTTCCGATCCGGAGAGACCCCGTCTCTTGACCGTCTACATTGCTTCCATGAACTCTGAAGTTGACGAAGACGAAAATAGCTCACGGAGGCGTAATCGGAATAACAGAGATCGTCTCTCTGGAGCGCGTTTGCCATTTTTCGGCGTCGAGTTCAATATTGGACCCCGAGAGGTTGCGGATGGCGTTGATCGTCCGCTGCTTGGTACCCGTCTTTACTCGCGTCGAGCCCAGCCCAACGCTTTCCAGCCCTATCGATCTCGACCGGCATCCCGGAAATTATTGGCAGCCCCTGAAGATCTCTCAGAAGTCCATTCTCCGTGTGCTGAGAGCATCGGTGACATGTCGACAGGGAGCATCAGTTCCGCGGAGCTCGATGGTCCTTGCATTAGCGGTCGTCGCAAAACCACAATTCCGCCCAGGGCTGTTGGTGTTCGCACCGCTCGAAGCAAGGCTTAATTCATAACGTATTTTCTTTCTCGCGGAGGACTCTCCGGTCACGTATATCTACAATACCTATGTCAATCCCTTCCATCTCCTACCTAGGTCGATACAATAGCAAAGCGCCACAACACGACTCTTTACCTTCTATTGACTATTCCTGATCTATAGCCCTGGACACTGAGGGCGAGCTCGTTAGGGTAGTTGGTTTAGGGCCCGGGACGAAGACATGATGAGCTTGCCGCATGTCGGGATAATATCCGGAACCCGGTGTTTAGGAATTGGACATATTACTACTCCTACAATACACTACCTTTTCTAGAGACTTGGATGGTGCCTGGCTCGTGATATCTTTCGTTGGTTGGGGTTTAGCTAGTTGTATGTAGTGTTGAATGGAATGGAATGTATTTATGTTGCCTCCATGCATGGTCCCACCCGTGGGTACCTTACATGTAGTGATACTAGTAATATAACCGTGTGGGAAGAATCTAGCTCAAGTTCCTGCCAGGGGGTGAGATTGCCAGGTCAGGGGTACTACCGACTCCCAGGTCATGCATCATGCTCGAAAAGCGTAGTCAAGCGTCTTCAGGATGTATGACAAGGGCGTCGGAAGGTCATTGTTAGCAGGGGGTGGAAAGATGGCTTCATTGATTGGGATTAACCACGGGCCTCTCCCTATCACAATCCTGAGACAGCGTGTCGTCGGGTGGGAGTTGTCTCGGACTTACGGAACGCTTCAAGTGGGTAGTCACTGACGGGGGTCTTGCACTCGAAGCACTGACATCCCCAAGGGGATTAGGGGATGTCAAACAACGTTTGATGCTGATGCCTGTTCACGCAGACCTACCTATGGCGCCCAGCCACTAACTAGCTTCCAACACAGACCACAGCGCGCTATTATCGACAACCTCTCTTGTCCAGTATCATGCACCTAGAACTCACAACTTTGATATCATATAATTAACAAGTGCAATCGACCGCGACCAATATGTATTCATCCCGCCTGTTTACGCAGTATAAGACCACAATTTCCATATATTAGGCCCGACACACCTTTCCACTACCAGCTTCTTGTAGTCCGGGGGATTCACTTATAATTCCACTTGTCTCCAAAATCGTGGCATCAAGTCCAGTTCCCTAATATCCACACCGGAAAAATCTTTATTCTTGATCTTTCTGGACTCTAGCTCACGCTTCTTCATCACTTGATAGAGAAGTTGAATACAGTCTTTGATCTGTGACATATAGATGTACAAATAAACATCGTGGACTCCACATTTCGGTAATGGGAGTTGGAGGACTCACCACAACAAAGGTCCCAAGTCCAATCACGTTCCTCCACCTGAGTCGATCGATGATATTTTTTAATGAGCGCTTTGGTACCAGTAGGCCGCACTCACCAGACTGGATCTGCCTCTGTCCATGTTTTGGTCCCACCCCATGCTGCCCCAGCCACAAGCTTCACCGCAAGATTTAACCTCTTCAAAGGCCCCATCCCGTCCCATCCCGATTCATACGTATATCTGCCCAACGGTGGGGGTGGCCACGCTCTTCCTCCAGCCTCTCGTAAACCAAGGAATAATCGCAATACGCTCGAGTGGGCGGATAGACGGTGGAGGAGGGAACCCATTTTGCTGGCAATATATGGAATGAGGAACGTCCCACTGAAAAATACACCAGCGCCACTCCCGTTGACCTCTACGATGCGATCCGCGCCCGCTTCAGGGTCGGGGTTGGGAGCTGCTTCAGCATTAGGGGCGGCGGGCGCGGGTGCATTTCCTTGTTGACCCTCTACCCGAGCCTCTGCTTCTCCATCCATACCAGCAATGACCCTAACAATGAGCCGCCCCCTCCCATGGTCACGTAACCATCCAAAGAAGGTATCCATAGCTCCTGCATCTTCCTCTTGCATCGCCCAGGTCCTTAGCCTTGCGAAGGCACGACCGTAATACCTCCGCACGAAAGGAAGCATGAGTGTGCCCACAACGACGGGGGAAGGCGGCCAAGATGTCACAGTTGAGAGGCCAAGACCCCGGGCGCGCTCGGGAACAGCCCAGTAGTCCCGCAGTAGGCGACCATGTGTGCCGACAGGTGATGCAGAAGGCCAAGCAAGAAGGAGGAGCACAATGGGTGGAACGGCTGTGTTAAGTACTCGGGAGAAGACGAGGCTGATGGGAATGAGGGGCAGATTGATGTAGGAAATCCAGGACCAATTGGATGGTTCCGAAGTTAGCAGGAGGTCGAACATCCTGTTGGTGTAAGAAATTGGCAAAGCTTGAATAAGTGATCAGACGTACTCTTGACCAATGAAATGGCGAACAGCCCATGCACCATAGCTAGTGAGAACGATGTAGATACCTAAAAATATTAATAACTGTGTGTATCATAGACTATTACGCACTTGATCCAATTACAGCGACGCCACCCACTAGACCGCCAATGAAGATAAACCGGCCGCACTTTTTCAGGAGAGCGTGCCCTCTGGATAGAAGCCTAAGGAGTAGTGGATTTTCGCTTTCCATATCATATTGCTCGCCACATTGTGGGCATTTCAAAGCATTCGCGGCACGGGTTGGACTTGCTTGTGCTGCCTCCACCCACCGAAGGAGGCATGACGAATGTGCGATGAGAGTGCAGTTGCATGGATGTGTCCAGGCGACAGGAGGCGACTGACTTTGTTCTGAATGTGATGAAATGAAGTCAGGAAATGTGGATCATCGCAGCTTGGACTGACCAGAGGAATGCTCCTCCTCCCGACAGATGTAGCACAATTTGACCTGAACAAGGGAGATAAGTGGTGGTCACCGAATCGAAAACAAGCTTTGCACCCGCAAATCGTCAATTGTTGGAATGCGCTGCGAGGTTGTGGGTACATTATTCATGGCTGAAAAACGCTGTGTTATTGGCCATGGAACGCGATGTAACGCAAGTTGTTTGTAACCCAGGGTGATGGGAAGTTGATCCAAACAATCACCCACCCGCGACAGCGCTCAGCCTTATCACTTATAGGCTGGTGTCTGTCAAATGCCAAGGACCAAAGCCTTCTTTCATGTTATGCATACATCAGAAGAGACTAATTCTCTCCCCACCTTTCGCGTTGTGTAACATCCAGCAACTAGGGGGCCTCCGCATCCTAAGGTAGTAAATAGCTGATGGCCCACATAATCCTTTCACTCCCCTTCCCAAAGGCTTGCTTTCAGAATCCGAAGATTGCATGACCACGCGCCCCACTTTAGGAATTGGGCCATATTTTGAACTACAAGCACGCGTCTTGAGAATTAGACCCGAGTGCAGTTAGTACAACACGCGGCGTGGTGGAGACGATACGGAAAGAAGCGGCGATAACAACTAGCTATATATATTACACCAAATTTAGGTGGTGAATGTGAGTTGGTCATCATGTTTTTTCCGGGCTTCAGTTAGAATAACCCAACTTACATTGTTTTTTATTGGTAGGCCTATGGTGGGTACACCGAAACACTAACAAGGGTTTCGGGCTGCCTTTAGAACTCGAAACATCAACTATTGATTTTTTTTATGTCAGTGAGCGATATATTCAGATCGTGAACACTTCACAAGTATTGAATTGCATTACGAAATGATACTCACTGGCAAAAGCCATGCTCACCGCAACTTGATCTGGAACGTGTGGCCAAGGAATCAGGGACAATGTTTCCTTTTAACCCATTTACTTATCGATCAACGGATGCAGATAGAACAGGGGCAACATATCTGGCATCCATTATAGGCCAATCCAGGGCGAGGGCTCCCCAGAACCTAGGCGCGATATCGACGACATTGGAGGTTCTTCTCGGTTCTAAACAGGCCCCGGGCGAGTCCTTGGGTTTTTCCCTGGACGAGCTAAACCATGTCACACCAAACAGCGTTCAAGATTAGTAGGCCACATTTCCTCACTTGCGCCAACTCTTGTATTTTCTGCCAGAGGGCGTACTAACCCATGACAAATTGGGGTGCTCTGAAGAAAGAAGCGACTATTTCGGACCTGAGATTGTCACGCGGGATATTCAAGAGAAACCCAGGCCCGGCGAGCGAAATAAAGTATAGTGGCTTGGACCCTGGGTTGTTGGATGTTGGTCGAGTCATTAAAGGCTCCGGTTTCACTCTCAGGCATATGGTATAGAGAACCTATTTGATAGTGCTACCGAACCGGGGGTTCGGTGTTTGTGTGCATGTTGTACGCGTGAGAGAGACGTCGGCAGCATTCAGGGGGTAGTAAAGCCAGGGGATATTGTCCTAGTAAGCAAAGACACGCACACAAAACTTAAGCCAGCCGTTTCACATCAGCGCAATTGCAATACAAGAAACGGTGATATATTGAACACAGATTAATCTACCTCTAGCACCGTCCCTCTTTGCACACTTCCCCACCCTAGGAATTGAGGTCAGAAGGGCTGACTCGAGAAGAGGAGTGATCAGTAGGAAATACTCACCGACCAACCGCCAATGCTTTTCGATTCTCCTTGACAAAGCCACTTTTTCGCCTACTTCCGTGCAAGCAGGCGACGTCAATTGAATCTTAGCCAGATCAGCTTTGACGCTAAGAACACGGCCCCCAGTCGACGTCGACCCGATATTAATGAGCAGGAGCTCATTCTTCACTAGCTTGGACACTTTGGTTTGTTTCTTGTCCTCAGTTTTCACACCCAAGAGCCGACGTAGTAGGAAAAGGCTAATTTCGAGTTCTGCGCGCGCTTGAGATCCTGACATGGGTAAAGGGTAGATGGAGAAGACCTACCGGTGTATATCTCGGGCAACCCACCAACCGCGCCAAGGACCTGTCCAACCAGCCGATCAGCCCTGCATAGCGTGGGGTCGATGCGCGTGCCGACACCAATGAGGCCACCTGGCACAGCAAATGAAAGGAGGTTGTTTTCCGCGTGTAATGACATTATCCGGCTGAAAATAGGTTTGCACCTGTTTCGCCCTGCGCTATCCTTGGTTACAATCCCTGGTCGGATTTCAACTTCGAGGCCAAGACGTAGGACACCTGTCAAAATAGATCCACCAGCGACGCCTCCTTTGAGCTCGTCAACTTCCGCACCGGGCTTGTTCACGTCGAAGGAACGGATGACAATCAGCCGGGGTTCAGAGGTGAAGTCTCGGACAGGGATAGGAATTCGCTTGACGATGTACTCGTTTACAGCATCGATGTTGTATTTCAATTGCGCAGAAATAGGAACGATGGGCGATGTTTCAGCGACAGTGCCTATGGGATATTAGCTTAATGTGGAACCTGCGGAGACGCGGGAAAAACCTTTGACAAAGGCCGCGATGCTCTTCTGATGTTCGAGTGCTTGGGCCTCTTTAATCAAATCGACCTTGTTTTGCAGAATAATAATATTCTCGAGCCTCATAATCTCAACGGCTGCAAGATGTTCGGACGTTTGTGGTTGCGGGCATGTTTCTTGCCTGCAATGAGGAGGAGTGCAGCATCCATGACTGCAGCACCGTTTAGCATCGTAGCCATGAGAATATCATGTCCAGGGCAGTCGACAAATGAGACGTGACGGATGAGCTTCATCCGGTGCCCACATCCTGGGCGTTCACATGGCGGGTTGTCTTCTTTGTCTGAACGATATGATCGGTAGCACCCCGGGCGAGGGCATGCTTCATTCTCGCATTTATATATCTGGCAAAGGTAAGCGAGGCGAGAATTGTAGGCATACGCGGTCGTACTTTCGCGTTGGCATAACCAAGCTTGATGGTAATATTTCGAACAGCTCATTCTTAAACCGTACGGTCATAACTCCCGAGATTGCTTTGACGACTGTCGATTTGCCGTGCGCGACGTGTCCAATCGTGCCTACGTCGTCCCATCAGTGATAGGACCCGAATAAACATCATGCACCACACCCAAGTTGATCGTAGCCTGAGTCGATGTCAACGATGTCGAGATGGAGAAATGTGTGATTACGCACCTGTTTTGAGATGACCTCCGGCGAAAGAGGCGTCAAGGTTGATGGGTCTATCTCTACCTTCGGGATCGCTTCCGCTACATCTTCCTCCTCCTCAGAGTCGGATTCTTCTTCTCTCCTCTGTAGTGTTTCGTCTAGAGACATTTATTTCTGCGGGATCGGTGTTCAGGGAGTGGTTTTGGGAAATTTTGGTGGGAGGTTGGGGTCGGGTCGCGACTCACTGAGATCTGAGTCAATAAGCCGACGAGTCAAATTTTGGAAATGCAGTATGATTACGTAAATATCTGATTACTTATTCCGATCTCTAAAGCCCTAAAATTCAAATACGGTCAAACCATGAGCGTCATAGTGATGTTCACAAGTAGGTACTCCAGTAATCCTTGAACTTCAACCTGGAATATTCATGATGAGCCAACAAGGTATGTAGTCTTTGCCAATTTAACAACCATGAAACAACCGGATTATTACTTACGCTATTACAGCCGACGCCAAGTTCCCAACTCAATCCGAGCCGGGATTACCACCTTCCCCAACACTTGAAAACCCTGGGCAGGTTTGTAAATTTACAAATTTTCAACGGGAAAGAAGAACCGATTTGTTTGCAGGTATTCCCACAATCGACCCAAATGCAGGTCAGTGGCCCAGTAACAACTCCCGACTCAGAGTGGCTATCTTACTTGTTGTACACAGAGCCCGCCAGATATCCTGCAGCTACAGTGGAAAATTATCTGGCAACCCGTACCTCATGGGAAGCGCGTTTAAAAAGTTGGCCGATTCCCTCGGGGATGTGATTGAGCTCCTGGAGAAAGAAGAAGCGTCTGTAGGCTCCTCTAAGGCAACAGAGGCTTTAGTACACAAGTTCAAAAGTTGGAGGAGTGAACTTGACGGAATTCCCATTGGGGACAATGTGCCAACGAGCACTGATGCTTCCGCAGCCGCGGGAACTCAATACGGAGGTGGGATATTCACAGAATAAATAACAAATATATAGCCGCGGAGGCTCACTCCCCGCACTTATGTGGCACCTTATCATTTATTTTCCTCCAACACGATGATGTTTAATTTTAACTAGCTCTTGCGGAAATTGCTCTGGCATTATTATGGGAGAAAGCATACGACAGAGTAATAATATATAGAACACTACTGAAAAGGAAGTCGTCATGATATAGCCCTCCTAGAGGATCGTGTCCTTCCACTACGTTCCGCGGTTCTGTGCATGGAAGTTTTGCCGGTGCAAAATATACCAAATCTTCGTGGAAGGGGGCGCAAAAGAATTTTTGTTTCAGGATCAGGGTCCCCCTCCTCTTGTCCAAGACCTTCATGGACGGGTCTACAGAACGGTTTCGGTTTAATGCGCATAGCAGCATATAAACTCTTTGACAGGTAACCAGTCCTGTGAGTCTTCCAATGGAATGCATCCGGGGCTGAAGTTGAGCGGCACAGCAGTGATGTTAGTTAAATACGTGACCAGTAAATGACAGAAGATGACCCACGTAACATGACTGATGACTGTTCCGGGGTAGGGGTTAAGGAAAGAAAGGGATGGGAAGTTCCAACAGAGGAATCTTTGGGGTGGCGCAGTCCGTGGCTAACATAAACGGGATGCTCAACCGGAAAAGGCGTCTGCTGCTTCTGCACAACAAAACCCGAGGCAGACAAAGGGAGTAACAATCGTCGCACCCGTGCTAATTGTTGAACGCGAATTAGATATTGTGCTATGGTCATATAAGCCAATTACCTTGAACTGCGGCGTCGATATTTCCTTGATGATCCACAAGAAATTCCAGCAGATCAAGGTATAGCATCTTGTGCGGAAGATAAGTGGGTGTGCAAATATTAAACCTATACGGGTGCATGCCCGCTTTCGTCAATGTCGCTCGGGCGATCTGAAAATTGTTTGGCGTCATAAAATAATTTTACTCTATTTCCTTCATACCTCAATCAGTGCAACTATCTGGAAGATATTATGAGAGCCAGTTGGACGGTCAAATAGGGAACCAAACCTTTCTACTATGCCGTTTGAATTCCGAAGATGATAAAGTGCGATATTTTAGGAGCTCCTTTGCAGCCTCCGGGAAATGTTCCAGGTAACTAAGCTTGAGAGCGATCTTCATCGCCTTCACCTTGAAATCCACCCAAGCCTCGGAAGAAGTAGAGGTACTCATAGAACTAATTTAAAAAACGGTATCTGAAATCGACAGGATGAGTAAGAGGTAGTGGGATGGAAGCTTGCGTTGGAGGCACAGCTTTGGTGGTGGTGTGTCAAGCTGGAGTGTGGTCGCGGTGTACGGCACGTTCCGGGGGTCGTTTGAGGGCATAACACAATGCTCGCTTATACAGTAATACCATCGGCACACCAACAATAGGCCCGCCCTAAAATTAATTTAATCCATTACATGCCTTCAAATTGAATACACATATGTGGGTGGCTCGCCTGCCAGAAGCTACCACATTCAGGACCATTTGGCCCGGATTCCCCTGACATTCTCGGCATGTATCTGAGTTTGAAGTATCATTGGATATAAAATATATATTTAGAACACATGTTATTTGTCAAGGTCCCAGGAGACCAAATATACGCGTCGCGATGATTCTTTCTGGCAATACCTAGCTGCACACCAATTCGCTCATACATATTTCTGCTCCGTATCACAGTCTTCCCCGGGGTTCTGCCTTCTGAACCAAGACACAACAACTAGTTCGCAGAATGGATTCGTCCTCGCACCGAAAGGAAGAGGAGCTGCGGGAGCAAGAGGAGCTCAGGAAACAAATAGCACTTCTCCAGGCGCGGCTTATTGATCGACCTGAAACTCATAACTTGGTCCCTACATCTCCAAAGCGTAAAAGAGCAGATGCTACATTGCTAGTCCCAGCGACGCCCTCACCTAGTATTCTTCCTTTTTGTCGCAAATTCCTTGTCTGATCGTTCACCTAGAGAAGAGAAAGATGAACAATCATCAATCTAAAGCAAAACTAGGTGGCAAATCTTCAGAGTCATGGTCATCAGCAAAGACACAGCAGGCGTCAATTCAGAGGGCCAACAAGCCCTCTAACAAGGAATTAAGCTTGAAGCCAGCCCCGTCCACATTTCTCAATCAGCTTGCGAACATACAATCTCGCCCTGTTGAATCTGTCGCAGAAGCTGTGAAACGGTCCACTGCCTTCACGGACACTCCCCAGCACGGCTCCGTTGATGGACCCCAGGAAATTTCATTCCTGAAGCGCGACGATCGACTTGCATTAATTGAGGACCTTGAGCCCGGCCCTGTAGAACATAAGGTCCTCGATAATGATCCCGACTTCAAGACAATTGAGCCCAACTCCGGTATTCGACTCGCGTTTGTCCACTAGTCCGGAAGGCATGTTTCCGCTACTTACTCCAGTGCAGGTCTCGGACTCTACCGCACGAGGACTTACAAGAGTATCTTCGCGGTCGATACTATTTATCACCATCACAATTATACTCTTCGATACGCCTTCTCCCCGACAGGCAGGGTTACGACGTTCCGGTTCCTGGTGACTGGATTACCATTGCTGTTGTTGCAGAGCGTGGACCAGCAAAATTCACCCGTGCACCAGTCAATATTGGAATGGATGCCGGTATGGGTGGCGCTAAGGGGAAAGGAAAGGGGAGGGAGACACAGCCGGACAAACCCAGCGGGAAGAGATACGTCAACATAAAACTCGTTGATTTCGGTGTCAGATCGTCTGCATCGGGCTCAACACAAAAGGCAATTATTCGAGGAGATGCACATTTGACACTGCTTCTATTTGAGTCGGATGGTTTTGACGTTATAACAGAAGAGGGAGGGCCGCGAAAAGGCAAAAAAGTGTATAAGGGAGGTAGTCGAGGGGCTTATGAAGCTATGTCAAAATTGAAAGAGGGGGACGTAATCGCCCTTCTCAACCTAAAAATCCTCAAACCCTTTCAGGTGTGTACGGCCAATCCCGCGCAGCTTGCCCCATATTCATAGCATTTTTAGCGATCAACTGATAGCCCTCACCCAACAAATAACATACTCGCAATTACACCCGAGTCCGCGTCTTCAATAATAGCCATAGGTCGTTCTCGCGACCTTGGATTGTGCCACGTCGTCAAAAAGGATGGTAAAGTCTGCGGGAGTTGGTGTGACAAACGTGTAAGCGAAGTTTGTGAGTGGCATGTACAAAATGCGGTAGAGAGACGCAGAGCCGCTAGGCCTGAATTCTCCATTGGGTATGACGTGCCCTTCCGAATACATCCCATCATTGAACGAAATATATTAGCACGTCGGGGATGTCTACAACAGCTGCACCTAAACGAAAGCCTGCATATGACCCAAGCCGACAATGGGGGTTGAAACCCACGGAGCCAGAAGTTGATGGAGCTACATATGTCGTATCGGGACACATCGTTAGTGGTTCCGCTAACGATCCAAACACATTGCACATCTCCGAGACAATTGGACGGGAAGGGCAGGCAAGGGCACGTCGGCGTACGGCTGGACAAAATGCAGACCGGACGTTGAAGGCATTACTAGAGCGGGACAAGGAAGGTATGAAGGCAGTCATTAAAGCCAGGGAAGTTGGGATGGAGGGGAAAGAGGAACAAAAAGAGAAGCTCGGAAAAAGGAAACCTAACCCAGCTGGAAATGGGAAAACCAAAGTGGCGGATCTCAGCAATGAAAACGAATCGGCTGACGAAGCTCCAGCAATAAACACTGCTGAGATTCAGTTGGCTAAGCACTCATACCCCGCGGCAGTCATCAAAAAACTCGGATTCGATCCAACACTTAAATTTGGACAAAAACAGAATAATGGCGATTCCGCGATGCAAACAAAAGTAAGGAGGACTTTTCTTTTTCTAATGTCAATAACTCATCATTTGGACATAGCTGAAAGCGCTGGCAGCTGTTCAGTCTTCGCGGAAAGTGATAGCGCTCGGGCCTCGTCCGGGCGAAAGGGTGCGGTCGGGTGTTGTTTCTGTGTCACAGCGGAAAACAACAGGCTCTACTAGCACCCCGGGAGCGCTGGAGGAGTCTGGAGTAAGTTCAGCTACGTCCGGAGGGTCGGGCGTACCTGTGCTGGCTACCTCCGGCCCAGGCTTAGTTGATCTTGATGATCTTTAGCTGCTATGAGCCTATGTACATGTATATATATATTCAACCATTTTAAGGATGTATAATGAAGCACAAGTTGCAAGTTGCAATTGCAACCGACCATATCCAGTCCCCGATGCACAAAGTCCGTGACTCCGCGTGTATATTTTTAGGGATCAGGTCACTCAGTCAGGTGCTTGTTGGTCACAACGTCACGCGTACGTTCCGTTTGGCCAGTTGTAACTTTCTAGGTGGTTAGCCAGTGGGTTGCCGATACCAATCCAATATGTCCATTGTCACTATACGAGTCCGTCCGTTCGGTTCAATTACTCGAAGTATCTAATTACAAGCCCAGGATGTCGGGTTTCTCAACAATCCAGCGCGTTTCTCGGACCCGTACCGATTCCGAGTGACTTTTGAATGTATTGCGCTCCTGAAAGATGGTACGTCTCTGAATCTCAGCTCCTCTGTCGATTATTATTATGGACTAAACCACCCAGACCTCGAATGGAAGCTTATCTACGTGTCGTCGCCTGATGACGAGGACCTTGACCAAGAACTTGACGACTGCCTCGTCGGACCCGTCCCCGCGGGGGTGAACTCATTCGAATTCGAGGGATGTGCCCCGGACCCGTCGAAGATACCTCCAGAAGATATACTGGTGTCTCGGCTCTGATTTTGACTGGCTCGTACAAAGACCAGGAATTCGTGCGCGTCGGTTATTATCAAAACACTGAATATGACAACGAAGAGATGCGGGAGAAACCCCCTCCAAAGATCGTATTGGAGAGGCTGGTGAGGGACATCAACCTAAAGCCGCGTGTGACTAGGTTCCAGATCAAATGGTGAGCTCGTATTCCTTTTTGACGAAACTACGGTTCACAGGGCGCGATTGTAGGGACGTTGCACCGCCACAACAGGAATTGGCTGCAGCTGGTGCTGCAACCTCTGCCGACGTTCCTTCCGCGAATGACTTAGACGACGAAATGGACGTGGATGCGGAAAAGCAGAACGGCACGCCCTCATAATGTTGATTTCTCATATTGTATGTTTTACCACCCAACATATTGCCCAAAACCTGTTTATTCTGTTGCCACCTTTCTCACTCATGAGTGCATAGTCTGTTTCGAGTATGTATCAGTGTGAGATATGGACTCTCACAGGCTCCTGTGAGTAATCAACTCAGACCTTCCAAATTTCCACTTCATGGGATACAGCACAAACTAGTCAGGGGAAGGTTTGCGGACCACGGCATCCTCGAGACATTCTAGGTAGTTACGTTTCCCCATGGTACCCATTCTTTGGAAGTTATTGAATGGGGCTGCTAGTTTGCCGAGCAAATAATATATGTGGGGGAGTTTGGGGGCAAATTGATATTAGGATGAAGGGCAGATCGCCTCAGGGATGCCAACAATACCTGATTCCAAGGGAGTTATACAGATTTCGAACCTCAGCGCCTCGGTAATGTGATTGAGGAATCGTGCGCACCGCGCAAAATCGCGCAACGCCCACATGACATTACTACTTCAAGATAGAATCGCATGAGAAAAAAGGCAGCAGCCGAGGTCAGCGCCTACAACGGTGTCTGTATGCATCCTGAGATCCATGAACTTGAAACCTGTCCGGAGTAAACGCCATCAACTATCGCTTCGATAAATCCGGTGGTAGTATCCCCCATGTGGGCTCGAGAACGCGGTAACGATGCAGTAAACATCGACGGGATTGGCATCAGTATGAACGTAGCATTTGTACAATGACAATACTCGAAGCTAACAACATACCTTTTGGGTAGATGTCCAATGTGGGATCAAAGGTGGCAGCAGGCCATGATAATTGGGAAACTTGGAAATTTATAAGAGATATACGGTTCGGTGAGAACTTTAGACAATATTTATACTAGGCAATAGAACGAAACAAACTATCAACTTCATACGAGTAGTCTTTGATGTAAGCTGCATGGGAAATCGGGAGGACGCGACACTGGAGACATGCATCGAAGGATACATGATCCCTGGGCGTGTTTTTGGACAAGACTCGGAAACATGATGGTAGAAAACCACAAGAGATGACATAGTTCGAGGCAGAATGAAGGAAGCGCATGATGAATGCATATACTTAATGCTCCCGTTCGTAAGGTGGTGTGTGGGCCCTCTCCCTGTCCCCCACCCTATCGTCGTCCTTTTTTACGAGGATGTCTTCAGCAAGTGGGGGAGGCGGAGTCCTAGCCCGGTCTCTGTCGTCTCTAGAGTCGCGACCATCGCGGGGCTCGCGCCTTCGGTCGGGACTTAGGCTCCTCCTGGGGCGGTCAGGGCTTCGGCTTCTCCTCCTCCTCTCACCACGGTCGACATCCCGTGGCTCGCGCATGTCACGAGGCTCACGTTCGCGAGGTTCACGAGCATCGCGATCATCACGGCGTCTGGGACTCCGAGAGCGCTCGCGGTCACGACCTGAGCGGTGGGGGGGCGAGGCGCGTCTATCATAGCGCCAAACGGAGGATGGTGGATTTTTGGCCCACTTGATAGAAACGTATGGTAAGGATGGTTTTCATGTTTCAGATGACAATAGGATACCCACCTGAATACTAAGGCGGGATCCCTCAAAATAGCGACCGTGCCTTTGCCTTGTAAATCAGCTACAGCAGACATGGTGTGATAGGATATAAGGCATACATGTCATAGTAAGCGTCTTCTGCATCGCGTTGACTGCGGAACTCGACAAAGGCATAACTAGGAATGTGGCGGTTCGTTGAGCGATCGTGTGTACGCGGTTGAATCGATTTAGGTATCGCGGGTATGGCATAGGACATTGGAGTCGACATTCGCGAGTGCGTGCATGTGCATCGAGCCAAAGAGGAAAATCGTGACGTGCGTGGTGCAGACGTGCGCTCGATTCGATTGGACTCGGACTGGAGGCGAAGGGTGCACTTATGATATAAACAGTACTCACGGGTTGGAACTTGCGTGTGGGTTGCGAGGCGCTGGGACGTCGCACCGAACCAAAGGGCCGAATCTGCCAGAAAAAAAAGTATTTGGGGTTAAGGCCCTGGTTGCAACTGGAACATAATATGGATGTACCGTTCGAATTCGTACGCGAGGTCCCTTGCGCGGGTTGCGGGATGGAATCCACTAACGAAGAGGATGCGAGGCATGTTCAAGGAGTTCGCGGTTGTGGGCAAGGTTCAAGGCAGAAAGCTGCGCAAGCAGAGAGCAAAATTATTGTTGACGTATGTTTGGTTTGTGGCGTCGAACATCCTTGCGCGAACCTCGTGCTTCCCAGCCGGCTTGCAAAATATTTTCTGTTACATTTCATGAACTGACTCGGTATATCCAGGTAAGACTGCATATCAGAGAGATTCTTCCTACTGTTAACAGGGTTCCTTGTAGATGTCCTTCTCTTATGCGTGCAGCCCAACTTGCCCCAGCTACCACCAGGTCGTTGTCAATTCACTCTCGGACCAACAGGGCAGCAAAATATGTCCATGTTTTTCGCAAGGAGACCGGAGATCCCGTATGGCGTCTGATAGATGCGGCTCAATCACAGTACCATCGCTTAGGACTGCTGTCGGAAGCACTTCATAGCCATGATTTATCTGTGGATGAATACCGTCGGTGGAAACCAGTCCTCCGTGAACCCGATATCGGGAGTGCCATATCTACCTTTCATAATTTGGATGGCCTGAATAATCATGGCATGCCTCCTTGGGTGCTTCTCTACTTGGCGAGCTACAAAGTACACACTTCACAACACGCGACTGGGCCACTTATGGACTTGGTGTCCAACCACCTTCCTACCATGGATGATCACGGACCGCTGATTATCCTCACTACCCTCCACTTGGCCCGGTTCAGTCTTTTGATTCCCATCCGTCGGATGACGGACTGTTTCCTCACCACACCCACCCTACGGGCCCCAGACTTGTATTTTAATATGTTCCTCCAAGCACTATCCGCAAATCCAATACGCTCGGTGGAGAGCGCGAACACAACAGTAAATGTCCTCAAGGCAATGGACGCGAGGCAGTTGAAATTACGGTCAGAGACATATAGTGCACTGTTGAATGACCGGTTTGTTACATTGCAGCTCACAAAATATCTCCGGGAAAGGATGGTTCAGGAAGGTTTTGTTCCCAGGTCAGAGCACCTTGAAGCCTACCTCAGAATCTTTGCAAAAAACGGAGCGATTCATGATGCTCAGACGTATTTCGACGCCATTCATGCACATGCTCCTACTCCTGGATCAACCGCGAAGGACGATCAAGCCCAAAGAGATCGAGCCAATACTTTATTCCTCTCAGCACAAGAAGATCGTGGATCCGCACTCAACTTCCTTGCCCGACTCATGGCCCCTGTCTCCCAACCCTCTACACCACCCGATTCAAACCTCCCGGTCGCGTTGCCAAATCCCACAATTTCCTCCCGAGCTATTCCAGCCACAGCAACCCGCAAATACGCGCCCACAAACCCAAACTTGACATCTACGACTATTCTGCTGCTCTGTCCGTCGCTGCTCGTGACCTCTCTACCCCAAGTTCGCGGCTGATACAGCTATTCAAACACACCCTTCCCTCACCCCAAAGGATCCATTCCCACCCAGGCCATGTGTTGCGTCCCACTGTTGTGACCCATACCATCCTTATCCGGGGCCTCTTGCAGCGCAAGGCATTTAAAGCTGCGGTCAAATGTTTTCAAACGCTCTTGGCGAGCGGTTTGACTCTCGACAAGCAAGCTATCGCCGTAGGGGTGCAAGCCCTGGTCAGAGACGGTAAGATCGCAAACGCAATTGAATTGTTGGAGCAATTTTGCGCTCCTGTCCGGAAGGACGGGCCCAGACCAGGCGGGTCTCATCCATTTAGCAGACGCCGGAGTCATATTCAGTTGTCCACCATCTCGATAAATGATTGCCTGGTCTCCTTGAATCGGATATCTCGTCCAGATGTCGTATTTCTGCTCTTTACACATATGGGGACGCTCTACAATGTTTATCCCGACGCACGAACCCTCTCCATCATCTTGCAGAGTGCGCGTCTGGCCACGAAGATGAACCAAAACACCGTTAGCGGGGCAGTTACCGAGCTACTGCTACACAACCCCTTCCGCCGCCGCAAAGGGAGTTGGAATCAAGGCAGGAAATAATAGACACCATCAGGGATAGCGCCAGCCATAGGGAATATTCTCCGGGCTTGTGGGGGGATGAGCTCCCTGCCGACGCCGCCCGGGCAATTTTCCTCCGTGCACTCTTCGGATCGGCCCCCAACGCCCAAAAGCTCCTCGACATTATACCCCCCGCACAAGCTCTGCGTACGTCGCCAACCTCCGCCCCTCGCCTTACTCCCCTGGCTGGACCAGTGTTTGTCCCCCCGCGCAATTTGTTCACATCGCGGGCGCGAGTTTGTATCCCGGAATCGTGGTTACAAACGCCAATTGCATGCAGTACCTTTTACTCCTGTCGCTGACTGAACGCGCGCCCGAGATCCCCCTAGTGCTCGCGTGGATGCGGGCGCTAGGAATACAGCCCAGTAGTTCAACGCTCGCGGTGTCGATGGCGCTTTGGGCAGAGGTAAGTGTACAGGCGCCGTTTGTTGAGTGGTGGATGAGTGGGTCCGGACCGGGGTCCCGCAGAGACGGCGAGTATGGAAAATTGATTTCCTGGCTGAGGGAGTGGGTAGGAGAAGGTAGAATTCCGAGGGAACGAGAGTTAGGGAAATGGGAAACCGTCGTCGAGCGTATTCGAGGCAGGGACAGCTAATAACCTTCAGGCACCGAATTCGCGACTGGGTGCTGATAACAAAATGAGCTGGTAGGTAGATCCTGATGTTGCTACTTCTAGAGATGCATTTAAACACGGCAGCCGATGCCATATAATGTTCTATACTACGAGAAACATCACAATAAAAGTACAAATGTGAACACACGATTTGAAACATCTATTACAGTTCCCCACCAGTAGGGAACACGGCTACTGATAATCACGCTCGTCGCTTCTGTTGTGCTGTTTGCTTGGCTTGGGCCTCCGCCGCTTTGGCTGTTACCGCTCTCAGCTGAGATAATAAGATTCAATCTGGATAGGACGAACCTTCAGCTTCGGCCTTCCTCTTTGCTTGAGCAGCTTCACGTTCGGCACGAATCTTGGCCAACCGAGAGAGATCTGATTTCGCCTCGTCGGTCTTACCTTGGAGGTGGAGCTATTATGGAAACAGTCAATTGGCGAAAGTAGGTGTGGGCCATATCAATTACCTTCCAGTACCGATCCTTTGCGTCTTGCTTCTCTTTTTGCTCACTGGGAATTCTGAGTTCAAGCGCAAAAAAATGTTACGTGTGGGCTCACCGCTCTCGTCGTGACAGCTCCCTTGGTGCACCAAGGTCAGAGATGTTCAGCTTCTTCTCGACATGGTTCGGGTTAATTAAATCAGGATCTTCTTCCTCCTGTTTTTGTTTCTCTGCCGCTTGTTTCTTTTTCAGATCTCGCTTCTCGGCGCGTGTAAGTTCAGGTTCAGCAGTACTCGGCCCGCCAGTGGTTTCCTCTTCTTCCTCCTCTTCCTCTTCCTCCTCCTCCTCCTCTTCTTCCTCTTCTTCCTCTTCCGAAGAATCCCCTTCACCTTCCTCGCCTTCTCCACGCCGGCCTCTGCGGAAATATTTGTATACAAGGTGTGATCAGATCTGACCAAACTCACCGTCGATTGTAGATTGTACCCTCCCCAACTGCGGTACCATTCTCATCTAGTGACATGTTCTTGCTTCAAGCAGTAAAGTCAGTTCTGGTGTTCGATGCCATTAATCCTAGGCCGAACAAACCTAAAGTTGCGTCCACCGCCGCGCTTCTGCTTGAATTTTCCTATAACCACAATCATCCACTGCTGGCGCGAGTTTATTTGAACATAAAACTAACCTGTTCCGCGCACCATGATGAATTTCTGTTACGATTGAGGTTCTGGTGGTAAAGATAAGATGAGAGATACGACGCTGGCTATAGGCCGCAGCCCTGCAAATTCGGCTTCTTGACAGTTTGTCGGACCTCGAATTATGCTTGGAATGGAAGCTGAGCGTAATTTCAATCACGTGACATGGAAACCCACAATTCCTCAACGGCTTCTACCGTGCGGTCCACACCGACCAAAAGATGACCACCATCCCTGCCCGCCTAGCACAGTCGACTCGTTCCTCGGGGAGCACCATAGAAGCGCGAAAGCGCGCAATTCAAATGTATCGTGATTGGTATCGTTCGGTGCGTCCTCAACCGGTGCTTTGGGGAGATAGTGTGACAGAACAAGACCACTTGTATAGGCCCCCGAAATTGTATCACTTTACGCACTGAATGTGTCGCCTGCTGTCATTCGCCACTCAATACGACAGCGGTTCGAGAAGAACCGCTATGTGACGGACCCCCGTGCAATTGATGTACTGTTGCTAAAGAGCCGACAAGAGTACCAGGAGACCATGAACTGCTGGAAGCAAACAGACCATATCATGGGTATTCTGCTCCAATCGAAGGACAGACCGCAGAGGACCTTCCTGCAGAAATTTTATGAGGGTCTGTATTCGCTACCCTTCAGCCAACTTGCCCACCTGACGACTGAACAGGACGAGATGAGGAGGCAATCGTCCCCGCAGCATCGGGGGTTTAGAATTAGAATTATTCTCCCGAGTAATCTATTTCAATCGCATTATGTGCACTCTTTGAACAATTCAAGAGTTCTTCATGCCGTAAGCTGTCAGTCGTACGCCAGTATCCTTATCAAACATTCTCGTCGAAATTGTCACTCACCATCTTTTGCTACGCGGATGGAGTTTGATTTTGGGATTGTTGTACACCAGATGGGGGCAAACTCACTGACGGCGGCCATCAACTTACCAAGGAACAGCTGGGTATTGGTATAAGTTCTTCAGGGATGACTCTTCTATACTCCCCACGCAGGTGGTCCACCGCCATCCACCACCAACCTGTTGGCTGGCAGTTATATATATCTGGCGCAAAAAAAGGAGAAAGGTTCAACTCAACCACGCAATCAGTGCACCCCAGTTAGTCCCATGCCAAACACTCGGATTTTTTTATTTGCAATTCCGTATACGTCTGAAAACAGCTGTGATACTATATTTGTGTATGGTGTTGCTGTTTTATTACTGTACTTGAGCTTGATGATTGTTCGAATCACCCCAAAGCAGAGGATGCCCGAGCACCAGAGGAAATCAGGTTCTTCACCCTGATATATATTCAACCCCATCCACAAAACGTCAGATCCAAAATAAAAAAACAGTGTGAAAGACTTCTAGGTAGATGCGCGAGTGTACGACATAGCGGTAAACATAAAACAAAAAATTAAGCCGGGTACATATATTTATTCTGGGAACATGGTGAGAACCCGCTCAAGTGTTTCCGTGCCCAAACCATGGAGACGAAGGCATCGCTGGAATAGCTTCTTATCAACTTCGAAATGAACCCGGCTCGCAAGGTGTTGCCCTGCAACTAGGGACTTAATAACACCAGCAATCCTCCGCTGTTTGTGGACATTGATGAGGGGCTCTAGGTGCATCGACGGAGGGAGAGGCGCAAGGGCGGAAAACACCTCGGGGTGGGCTGGCGCGTCGAAGTTAGCAGAGATTGGATCAATGCCGACGGTCTGGTTTGGAGCTGTAGGGTCGATAAGGTCGGGGAGTTGGCTATGTCGGCGAAGCTGTGAAAGATATACGCCTAAAAGGAGAATGAGTATAATTGCCTGACGAAGAAGAAAAAACACACCAATAAAGGGTATGCAGTTCATTGGCGCGGGTGGTCTTGCCTCTGACGTTGCTCTACTCTTTCCGGAATGAACATCGGTCCCCCCACCGCTGACAACGCTGGTTGCATGCGAGCTTCGATCAATCGGCTTGGCATCAACGATTGCGTCCACTGTCTGGCGTATATACTTGAAGTCATCTTGGTTGGTCGTATAAATCTTCAAATCCTTGAACATTCGGTTTTCCCAAGCCGTCAGACGATTCCATGACCGCCGCATTGCCCTGTTCACCCAATCACTTTGAAGGGCAGTGATAATGGCCACAAGGGTGTGGTAGTTGCACAGATTATACGCTTTCTAAAAAGAACCCGAGGAATCAGGTGACAAAATAGAAAAATGGATAACAAGATATTTACCCAAGCAATGCGGATAAATTTGGCGACGAGGACAGGGCGCTCAGTTGGGTGTGTAAGAACAATCTCCGATATAATGAAGTTCGCCATGAGGTTAAAACGAGCACGAACAGCCGCAAGCGCGGTGGTTTTTTCGCGCCAACGCGATTCCACCTTCCAGCGAGCTCGGTCTTTCAGGAATTGCGTCCAATCAAGCACATCGACTTCCTCACAAGCCATCCAATCGTCCAGAACTAATTCCTCAAACTTTACTCCAATGAAAAGTTCGCGATCGATCATTGAAAAATGTTGGACCAAAACCTCAGCACGATGGTTGAGCACGAATGATCGGTGCGTACGCGGCGCATCAGGACCTCCAAATGTAGGAGGGAGGGCAGGCATCTGTGGGGCAGAAGTAGGGAAGTTGAGGCTGGATGGCACCCTGCTTTCCAGTATTTCAGCTGGAACCGCATCCTCTGGGGCGGGCTTCGCGTCGCCTGACCGGGAGGGGGAGGGGAGGTTGGGTCGGGGAGGTGGTATGGAGTGTTGTGTTTGGTTAGGCATGGGGGTTCTGGGAAGATCTGAATTTGTATCCAGAGTATCGTCAGCCCCAGATATTGACGGAGTTGGTCGTCCTGCGGAATCTTGATTTACATCATTATCACGGGGACTGGAATGTGCGGGATCATCGTAATAGTCATAGTCACCGTCGTCTTCACTATTATTGTCATCACCGTCGTCGTCGTCGTCGTCGTCACCGGGGAATCGTGGCGCCTCATTGCTGTAGTCGCCTGCAGCCATACGCTCTTGGATAGTACGAATCCAATTATCCACTTCCCAGACTCGTTCTTGTTGTCGTTGAGGATTTATCTGGCCCTCGAGGCGACGCAGGGCCGCCTCAGCATCGCCTGGTTCTTCGTCATCACTCGAGGAATCTGGAATCGCGTTAACTTGCCACTGCTGTATGTTGCCCCCCAGTCCCACCACAGCTACCGATGATGTAGCAGAGCTCGAAGGTGACGCAACAGAAATGTGGGAAGTAATACCCATTGAAGATACGCTTTCGGACCGTCTAACAAATTCGAAATCTCGGCGCATTGGGAGCTTCCGTGGCAGGCGGCGGAGGCCTGGTGGAGCAGGAGGCCCATCCACATTTGTTTCAGAATCAGAGGAATTGTCCGAAAGGTCCAAGTCATCGATTGATACCACATCGAACTGCAACTGTGGTTGAGGGGGTGCGGGGAACGAAGGTGGAGGGCCCCCACTCGACGTCAGAAGTGTCCCAAACGAGTCGGTTGAGTTCGAACGCAGTGAAACCGATCGAGCCGAAGACAGAACTGACGAATCGGTGGCATCGGTGGTGGTGGTTATGCCATTATCTGGTTCTTTCTCCTCCCTGAGGTCCGGGGTTGGAAGTTCAATATCATCTTTAACTGAGGTGGCAGAAGTTTCGCGGGGCAAATCCAAGGATGGGGGGGTGCTTGGAGGGATGGGTTGGTCAATAATTGGCTGGGGGAATGGAGGGGGTGGGGAAATAGCTGATAGCGGGGATGGTTGAGGTGTTTCTATCATCTTGAGGTAATGTTCCACCCCGCCATTAACAGCGAGCAAATCTGGGTAAAGCGTAAACCACGGGATTGATACATAATAGTAATGTACTCACCCAGTGCAGGGCGGCCTGTTGCCCGAGAATTTAATACTCGTTTCCAGCGACCAAGCCTGCCAATGGTTTTCACGAATGCACGGGAAAAGGCATTATGGTGTATTGGCAAAGCAGCAGGCGTCTGCGTAAACGGTATATCAAGGTTGGGCGTGGGTCCGGGGGCATCTGCTGTGCGATGTAGAATTGACATGGTGGTCAACGGCATAGAGACAGGGCGGGTTGGAGAGAAACCTGCGCCAACATGAATGGTACTTAGATGGGCGTTAGCTGGATTGGGGGTGGAATTCCTATCCGAAACACCAGCATCGTCGGGCAGGAAATCCAGATCGAGGTCAGAATCATCCTCTTGTTCTATCTTTCGGATGGCCTCAGCAAACTTTTCGCCCAAAACGTGAGATTGTTTCTCTGGAGCGGGCTTGGCTTGGGCGCGATTCTTGGGCTCAGAGGGCAGCCGCGTATGGGATTGCTTGCATTCCTTGGCAACCTTGATAAGCCTTCGCACAATGCCCTAAAGAGTGGGGAGAAAAGTCAATCACCACATAGATAGTTTGTAGATGATTCTGACCAAGCCATCGGTATGTTTCTTGAGGATTGGATCCCGAACCAGCGTATTCAACCAATCGGATATTAATATCCTTAACTCTCTGTTCGGCAGAAAGTCCACAGGAAAGAAAGTTAGGAGCCAGTATCGAATAGCAACAAATGTCCGGACACGGACGATCCTGCGAACGGTTTCATCGTGTGAAGATGGGGATTGTTGCAACGCCCAGTGGAAGCGACATATGAGTAGATGGCACAAATCAACAGCGCTGACGTAGGTTCGATAAGTCAAGAAGAAATCCAATAATTCATCGTAGTTGAGATCACTGGTCAATTGCGCGATCCACCGTTCAATTGTTGCCCCAATAAGAATTTTATGCGTGGTGTCTGGAGCGGACAGTCGCAACGCGGGAGCTTCAGCAGCCTTGGATCTGGAGTTCCTCGTACTTCTTTTCCGTGACATACTGGAAGATCGAGTGGATGGGAAATCCGTGAGGCTCTCATGCGCAACAGACATGTTGTCATAATCGTCGTCGGCTTTGATCTCTCCCCAGATCACAAAGCGGGGGTCATCTCTTGGGGCCGCAGTACCGTCCGCCGAAAGTGACATTTTGATTACTGTCGTCTCTTCAGAATCAGGGGACAGCTTTTCCAAGAGCGGAAGACCTCGATAGGTCTGTAAAACGTCAAACACGTCAGTGGAATATCGCGAGAGCATCGCTGTTTCGGGGGCAGGCGAAAGAGTAGGATCTAGAGGAGACTCTGGCAGGATTTGGATGTCAGAAGCGGTGGTGGATGTCATGGCTGGTTGTAATCTCATGGCAGATGGTGGCCTGTCGATATCAAAATCAAGAGGGGAGGATGGCTCTTTCCCAGTACGAGAAGAGTCGGTCTGCTTGGCGGTCAAGCCTGAGTCAAAAGATTGCATTTCACGCAAGTGTCGTGGCATAGGCAGATACTCCATTGCAGGCGGTTTTCGCGAAGGAGAATCGAATACGACACCCGGCCCAAAAGGGTGAGTTATAATCGACGATGCCCGCCAGGTGTCACGAGCCTCCAGTGGTTTTGATTCTCCTGGAGCGAAAAGGCTGTGAGTGGAAGCCGTGAAAGCGTTTGGTGCTGGGGACCAATTCATAACGTCCCCAAATATGTCGCCAGTCTTTGGTTTATGTGTAGGCATCTCGGGTGCAATATATCGAACAATATCGGCGGCAGTCACACTTTGGGAGTGTGCACGACCAGTAACGGCAGAGACTGTTGCGGGGATCAAGGAAGATGTGGTATTGGCAGCCAAGCTCGTCATGTCTGGAATTGACCGGGTCTTCCTCAACTTTCTGGGAGCACTACTCTGAGAATTGGCTGTCTGGGGCCTGCCCGAAGTTGTTCCATTTTTGAACATAGATGGAAACGCATGCATACTTATCCGCGACGAACGTTTTGACCTTGGTGAACGCGAGGATTGGCTTTGACTTTGCCTCTGCTCCACTGCTGCAGCAGATGCCGCAGGGGCTGAAGCTTCGCGATGGCTTGAGCTACTTCAGCGCTCATACATTGGATGAGTCATGTTCCAACGCACCCAACACGAAACATCTGCTTTCCATGTTGATTGACGAAGGCGGTGATGGCATACGGGGATCGCACTGCCTTGCCAACGCCGATTTGATGATCATATCGCCTCTTCAACTCACGAGCAGCAGGGCCAGATGATGTCTCGACAAAACTTCGATCAGCTATGTGTGGCGAATGAATGTAGGTAAACGCGGGATAGCCAATTCACTACTCACGTCCAATCGATATTTCTGCCGACGCAATCTCTGGCAAAACTGAGCCATCACCATCACCATCCGGGACGATGTCGGCAAATGTCAACGAAGCCTGAGGCTTGTTTGCGAAGGATGGTGGAAGAGGGAGCAAAAGACAGCTTGGTGCTGCACGGTCTTGAGGAGCAGAAGCATCAGAAGTAGTGCGTGAAGAGCTTCCTGGAGAACGTGCAGTCGGAGAATGGTCACCACCAAGGGTGTTGGGAGGGACATGTGGTGTCGTAATTTGAGTCAAAACTACCTGCGAGGCGAGCGGTGTGTCGGGACGCGCCAAACTGTCCTCTTCGCCTGATAGTATGGGATCCATGAGATAGATAATGATGGGAAGGTGAGGCCAGTGCAGAAGTCCAGTAACACGAAACTAGTCGAACATGCTATGCGTTGCACAGGGTAATTTCAAGCCACAGTCAACAGCTGATTCAGAAATCGAACCAAAAGAAAATTTCCGCTCTGCCAAGGAGTCGGCAAGCAGAAGATGAGAAGGGAGGAAACAAAAGATAATTGCAGTCGACGACGTAAAGAAGAAAGGGCCAATTGACTACCGTAGAATTCGAGTTCATGATCATTGATCATCGGCACGTGCACCTCCAAGACCGGGCAGCCTGGCGCCGGCAACTTTTCAAGCCCACAGCCTTGATCAGCGAGTAAGTCACACTGGCAGCTAGTTCGCGCTGTGGGTGACTCAATAATCTCGTAGTAGTGACCCCATATTATGAGTGGTAAACCCACATAACTCATAGACCACCCTGCTCCTGAACAAATAATCGCGGAAGGAACTGGGGGTGAATGGTCGAGATGGAGCTGCTGCGGCAGTGCCGCCAGCACTTTTAGGTCAAGCCACATGCTGGCTGTAGCACTAATGATCTTGGACCGAGGTTGTCAACATCTGGGTATTTCGAGATCATAACACGCAGGCAAGAATCCGCCCAAGTATAGTAAAGATAATCAAGCAACCGAGATATCTGCCCAAGTCTCATGTAATAATAATCAACCCCAGCACTTATCCCGAACCGGGCTGTGGTGTTGGCAAAGCAGGCGTTCGGGTTACGATGAACATGGCCTGTTTTACCCAATGTGAAACAGAGCGGAAGATTCCAGAAACTGGGTTCTCGTCTCGCCTCGCGAAACGGGATCGTAATTTCCATGAGCTCAAGTCATTTCTGATATCCGCAAATCGGGAAACAACTTCGTCCATAGTAGGTCGCTTGGCGGGATCGTCCTGCACCATGTCGGCGATGAGAGGTTCCATGAACGCGAAGCCCTTTCGGGGTGGGAATTGCACTAGTGAATTTCCCTGTTGGGGTTGGGGCTCCTTAAATTGTGAACACGAAGGCAATTTATATTCTATACCTGAGTTAAACGACGAACGACGTTCCCGATGCAGTATACGTCAACTGGAAATGGATTGACCTGAACCCCAGGGGCAAATTCTGGCACTGTTTGATCGCCTCCAATAAACGACTGGCTCAGGGGATGCTGTTCACTGGCGTCATAGCGGCACGAAAGGCCAAAATCAACTAGGTAGTATTTGACGGGTCTTTGAGTTCTGGTAGAAGCCTTCGGTCGCCCTGTGTAATCGCGTGTCTTCGTAAGGTTTGTCGGATGAACCGGTTTTCGGTAGAGACACACTGAATCCATCATTATGTTGTTAATCTTGCAGTCCCTGAAGTAATGTTAAAGGCGAGAGATAGTATCCGTTAGAGAAAATCTACCGATGGGCAACGCGCTGGCCGTGCATAAACTGTAGGCCCTGCCGAAAGAAATTAGTGAACTATCCGTAGGTGTGGCTGGAGGAGAGAACATACTTCAAAAATCTGCCCGAAGAATTCAACCACCTCACCAATAGTTGAAAATTCAGGTGTGTAGGCACTTGTGAGGTATGGCATCACCAAGAGAACTTCGCCATTGTCGTTCGGGAGCGGGATAATGTCGTGGATTGGCACGCAGTGGTTGTGCGGGTCGGAGGATAGTGGTTCCGAGGAAAACAATCGACCAATTTTCGCCTCATCTGGGGATTCTGATATCTGAATTCTCTTCAGAGCAACAACCACTTGGTCTGAAACACGAGTCGCGTCCATGATGTGAGGAACCTGATTTATTTGCACGTTAATTGTTCATATCACCAGCGGACAAGTAGACGAACCGGCAATACTTGAGCGTCCTCACACTCGAACGCGCTTTTGTTTGTACCCTTCCAAGAGGCAATCCAGTCAGCTTGATACCGAGGGCGGAGGAGATATCCGCGCTCTTTTAACCATGGTGCAAGGTCGCGCCATGAGGTTTCATCCTCCAATAGACGATATTCTGCCCCTAAGTCTGCTTCCCGATGGTCAAGGTCGCGCAAAAATCCAGGGACTAAGTGGGACTGTGAGCTTTCCGTCATGAGGTTGTGGACGGAGACCGCCAGCAAGGAGAGCAGTCGTGGTGTTTCGCAGAGTTCACAATCCCTTGTCTGATTCCCCCCAGCAGGACCGATTCCAAAGACGGTGCGAGTATGAACCTGTACGAACCCACAGGTGAACCGGCCATCAATGTCACTCGCGTACAATAAACCCCAACATGGATCAATTATTGTGTATTTTAGGTAATTGGTAACCCCAATAGTTCATACATTGCAACCACCGATTGTTATCCTCCCTTCGCGATCGACCTTTTGTTTTTTCATGACGACAGGCAAGGAAGGTGAACAACTTGTGTCTTCGATTCGGAATATCGCGGTCCTGCAGGTGGCTCAGACAGTGTATTGATGATTGCCAGTTTACTACGTATGGGGTTTGTTGTATCATGGATATAAGTACAACACCCCTCATTCAACCCACGCGTAACGAAAGTTTCCATTCCTGCTTTTCTCAATTCAAATCATGCTGGCTTTGGAAAGCGCTGCCTGCGCTGCTGCTATTGCCACTTTTTTCCTGGAGGCTGGCGACTCCAAGACTGGTCAAGAAATTAGACCCTCAATCACTACCATCGTTGACCTGGCCGAGAAACGGCTACAAGAGATGTTTGACGAACTAGACACCCACCATAGGATTATGGGCCGGACCCAGGTCGTTCGATTCCTGGACAGACACGACCGGTGTGCCTTCCCTCTCCACTTGGCAAATATGTCCAGTGCTAAACAAACCCATAGCTTGAAGACTCAGGTCGAAGCCTTGCGCCTAGCATGTCCTAATTCGCTCCGAATTAAAAAATTATGGAGTACTTTCTTCGGATCAAACCGCAGACGCGCGGTTGAGCTACTCCGTCAAATTGACGCACAGTACCAGTTGGTCCTAGTATGTGCACTCTGTTCTGATACTCGAAGCCCCTCGTCGCTGAACCCTGACTTTAGAGTGCATCTAATTCCGCGCGGGGTGCCGTTATCAGAGAAAATATGCTCGACGGCGAATTTCAGATCCCTGCATTACCTTCCCTACTGAGTCACTCATACCCACCGGATGGAGGAAACCCAGACGAACCCCCATGCGATCCAACGCCCCTTCAACTAAGCACTCCCCAGTCCTTTCTTCCCCCAATTACCGCTGGCGGTATGCCCCTTCAACCAGTAGTGACCAGGGTTGAATTTCCTGCTAGCGGAGCTGTGCTCCCTCGCTCGGCATTCATTTATGGTTAGAATTCTCAATTTTCAAGCGTCGCATCACGTACAACTATCATTGCGAAGAATGACGTTCAACTGAAATGAAAAATGCTAATTGCTCCCAGCTCGAGTCGCCAAGTATTAGTGGAAACACTAGCCCACTTATGATTGGTGGATGGTGATATCCAACCACGTCCATGCCATGCTCCCATTTCATAGACATTTCGTGGATGAATAAAAGTACAATTCCTATAGTTTATTTCTTCTACTCTTGTGATACGATTTCGGTCTACAGCTGTGGACAAAGAGGACTACATATATAGCTCACAACCTTGATGCAGAATCAGCTTCCTCTTCTTTCTTGAATGCCTCGGCAGCGTAGGTTACACCCTGGCAGGGGCCGTGAGCTTAGAAATCACACACAAACCTCACTTCATACCTTGGTGATGTTGGTTGCCAACTCGGGGATGGCAGCCTTGACCAGGGCTTGCTCAGCATCGGTGAGTTTGCCCAGGGAGTGAATTTTCACAACACCCTCAGTCTGTGCAAACAAATTCAGGATCTGCCGGATTGCGGGCAAAAACATGTGGGAGACTCACGCCAAACTCGACCCGTGAAGAGAAGTACTCCAAGTCCTGCCCAAGCTCCTTCTTTAACGCAGCACCCCCATCAACGTCAGCGGCCAGGCTGACAAAGGTAGGGGCAACAACGCCCTTCTCGCCATTAAGAGCCCTTAGCACCTTGACGGCGAACTCCGCTCCTGCGTATGCCATGGAAAGGGTGGCAGACCCAGCACCGCCCTTAGCTTGGACAACCTCGTCACCACCAAATTGGATTCGCTTGATAAGGGCTTCATATTCGGATGTAGCCAACCCGGAGGGTAGGGGGTGGGATGATTGGGAGAGAAGGGGGACAATCTGGAATAATGATGTCAGAGAGCCGGATACTCCAGGATATTGTGGAGTGTGATCACAGTAACACCGCTATGTCCACCAACAACGGGAACAACCACATCTTTGGATACGGCTGGGTTACCAATAAGTTCTGCGACGAATGTGGAAGCCCGAACGACATCCAGGGTTGTCACACCGAAGAGCCTGCGAGGAAGGATAGTTTTAGCGGGCGATCACTGAGGCGTGAGGGATTGCATACTTCTTTGGATCAAACACCTTGTGCTTCTTGAATACCTCGGCGACAATTGGTACCGTCGAGTTGACAGGGTTGGAAATCACGAGGACAAAAGCCTTGGGAGCTGTGATAGCGACCCCAGTGGCGAGTTCTTTAACAATACCAGCGTTGATCTGATTGGAGGCAAAAAGTTAATACCTGCACACATCTCGGACCGATGATGAGGATTACATTAAAAAGGTCATCTCTGTGCGGAGAACACGTCAATGCATTATTCGGAAGATGTATATTCAAAATCTAGGTACCTTGACATCTAAACAGATACGATCAGCGTCAACCGCGTAGGGGACTAGTACATAAAACACACCCCAGGTTTTCGTGGGATCCCAGCTGGGATCACGACGATATCTGCACCAGTCAGGACTTTCTTCAAGCCATCATCAGCGGGCAGGTATCCAGCAACCTTTGCAGGAGTAGCAATGTGAGATAAGTCAGCTGCGACACCTGGCGTGTGGACGATATCGTATAGGCCAAGCTGGAGGATAATTATTTAATTTTCCGGGTCAACGATTCATAATAGTATCGATCGATCGGTGAGACTCGTACCTCTGAGATGAGCGGATTGGTTTTCAGTAGGAGTGCAAGGGGTTGCCCGATACCACCTTTAATACAACATATGTCAATCAGGGGCTGTACAAGACAAATCGCAACTAACCTGAGGCTCCGAGTACAACAGCCTTAACCATTTTGCTTGATTGGATATCGACGAGATGAGAGACGGGTTGAAAGGTCGATAGCGCAAAGTTCGACGCGGACCGGTATGATGTAGTGCAATTCGCTACACGTGATTGGATGAGGACTTGATTTCACCATCGTGATTCATTTGATTCATGGATGGCACCGGAATGCGGAATGGCTTGTTGTCACGGCCATGTCGAACATTGTACATTTACAGGGCCCATGGCTCCAGCAGCTCCGTTTCTTGACAGAAAGGATCAACCCGGGTGGATAACAATTGGGAAACCGAATGTCCGATATCTTACTCCTGGCAATAATCTCGCAACGAGGTTGTAGTGAGTAATTTGGGGTTGGTTCCACAGTATTGTAGCTCACCAAGACACGATAATAATGTCTGGATACCAAATATCATGACAGCTCGGGTCTGGCGTGAGTGAGAACATCACATTGTAATCAAGCAGAAATTAGAATACACGATGAACAATAATTCCGGGTCAATGATGTAGAGCCCATGTGTTTCCCATCCCAACCAAGTGTTTTGGGGTGGCCATGCAGTACTGCGTATCCTCTCACCCACTAACGGAATGACACCTTCAGGCGTCCGCGCGCCCTGCCGTTGTGACGTGTTGCAGGCTGGCAAAATAGCACCGGTGTCGAAACGTGGGTAATCAAGATTTCACCCCACCACGTGACCGAGTCGCGTTAACGCGTCCAGCCCTCCAGGTTTTGAAGGAACAAGGTTTGGTTTTAGCTGCGGCGTCAAAGGGAGTATGTCATAAATGTTTGGTCGGGTGGTGACATGTCAACGTCTAGTGCCACCCCCGATTATTTCGAGCGCTCTTTTGTACCCTCAGCAATCTCGGGCTATCTTATTCAACTTTCCCATTTTATCCTCCTATCGTGTTCTACCCTCAACTGCCTGTTCCTGCCGCAGCACCCACCACTTACATATTATGATCAAACAAACAATATCTCACCGATAGTTTTCTGTTTACTTCACGGATTCAATGTCCTCAGGAACCAGGCCCTATTTGCCCGACGATCAACCTCGAGGATATCAGGGAAGCACACGTTGGCCAACGTTGTTCACTGTGTCCACCAATTGAGTCACGAATAACTATGTGTGTCGCCATGACACACCATGTAAATCCTTCATGTAAGTATTAATCAATCAGCGAAAGTATGCATTCTATCAATCTCACCGGTGTATGGATGACACTGTCAGCGCGGCGAAGCACAGCAGCGCGCAATCAGAGTTAAATTAGCCCTCGTTATTGAAAAGTGGGCATTTCAGGTCATTGTCAACTCAAACAGGAGTCGGGTTCAATGATAATTAATTTACATATAAATGCAGGTATGCAACACCCCCAGCCGGCCAGATACAGCTGGAACTTTGGAGAGATAAACATTTTTCGGTATTTCGATGATCAGGCATCCCGGTCTTCGGGACATACTTATCAGAGCAACGGCGATCTCGACCAAATTGAAATAAGCTCTGCACAGGGCGTCGCGGGATAGGTATATCTGATGCGGTACGCTAGACCCTACTCAGCTGGACAGGCAGATATGGGGCGACCACGCTGCGTCCAGTTGAGTAAACCTGTAAATTGACCAGATGCACCGTCGGATAGCGATAATATAGCCATATGATATGCAAAAGCCACCAGAGCACCATCATCTGACCGGGAACCGTAAATTGGGGTAGAAATTGAAATATCTTGAAGGTTCGCCATCGAATCGATAACATCAGAATCCGCGCGCGTCGCCCGGAAGACTGTGGTCCAGAGCCGTAGACTTAGGAGGTATGTCAGGGGACGACTTGTGATTTAGCGATTGGGATAAGCGGTGGCTAACATATCCCACGAGGTAAATTTTGAACGAGTCGATGGCGGGCACGTTGTACAGCTTGAGATTTTCCTCATCAATTATGTACCAATGGGGTTCTCCCTTCGGGCCAAGGTATCAAATACATCAACAAAATTCATTGCTTTGAACAGCGTCTCAATGTACGCGGGCAAGTCCATACATGAGTAGACCTGACACGGGCAAGAGTGCGAAGGGGAAGAGAGTATGTGTGAACAGGAAAAAAAACCTCTAATGTGTGGTGGTGGTGATACATTGTTGTGTGAGAGTGCGGCTGAAGAATGGGGATGACCCGGGAGGAAGGCGGGTGATGTGACAAAAGGGGCGGGTTGGGAAGGGTCGTGTGTATGTCGTGAAAGTTCGAATAACAATGGGTATAAGAGATGCTCAGAAGGTAATATCTTATGTGTGGAAGAGGAAGGGGGGAGTGAACGGAATATGGATATTCGAGCCCATGCTAAATGGATGGAGACGATTAAGCTATATTATGGGGAAACGGAAAGTAACACCATTATCCATACTAGGATCGAGACGGAGAATCCATGTGTCCCGTAGACGAGAAAACATAAACGCATGGCTGAATAGTTCCGCGGTTTGGATTAAAAGCCCCCTAAACACCCATCATCCTCGATGCTGAAACTTGAGAGGGCACTGCAAAGAGACAGGGCCTTGTATGACCCCGAGACCTTGCTCATACACCGGCTTTTGGGCGGTATCAAGTCCGTTTTAGCATCGCCGCTATTTTCAGCTCGTATCCGGTCGGGATCACGGGAGCTTTCATGTTTCCGATCCCGGTCGCGGCGACGCCGGGTTTTCTGCACCTGAGAATCTTCCTCACGAGAATGTGGAGATCGTGGAGGGGATGACGGGGGGTATGGAAGGAATGACAGAGCAGAGGGTGTTGCAGAACCGTACATGTCGATGGTCGTATACTTGTCGTGATGTGAGAGGGGAATGGCGAGCCCGTGGATATGATGCGAGGAGCTAGAGGCAGGTTCTGGAAGGTGGCCGGCAAAGCTGTCGCTTTCCTCGGACTCAGAGGATAGATCGGGTATTAGCGATGGGAGGGCGGGGTATGGGTGGGTAAGCAGATGATCAGCCTCCTCATCAATCTGAGACTGCTTTTGGCGGAATGAGTTGAAAGCGAGCGCGCGTGGATGCAGGTCTCGCCCGCCGTATGGATGGCCCCTTTGAGGTACAGGTGGAGTTGGGGGCGATGCAGGGTCATCGAGAGTATAGGTACGGCCCGGGCAACCGCGCTCAGGAAGAGCACAGGTATTTGGAGATACGACTATAGGAGAACGATCATATGTTGAAGACGAGTAGACAGCAAAAGTGCAAGTCAATGATGGGGACGGGGGGAAGTGGACGACATGGTGAGAGGGGTGATGGTTGGGGGGAACAGTGGCTGAGTGTTTGAGAATAGGTCTGGGGGACATCGCAAACGACGAGCAGACTAGTGAAATACTAGTGCACGGCGAACTTGGGCAAGTCGGGGGCAGCAGATGTTAAGAAATACTGGCCATGGGGACGACGGGGAGGTTGGGGTTAAAAGGATGAGACGACCCACCAAATAAATATGTGACCCGCTACGCTTGTTTTGTGGCTTGCTTGTCTTTGTTTTTGTTTCTCCGGCCGGTCGTCCTCGCCGCAATCTCCGCCTCGCCGCTTTAGGGCCTCCACGTTCCACACTGGTGCAAGCCACATGCATTAACCATTGTGTACAATATACCACACAATGTCCTGGTTTTATGGGCCTCATGTTTGTGATTCCACCCACCCACCTGTCCACAGCGCTCGGGTGTGGTGCCTTCGCCATCGGATCAGGCAAAGTATAATGGTGATAAATCATATATTTCATTTCCCGACTCCAACTCCGACTCCGACTCCGAATCCGAATACCGACATGTTCCTATCGATTTTCCATTCTACGGTCACATCTCTGTCATTGGCGTAAATCCCTCGCTCGCCTACCCCAGTCCCAATCAATCATGAGAGTATTCCATCCAAGTGGCGCGTTCGCATGAATGCCTGCGGTCATGCCGTACTATTCCAGGTTCTCCTCTTAGTCTTATTGATACAGCCAAGACCTATTTGCTTCTTTGTCAGTTAGAGTAGACTACTTATCTAGTGCTTGCTGTCCCGACTATCAAACGAACAAGCTTATAGGAAACTCCCGTTTCCTCATCGCCAAGGAAAGCCAAAAGCATTTGAGAGCGATCCCGCCCTGTCTTGTTCGCTCTCATTACCAAAAGATCCATATCTGTCGTGCCATCTCACTAGTGTCCAAAAATATCGACCTCTCCCATGAAGCTTTACTCCTTGACGCCCAGTTCCCAACTCCAGCTCTTGTATCATTCCTCCCGTTGTAAGCGGCCTTGCTCAGCCCCCGACCAACCGGCCGATATCATAGCCATCCGCTCGACATTGTACTAATGGTGATGTGGTACTCCAACCAACCGCACACAACACCACACTTTGAGGTTGGCTCAGACCTACGAACTCACCGCTCAATGACAAAGCAAAAAATTATTGATCCCCGAAAGCCCTTCAGACTTCACCTTTCATGAGCCTTCGACTGTCTTCGATCTATCTTTACTATTTTCCCCAAGTCAAGGTATGACATGATCGAGATCGCGATTGTGTTGCACATTCCTTCGTTCTCTTCTGTTCCTCCTCCCTTTGCTGGGCATGTGTGCGGTGCAAGCACACACTCAGGTTCGTCGATTCTAAGAATAAGTATACGCTACACCTTTGCCGTGTTGCTTTTTTACCACACTCAGCTTCCTTTTTTCAATCCAGGTCAATAGCGTGACTTGGACATAATATACATCCTGATCACCGGTCTCAAATGTTCCCTTATAGTCTGAATAGGCTGATAGATAGACGCTGAGCTGAGGTGAAAAGTGTGACAGTTTGTATCAGTGCCTTTTGTAACCTCCTGTTAGGTTAGTCGTGTCCCTTGCACCACGAGCCCGGGCTTGATTCGGAAGAATATTCTCCACTCCGATACTCTGGATACACAGGACCCGCTATCGGCCTATACAACTCGTGGCAATAAACTCTCACCAGTCATCATTATATGATTCGTGCTAGCCAATCGGCCACACTCGCTTCCTAGCCAACACTGAATGATCAGGCTGCGACAGCTCTCGTCACTAGTGCCCCCAACGCCGAGACTGTCAGCGTCGCGGCCATTCAAAAAAAAATGTGTGATTGATTTCCCCTCCCCAGGCTCGCCTCATGGCCGTCGGTTGGCTATGTGGCCACTGTTTCGAAGATTCCATTATTGGTTGGTTTGTTGTGCTGCCGAGCCCCGATCTAGGTAGCTTATTATACCAGCTCCTTGGATTGGGCTCGCCTTACACAGTTCGGGTTCATTTCAAAGAAAGATTACTGCTCAAGTGCACCACAGGTGCACGATCGCGATTTGCGCTTCAAAAGTCTTTTAATCTGGGCATATGACCTGGAAAACATTGTCGATAAGATTGGAAGGAACTCTTGTCAAGGAGATACTGATAAATCAGGAACAGGAGCTGATGTACTTCCGACTGACGGGCCATGCTGAAGAGTTCGTCGGGGGATAGATGAAACGAGCGAAATACATGGAAATCGCCCAATTGAGGCGATGAACGCTAGGTGAGACAGATCATTCATTCATTCATTGTAATCATCCCCCATTTATAGCTCGCTTCCCATTGGATGATATTCATTTGCCTGCCTTCTCTTCCGTGCACAATGCGAAATGCGGCGTATTGGGGGAAAGTGGCCCACGGGCCTGAGGGTATATGGGAATGCCAAGCGCATCCATTACTAGGGCTGTTGATGGCCTGTTTGACGGCCCCCAACTTCGGGGTGGATAATGAATTCTCGTACGACTAAAGATAAACCTCAGCGGAGATACCTAGAGCAAGATGTCCGTGTGTGAGGTCAGATACCGTACCAGGGAGGGTAATCATATCACTAGTGTCTGAGTTGCAAAATTTTGTATCAGCCCACCGCCGACGCGGAGAGCATTCACTAAAACCGTCTTAACATCTCATCCAGAGAGGCCTGGAGTCACCAAGGGATGTTGCTCCAAACTCTGCACCGGAGATTCTCGAGGGTTCAGAAGCGCCAAGACGCTAACGTATGGGCTGCAGCGGGGAAACGAGTTACCATTTTAGCGTCCCATCGGGCAGGGTACTGAGGGCGCGGCGTAGTGGAAGCCTGAAGTCTCGGTCGACCCTTCGAACGGTTTCGGGTTCATTGCTCGCCATATGGGTTGGGTGGTTCTGCCAAGTCCGAAGATGAGTGAGATAGAAGTATGCTTGCGATTCCGACGCTGAGGTTATGATGCTTAACAGTTTGACGATGCTTCTTTCGGTGTGGTGACCGAGTTCATCTAGCGCGCCAAGAGTTGGTAGGTATCGGACGAGAAGGCTTGGATGAGGCCAAGATAATTCGAACGGCGATGGTGATGCCAATCATGCCATGGGCTGGGGCATATCAGTGGGAGTCGAAGAAGGCAGGGTGCATTCTACATAGGAGGGGAGGGGGCGAGTACCTGTAGCGAAGGGCGATAAGGTCATGGGTACAATCCAACATCACGACAGGAATGAGATTGAACGAAACTCGTGATGAACTGTATCCCTGAAGGCCTGGCCCTGGACCGTTATCCAAAGATGAACGAAGAACGGACTGTTATGTTTCTAGAGGGGAAACAAACAACCAATTCCACCCACTTGAACCCCTACCTCTCCCAGCTGTACCTCACTAGCTCCGACACCACCACCACATGGGAGTGGTTTGTGAACGGCTGGAACACGGGGTGCATGGGCTGTACCCAGAGCGCCGGCTCATGTCGCATCCTTGTTCAGGAGCAATCCACAAAATACGACCCCGCAAGAAAGGCAGCAGCTTATGCTGGTTTGGATGATTTCATCTCTCCCTGGCGATCAGGTCTCGAAGATCGCACCGGGCGAGTTGTTATGATGTGGATGGCTCAGGAAGGCATTCTGGGTATTGTGGACAAGGCGGATCATAGGAGCCCTTCAAAATCGATATGATTGTCGGCTCGTCAAACAGCCGAGCTATGATGCAATTGTTTCCAGGGGTCACCAGGTCTTTTCCTAATGCCAACTGGTTTTACTCGACGGAACATGAGTAATAATGGAGCGATTGAAGCGCCGGGCACTGCTTTTAGGTCCAACCCGTTGACCAGGTTGGTAACTTATCGCCTACAGGCAGGAGACAGTGGCGATCGTAATACTAATGGTGCCTAGCAGGGAGGTTAATTGGAATTCCTATTTGGCATGTTGAACATGTGTGACACATAGCACTCAGGATTGAACAACATGCAACCACATCGTGGACAATAGGGTGCAATAGGCAAACGGGGCAACGGTGCGGAACAAGGTGTAGATATGGGGATGGTCCATGGTAGAGACGGCGAGCCATACGGTAGGTGAGAATTTCGGGCGCTCTGAGAACTTGTAGCTCGGGGTTATTAGGAGCCGCCTTGGTTTGGCTCAACATCACTGTGTCACTCGCTAGGAATCGCTTCGGGGGGTTGGGTGTCGTGTTGTTCCCGGAGTGCACGGCTCGAGGAAGACGATTATGACGTCGGTGGTGCTGCCGCCACCATAGCCGATTCATGGCGCGGGAGCCGCGCTTGCTATTTTTGATCCGGGGGTAGGTGATAATATCAATCGCTAATCAGCTTGACGCTTGAACTGATCTGGGCTTGCTGGTCCCAGCTCACTTTTGTCTGACTTGCAAAAAAAGCAACCCCATGATTATCATCCATACGGTCCCAAACTTCAGCTCTATGTCTCGGCCAAACCTCGGAGAAGGGCATGCACAAGTGCTGGACCAAAGTCGCTTCACATGGGCACCGTCAGGTAGGCGTTGTTGGCTTCCTTTTCGAATATTGTGATATCTCGAAAGATATATCCCACGCAAGGTGGCCGTCAACAACGAAGGGAGGAGGTCAACTGCTGGCATTCCGCGGTTCTGGATTTGTCTTGGTACATCCACACATTGCGTGGCGCCTGTTGGTCATATTGCCTGCAGAGCAGTTCTCGACTTCGATGCTCAGATTCGATGTGATGGTCGCCTTTGGTCAGTAAACGCCAGAAACGAGTGTGATTCCAGGCGAGAGTTCAGAGCTATCACTGTCAACTTTTACTCGAGTACATTACTCTGGCCGGGTTATTTTGCGACCCACCCCCACGTCCGACAGCGTTTACTTCGGTTGTAGCCGGCGGTGACGCCAGGGGTCATTCCTGAACTTTTCCCTGTTGCTGTGGGTATCGAAGCTTTCTATCGTGGGATCTAAATGGTTTGGCGGTCGATCGTCCGCCCCGGTCGTGGAGCTCGGCGGGTAGTGCCAACCGAGGTCGCTTGGTGGTCCAATGTAGTCCAGCGCCGGACTATGGGGTATCTGTGCTGTGGGTCAAAGGCCCAGTCCCGCCCTATTTGCAGCTTAATTCCTACCTCATGGACCGGAGTACTCTTGTTCGCGGCGCAGGAAAAACGCTGTTGTCTAATGTAGGCTATCAGTTACGGCAGTGGGGAATTTGAGTAGGCTTACATATGAACCTAATGGACATAGCATGACACGGGATAGTGCCCAACCATGTACGTGATGTCTCAGTATCCATCATTATCTTTCGAAATCTCAAGCTTTTATTTTAGGATTACGTTGGTGCCAGCTGTCTAGTGCAGTGCGACGCCACGATGGTTATCGCCGAACTGTGAGCTGCCAGTGTTTCACCCCCAACAACTTGCAAAATATGAGATACTGGTGGGACCATTGTATTTGAGGTGCTTCCATTTGAGGCGTAGCTCTGAGGGCATGTTTCTCGTTTCAAGATATTCTGGACGGAGGGTGGGTTCCTAGCGAGCCAATGGGCGAGGGATACGGGGTCATTTTCCCTCGCCAAAGAGACGCATTTCATTGAAATCAAACGGGTGTCTGTGGGTTGAGGGCCTCGCCCAAGAAATACGACCTTCCATTTCACAGTATTGAATATCGTTTGGTTGATTGCGAGTGGATTCCGGGGTTGGTCCTGGAGGTGCAGGTTTCAACAACCAGTGTTGTCAAGATTTATCGCCATGGACATAAATAAGGAGGGGTTTTATGTTTTGGCGTTGAAGGCTCGATTATCACCACTGAGTTTGGGTCGATTGGTGCTGGGTGCGTTGTGAAGTCTTAAACGCATCTATTCTGTGGAAATTCTTTTTTATGACTTCATAACGAGGATCTTAGGCGTGCGGAGACTGAGTGGATACGGGTAGTTGTGGGGAAATTGATACAAAAATAGTCTCAAGAGACATACGTACGGTGGGGTGACGTTGAACTTCCACTGGACCACTTCAGAATTATTTGAATATAACTAGACATTAACTGGGGCAAGCCGGAGTCAGTGTGGACGGGGATTTGGGGACGGGGAAGGTGTTTTGGACGGTGCGGCTTTGATTATAAGCGATTGGGCCGGTCAAAAGATAAGCCCAACCAGAATACACGTGAATTGATTGGGTCACGTGCAGGCTTTAATATATGCGACAATTTCGCGCGGGGTTCCTGTCAGTCTCTTACTCACCCGAGTCCATTCTGCTACAACACCACTCACCCCACCCAAACAGTTTTTGAAAGCAAGCCAAAGTTTCAGATTCCACCATGGCCAGCTCCAAGCTCCCAATTCTGGCGTTGGCTCATCCTTTGATCCTGTTACCGGCGTCTCGTTTCACTATGCCAGTCTCACAAGAGCTTGGCGAGGCAATCCTGAGCCTCATTGAAGAGTCGGATGCTCTTCCAGTGGTCGCAGCTATCCTATTACTTCACCTTCGAGCGACCCACCGGCTATTTCGGAGTGGGGTACGGCCGCCCGCGTGCTCCGGCTAGTCAAGCCCCCCGCACGTAATCCACGTCAACCTTACCTAGTTTCATTGCACGGCTTGGCGAGAATCCGAATACTTGATAACAAATTGATTTGGACTCGCTAAACACCCGTATCCCTCTTCATCCGATCGAATATGCACCAACCGAGCGGACACCTTCGAAAGAATGCGTCGATAAGTTTAAACAGGCCGCTCTTCGTCTACTGGACCGACTGTCACGAGACTCTGTACAGCAAAGCAGAAAGGATGGGTACCAGAAGATAGCAGGTATGATTGAAGATCTCACCGACGAGCGCGCGAGTTGGATGGCGGATGTGCTTGTTGGTAGTATCAATGGAGAATATAATGATAAATTCGGTATGTGAGGTAGCAGAGTCCCTGATTTGCAAAATAATTTATTTGCTGTTTATCTCCAGCTATCTTGTCGACACCAGATGCCGAAGCCCGACTCACGCTTTCAACATCCATTTTTATCAAACAGGCATCCATATCTGAGGTTACAAAGAAGATAGCTACCGCAGTTGACGAGTCATTATCCAAGCAACAAAAGGAGTTCTTCCTTCGCCAGCAACTTGCTGCCATCCAACGCGAGCTTCACTCACTACAACGAACTTCCAGCCCCGGTGGCACCGCCGCTTTACCGCCATCGTCTGGTGATGGTAATTCAAGCACAGGTCCCTCAGAACTTGATGACGACGAACAGCACGAAGCCGATGACTTGGCAGACTTGAAGCGTAAGATCGAGGCGATGGAGGTTGGTAGCGAGGAGCGGAAGATGGGTGTCAGGGAGTGGAGAAGACTGAAGAGGATCCCTCAGGGCAGTGTTGAAAATGGAGTGATTAGGAGCTATGTAAGTCTTGCTATCGTCTCTGTATCGTTATACTGATCACTTTGCAGCTCGAATGGCTAACGTCCATCCCCTGGCCCAATTCCACGCCATCTACGCCCCCTTCAAATTCGGCAACCCCAAAGTCTTTCCTTGCCACCGCGCGTGCCCAATTAGATGCGGACCACTTCGGGCTGGAAAAAATTAAGAAACGATTGATCGAGTACCTCGCCGTGGTAAGGCTGAAGGAAATTAATGCCCTACGGGAAGCGTCTGCTACCTCATCTGAACCAGAGGGAGGGAAACAGGATCCACAAGACGGTAAGGAGCTGGTTTTATATAAACCCGGCTTTACGGGGAAGCAGAAGCAGGGCAAATCCAGCAGGAAGGGCGTGAAAGGGCCCATTCTCTTGTACATCCCTATCTATTTTCCTTTCATTCCCCAGATGGCTCATTGTGATGGTCAAATAGGTTTGTTGGACCACCAGGTACTGGAAAGACATCATTAGGGCAATCCATCGCTAAAGCACTCAACCGGCCCTTCCAACGGATTTCCCTTGGTGGAGTGAGGGATGAGGCAGAAATCCGGGGACATAGAAGGACTTATGTTGCCAGCGGACCCGGGCTGATCGTTCAAGCCCTGCGGAAGGCTGGACGTAGTGATGTAGTCCTTTTATTGTGCGTGCAATTATCTTCTATTTTTCCGCGCTCAATTTTCAAAATTCGCTCTCCAGAGACGAGATTGACAAGATTGGGCAAAGCAATTTCCATGGCGATCCTGCCGCTGCACTTTTAGAAGTCCTTGATCCGGAACAAAATCATACTTTCAATGTGAGGAGCTATCTTGTGTCCGTACCATAATGACATTAATGCTTTTGGTTCTTCGCAGGACCATTACATTAACGTCCCCATTGATTTGAGCCAAGTCCTCTTCATTTGTACATCAAACACCCTCGAAACCATTTCCGCTCCTCTATTGGATAGATGTGAAGTCATCCACCTGTCTGGTTAGTTATTCTAATATCACCCGGCTGAATCCCTTTTGAATGAGGCATCCTTCTTCAGGTTATACTTACGATGAGAAGATGCACATCGCCCGTCGCTTCTTGCTCCCCAAGCAGCTACAAGCCAACGGTCTTAATGAGTCACACGTTGCGATTACAGAACCTGCCCTCCTGCACATAGCAACCCGATATACACGAGAGGCCGGCGTGAGGAGCCTTGAGAGAGCTATTGGCGGTGTCGTCAGGTATAAGGCCGTTGAATGGGCTGAGTACGTTGACGGAGACAACGTGCCTGTAGAAGAGGCTAAGGATGGCATCATGGTGCCAACCAAGAAAGATTACCGGAATATAGTCGAAGAACATGAGCTTGAGACTATATTGGGCGTAGCGCGATGGGACGGGGAAGAGAGGGAGAGGGAAGAGAGACGCGGTATCGTGTACGGTTTGGTGGTCATGGGGCAGGGTGAAGGTGGAATCTTACCTGTTGAAACTATTGCGGTCCCCGGCACTGGGCAAATCAAGTTGACAGGCAGTCTTGGCGATGTAAGATCGATTCATATTATCGTCGTTATCGCCGGTACTAATAGGATGCCAGGTAATCAAGGAGAGCGGAGAACTCGCGTTAACCTGGGTGAAGACGCACGCTTATGATTTATGTATCACAAATACACGCGCCCAGGACCCACTGAAGGTCCCAGATTTGATTGACATCCATCTCCACCTTCCCGCCGGAGCACAGAAAAAAGATGGGCCTAGTGCAGGGGTTGCCATGGTATGAATACCCAAACCCATCTCCTCCACCGCATTAACGCCGCTTCTTCGTAGACCTGTGCTTTTGTTTCATTATTAACTGGAGCATGTGTTCCGACTCACATCGCAATGACTGGAGAGGTTCGCCGCATGATTCTCGACCCTCTCAGATACTGATATCGTCCATAGATCACATTGCGCGGTCGCGTAACACCCGTTGGGGGGATTAAAGAGAAGGTGGTTTAATTGTCTCTAACGTTGGATTTGTGCTGAATAATGATATTCAGGTTCTTGGTGCACACCGAGCTCAAATCACCAAAGTTATTCTCCCTTGGGCGAATCGCAAGGACGTGGAACATGATGTAGCGCTGGAGATCCGCAATGAAATGGAATTTGTATTCGTCAAGACCGTGAGGGAGGCTCTGGAGGCTGCGTTTGGGAAAGGGTCCCTCGCCTGGAGACGGGAGGCGCTCATCATGGAGAGCCGGTTGTAAATTAAGCATGTTTGGCTGATGCTTTGCTATATTCATGTAGGAACATTCTCAGGTTTTGTTGTCTGTACTTCTGTTCAATGTACCATTCTATCATCTTGAAGATAATTGGCCTTTGCAAATTAGATCTTTCCTGCATTGGGCCACGGGGGTCGCCTCAACCTACCCCCGTATCCTAGAGGCTCACAGGCATTGCTATATGTAAGAGCAGAGTACGCGGAGAACAATTCGAGGGAAATTTTATAGTAGTGTCCAAAACCCTGGTGTTAAAATACGCTCGTGCACATATATGGCATTATTCTTACCGAATATGGATGGCTGTCTGGTATGTTACGCACCCACTTAAATTGTTCGGTCAAATTTACCCTAAAGAATGGTATCAAACACTCATATTCAGGAATCCACCGTCCCCCTCCCGCTTGAACCCCGAGGGAGCGTAATAGATCTTGTACATTATCTAGATACTGAGGTATTCCACATGTAGGCTTACCCGATGGTACCTCCAACCCTGACATTGAACTGCCGATGCCAATGGCCTCAATCGGGCTCCTCCGCGCCACCCCACTGGTGAACATGCGTTGTATGGCATGTGATAAAATTCCACCCGGGGCACACATTCATAAGCGACGCAATTATGCTCTTCGTAAACTCTCCGCGGTTCTATACATGGGGTTAGGTTTGGGGACAAGGGAGGAGAAAGAAATTGAACACATACAGTCTTATCTTTTTTTGATGCATCAGGGACCGCCTGAATGATGTTGTATACATCTCCTCTTTGTTTCGCGAGTGACAAGGGCCAAGTCCGTTTTGTGCGTACAAGGGTTGTCTCAAAGCCAGAGGTGTTGGGGATACGGAGGGTTGAGTTTGTAATTATCACCCCATCTCCTGGGGTAACATGTCCGTCGGGAGGTGATGTAGTATTCGGTGCAACCTCAGCGTCGTTCTGCCTCACCAGGCCGGGGACGCGAGGGCCACGTGGGTAATACTAATAAGGAGGACAATGAAGGAGAAAGCGAAACGCATACCGAAGGCGGAATTGGAGGACCTGTGAGTGAGGATATCGCAGCGGAAGTCTCAAACCAGTTCTATTGGCAATCGCGCCTTATTTGAGCGAAAGGATACGCGTGTGCACGTTCATGAATACAACCAGGTCCCTTACCGCCGATTGTCGCCTCAGGCTGATGGGATAAATGTAAAATATGAGGTATAGAAGTTGCGATACGCGTCGACGCGTCGTTCTTGAACATGATCGATTGATCACTAGCCCAGGCCCTCGGAAGTATACATTGGATTCCAATCGGGTAAAGGCAGTCTGCCCCCGACTGCTAGCCTGTATGACTGTCTGGCATATCAATATTAATGCTGCACCATTTCATCCAATCCAGCGTGGGCGCAACTCATGACGGCGCGACCGAAATTTTGAATTCAGCCAACCTTGTTGCGACCTGTGATCATCAATATTTTCGGTCTGCCCAGATGAACAAAACCGGCTGTATCTATTGGTCCAAAATATGTTCGCCCTTCAACGAGTCATGTTTCCCCCAAAAAGCTTGCTTGTTGATCATTGCCTAACCTTTACTGCATTCTTATTGGTGGGAGGTAAGGATTTCACACGTTGTTATGCACCCGAGCCTCCGGAATACGAGGTACTGGGTGGGGCAGTAACATGGTGTAGGGAACATTTTCGGGAGGTCTCCGGCTCCAGCTGCCTTGGATCGGACGGCACCAAATATGAGTGCTAAGTTTCTCCTGGAGACTCAGTCCTAGGGTTCCATTTCGTAATATTACTCGGTGCGCATGCCATACAAGGCTCTACAAACAGGATTGGTGATAAATTGGAGACAGGTAAAACTTGCGAATCATGTGGCTGTATGACGGGACATCCAATTGATACCGATTTGAGGTCCGGCGGTAAGTGTTGTAGATGGGCGGACCCTATGACGCCACCAGTGGTGTCCCTGTTGCACTGGATTCTATAGTTGATCGAAAGATCAGTCGCGGTTAGTTCTGTAGAAGGGGAAAAGAAAGATTCGACGCATTCGATCAGCGGCAAACCCGCAACGGGGCGCATTAGTGTTAGGAACTAAATATTAGGAAGGACGTGTCAGATCGACAGCAAGTCCACACCGCTTCCAGGAATCTTGCGCACGATGCGCTGCGGGACGGGGGTTATCACGCGAGTCGGTATCTGGGAGTACGCCGCGGGTTTCGAAATAATTTCTTGCACGTATCCATGACCACGCGCGGAGGCGATGGCTGAGAGAACCCCAGGTTTCAAGTTTATATGCGCCACGTAGACTGACTGCGGTCATGTTATCTGTTATGTTACCCCGGGTGCAATTCTTGGTCCTATCCGTCATCGAACATTGAATGTCTTGATAGCATCAGGGTGTTGGGAGCCATTCCAAACTGACCCTCCCAATAAACCCCATGAACAGTATTGAGTAGATACCCGCGGTACTGTGGTGACTTCGATAAGTTGTCGAAGTGCCGATCACGGATAAGTCCTGCACCAAACAAGATTCAGGCGTTTATGACACCGCTCCGCTGAAAGGCATGTGGGGTGTCTTCGAAGCAGTCAAGCGCTCGAAATGATCAGTTTTGGCGAGAATCAAAGAGTCAAGAATCACTGTTCCGGGCCTATGGAACTTGAGTAAACGCATTGAGTAGATTTTATTACAGACACATGTGAAATGGGGGAAATAATGTATGGGATTGGGAAGCGCACCACCATAAGTTAGAAGAGAATAATCATACGCTCTCTTCCCCTCGTTGTTTTAAAGCTTGACCCATAGCCTCAAAACCCATGACCAACTTCTCCCGCATGATAAACTTGATTATATATGCAAATAATCCTCCGAAAACTTCAGTGGTTTCGTATTTCGTTTTGCCTGTGGCCTCATCCACACTCAGGGCCTGCCACCGCTCTGCATTGAGCAGAAATTGTGGCATAGCGATGCTTCGCCATGCAGCACGGTGGTTTTCATGATCAAGGGCAGTAATGATTTCGAATGCAGATTGCGCCTGGAAGAACCCAGGCTTTCCCATTGTTGGTGGAAGGTGGATAGGCGCTATGAGAAGATAACGCCCTTGGACGGGTGTCTGATCTGCGAGGGGCCGTTTAGATTCGTCGACCATCGTCTGACCGCGACTGTAAATGTGTAAATGGCAAGCCGGACGGGATGGATACGGGGGTTACATACATGCATGGGTTCCTTCCAGGTTCAAATACGTTGGTAATGGGTTGAGAGACTCAAGCTACACTCACCATTCGCTATAAGATCCAAATCCAGAAGTATTGACCAAACTTTTTCTATGGGCGCATCAATCAAAGCGGAGGCAGAGACTGAGAATACGCCGTTGGATGCAAGCGGCGGCAGGTTGGACTTTGACATCGGGTCGTTACTAGTTCGTCGGTTCGTGTGAGGCAGTGAACCTTGAGCTTGATGAGGTGGTGTTCAGAGGATGCTGTTGTGTTGATTGTAGCCTGCACTAAAGCAACTTATGTGACGACACCAGAAGGCCCTTATTATTTCAAGCTTGATTTGGAAAGTATGATCTCAGTCAAATCAGGAGGGGTACCACCAAGATATATTCATATTATCCCACTTGACAATCGTAGCAAGTGCCCTCTATTGGAAGTGGAAGAAGCAGATGCATATGGGAGGATTATTAGAATATTATATGTGTATAGGATCTATTGTTGTGTATTGTAAAGTGAGAGACAATCACAAATGTAAAAGACTGGACGCGATTACATAATCAGTAAAGCGCAGGTAATCCTAAGTCAAATACTGTAGGTGAGCTGGTATCTCAACACCCTCTGCCAATCATAATAAATTATTACATGTGCAGGTAGATCTAAACGATTATATCAACGTCGCTACAAGTTTCAAGGCGATATCGTTCAATTCGCATCGGCGGACTGACAAGCAGCGCCGTTTAGCAAGCGGCGCGGTTTCTTTGAATTTTCGGCTTTACTATGTAGCTGTTTGAATCGTTTAAATCATGTCCAGCCGACTCGCACCCTTCCTGGTCCTGCGCAAAGCGAATAATATCGTGCTCCTTGTCTGCGCGCCTGGCTGTACTGACAGCGAGCGGCCCGAGTCGAATGGGATGTACGACCAAAGATTAGCCATGGGTGTTAGTAGCGGTTTGCCACTATGTGCTCTTCTCGGTGCTAAGGCTCAGCCCAACGCGCACGATAATAGGGAGAATGCGATGCTGATAATGGGGCTTGTCTAACAGTTATTAGCTGGAGAGATGACACATGTTGTAACGATGCACCACGTAAGTAGATTTATTGTAGTTGCGAGATGAAGGAAAGAGCGTATGGAAAACATACCACTATAAGTTAGAATGAAATAATCATACGCCCTCTTCCCCTCGTCGTTTCAAAGTCTGACCCATAGCCTCAACACCCATAACCAGCTTTTCCCTCATGATAAACTTGATTATGTATGCAAGTAATCCTCCGAAAACCTCAGTGGATTCATATTTCGTTTTGCCTGTGGCCTCATCCACGCTCAGGGCCTGCCACCGTTCGGTATTGAGTAGAAAGCGCGGCAGGCCAACACTTTCCCATGCAGCACGATGGTTTTCATGATCAAGAGCAGTAATAATCCCGAATGCGGATTGCGCCTGGAAGAACCCAGGCTTTCCCATTGTTGGTGGAAGGTGGACGGGTGCTATAAGAATGTAGCGCCCTTGTGTGGGTGTCTGATCTGCGAGAGGCCGTTTAGATTCGTCGACCATCCTCTGACCACGACTGTAAAGTGTAAATGGCAAGCTGGATGTGATGGATACGGGGTGTTACATACACGAATGGATTCCTTTCAGGCCCAAATACGTCAGTAATGGATGTTGAGAGACTTAAGCTACACTCACCATTCGCCATAAGACCCGAAATCCAGAAGTATTGACCAAACTTTTTCTATAGGTGCATCAATCAAGAGGAGGCAGAGACCGAGAATACACCGTCGGACGCAAGTGGTGGCAGGTTGGATGTCGACATCAGGTCGTTACTTGGTTCGTGTTAGGCAGTGAGCCTGTGGTAGTGAGTGGTTTCAGAAAACGCTGGCGTACTGATGTAGAGTGGCTTATGTGAGCGCTTGAGCGCTTGGGAATTATGTTCAAGCTTGATTTACATAAATGAAAGTATGATTTCACCCGAATTATAAGGTAGCACATCCCACTCGAAAGTTGTAGCGAGTGCCCTCTGTCAACGGTAATAGTTATTGTATGTGCAGGTAGATCTAAACTATATATCGCATCGCTACAAGTCCAAGTGTGTATTATTTGATTCACATTAGCAAGCTGACCAAGCAGCGCGTTTAGCAAGCGACACGGGGTTTCTTTGAACTTTCGGCCCAGTTCCGTTTGAACATTTGAATCATATTCAGCGACTCGCACCCTCCTGGCCCTGTGTAAAGCGAATCATATCGCGATCCTCTTGGTTTGCGCGCCTAGTCGTACTGACAACGAGCGGCCCGAGTCGAATGGGGTGTGCAACCGAAGGTTGGCTGTGGATATTGGTAGCGGTTTGCCACTGCGTGCTCTTCTCGGTGCTCAGGCCCAGCCCAACGCGCACGATAATTAGGGAGAATGCGATACCAATAATGGGGCTTGTCTAACAGTTGTTAGTTGGAGCGATGTCACATGATTGTAACGATATTATGCACCGCGTCGAGGGCAATAAACTGATAAGCCTCCTGTTGGAGGTAGCCTGCTAGAGTGACGATGAGACACAAACTGGGGGCGGTTTTTCAGCTTGGTGGGCAGATATTCAATTGAGGGAAGTGCTTACGTATAGATACCAGCGCTCTCGAGGATAATGTGGACAACTGGTGTCCGAGGGGGCTGTCCATTTTTCGTTGCATCATGGCAGATATTCGTCGGTAGATGGACCAAACCCGGTATGAGATTAAACCTATTAAAACAGAGAGTCAGCAAACGCGCGTCACTTCAGGAGCCAGACTTGCCTGTTACAACGAGGTTTGTGCTGCAGGCTAATGATTTGAATCGAGTAACAGATAATGAGATACACACATACACCAGCGTTGTTGTAAACACCGCAACAACCAAACGGCCTACTGTGGATGTGTTCAAAACGACGCGACCATTAGCTAGACCCGCAAAGGATGCCGAAACGGCACTCCCAACAACTTGAATACAGAATGGGATATATCAGAAAAGCGCACAGATTAAAACTCCACAAGCTGTTCACCAACGAAGCCTAGCGTGAAGAGCGAGGGCAAGACGACAACCTTCCAATTCCTGCCCCAAACCATGTAGAGTCGGTAAATCTATTTCGGGCCCAACGTTGAGTTTTGAGAAGTATCACAGTATTAGTATCCGCGAACCATAGTCAAATCCCCAACGAGAGTCTGGGCAATATACAGCACTGTCTTGGCCACATCTTTGGGGTTGGCAATATCGTCGTAGTATGCATCTGGGCCTCCAGAGGTGTTGGCAATAAACGCATCCGCTGAACGTAGGATCTGGATGATCCAATGCTGCAGGAGTTGGATTAGTATCATAGGCTGCTTTCCAGTCAGGATATACGCACGGAAGTCGTGAGCACAAATAGAATAATGGATATGGTAAAAAGAAACTTATTCGTTCCTCTTCCAGAAAATCTTGGCCCTCGCTGGTCCCTTCGCTTACCCAGAGAGACGTAGAGGCAGCCCATGAAAAGGATGAGGTATATACCTGTAGGGGAACTCAGCTACATTGTGGTTAGAAGCCGTAGAAAAAGGTAAACCATATAAGGTCGAATGTAAGACGACCCTATCAGTTCAGCCATCCCTATTGTGAGGGTCGCCATGGCAGGATCGATAGAGATTGGTAGGAGTGGAACGAGTCAAAAAGAATGAGGATGTCCTTCGCTACTCGCTGGCAATTTTATAGGTGGGGTTAACCGCCGAAACAACGCCCGGGGTCCAACCGCGAAGGTTATGTACAAATAGCTTAGCTCTGGATGCTCCTGGTTTGGCAGATGCTTCGTGATGATCACGGAAGACCCTAGTTAGGCAAGCACAAGACGGAACCTCCGTGAAAGTGAGTTAACAGCGGGGGTGTGGGTTGATATGCGTCCTGGTGCCAGTAGACTGTATGTGATTGGTATCCAGATATCCAATAATGTTCATCATACCCGGCGATTTAAGATTGATGTTTGAGACATCTCGTCCCGAGCGCTGCCACTACTAGCGCGCTGATGACCCGCAGTGGAATCCGCCAAATTTGGTGAGTGAAATACCGCTTCCGTATACCACGTTGTAGAGACCCTAGAGACGGAGTCTGGTTATCATAGCGCATGGGTGCAATGGCAGATGACAGCTATTCGATCAGCTGCACTGGTAGCGCTTATGGATTGAGAAGGTGCAAAACAGGACACCTAACTCCCAAATAAATCCATAGCCTCAGGATGCATATGATGACTACTCAAAGCGATGCATAATTGGATGGTCTGAGACCCTAGTAGTAGGTGCGCTATGTATTGCGGAGGATATCATGATCATTGTTAAAACTGTTATGTAATATTATTATTATCAATTTGCGATAACCTTCGACACGTGACTCAAAAAAAGTGGTCGGCGAGATCGACGGCGGGAGAATCATTCAATCAAGCACAACCCCAGTCACCAGTCAGTGCCGTGGCAAGCGTCTTGAACCACTCGATCACCGACGTCTAGAGGGCGTACACATAAGATTCTGCCTGGCGCACTCCTGTATTAAATTGGCGGACTAAATGACCAGTTTAGCGACCCAGCTCGCGCAAAGCGCATCCCTCAACCGCTCGCTCCTCGTAGATCGGTCGCGTCGAAAGGCTGGCGAATCTTATCTCTTTACTGGGAAGGAGGCGGACATACATGATTTGGAATCAATCTACGCGTTGGGTGTCAACGGCCTGCTTCAACTATCCACCCTCAATCCATCTTTGCGACAATATCATCAACCGCTCTTTTCTGACCAAGCTAAAACAACGGATCGCACATTAATCTCAGTGGATGAAAATAATGAGCTAAACAAAGCTATTGAAGGCTTTCTTTTTATGCTGGGGCCATACTTGATGGAAGCACCAACAGGAAAGGTTTTGGAATGGCTGGTTCGGAGATTCAGGTATGGCTCCCACACTTGCGGTATCGCCAGCTCAACATTCTCCATCCATTAGAATCAACGAGTTTAATGTTGAATCACTGCTCTGCCTCTTCCTCCCTTATCACGAATCCCCTCATTTCGCAAAGATGGTTACCATTTTGCATATCAAGTATGTCGTCTCAACTCCTGTTTGCATAGTTTTTCAGCTGTTGGGATAGGCGTAATTCTAAATGGTCATTCTTACTTGCGTACAAATCTGCTGCTCAGAGTGTACCAAGGGCAGCACTCGTTAAAGAGATGCTTCGCAGCTCAGATATTGCTCGGTTCGTAACCTCACTACTCCCAGACGCAATGAAAGGTGGATATTCCCACCGCACTCTACTCGCTTTCAACGCAGCGAGTTTGCACGACTATTTGCTCCGGCTTAAATCACTGGATGAGGGTATTGCTGCGTTTATTCTACCCGCTCTCCTGGTGCCATTGGAGAATGATCCAATAAGGATGCCATTGTGCGTCTTGATTTGCCTATTCCTCGTTCGACTCATGAAAACTTGATTGCAGCTGGGTAGTTACATTTTGCTTTCCACACTCTCGCAAAAAATCCGCATGGCGCCAGTGGCGCTGAAAGCGTTGGTCGGCGTTATGGCTGGTTGTGCGCAGCATGTCTCCACCAAGCAATTTATCAGTGCTGTCACTTCTGTATGTACTTCGCAAAATGTTCTAGACGGTCTCTCGACCACTGCAGTAAAAGCTATCGTCCGCCTCGAGTGCGTTGTTGCGAACCTTGTTATTTTCAATATCCCTTCTAACCGCTATGTCCCATAGCAATATCGATAAAGAGTTAACGGATGCCTGCGGCTGGGCAGGTATCGATGCGTTCCTTCGACCGTTATCCCGCGCGATATGCAGAAGGTTTGTGATGGCGATATTTACTGCTCCAGGTCTTTAATGAATCCATAGGCTGAATGACGAAGTCTCATTGTCTCTTCTTGAAACACTAATTTCGGCCCCAAACGTGCCCCTTGTTGTCATTGGAGAGATTTCCACAAGACTTCTCAGTCAATCTGGCTCAGTGGATGCATCAGAAACGCTTGTCCCCATACACCGTCTTCTTTCAGTGATACAACAACGATTTTCCTCCACGTTGCACCAAGCTGCAGATGCGTTGTGGAAAGCTGATGAAAATCTAAAGGAGCCGTTGATGCAGCTGATTATATCCCTTACAATGGTATGTTTCCCCTTGTGATCGTAATCCTTTCGCATCTTGTTTAGATTGTTATTATAGGCACAGTCTCCGACTATGCTTGAGGGCAAGGATGTTGATATGATAATTGCCTCTGCGAGTGCGGATGCCAATGTCCGCGCTACTGCTGTTAAGAGTTTGGTCGCAAGCATTTCGGACGAAGGGTCCGCGGGCTCCAAAGAATTGGTGACTTCACTTGGGGCATTTTCAGCTTAGGCCTGCTAACATTTATCCAGGAATCCATTCGCGCCGCTCTGTTAGCGCGTATCCTGGATACTGATCTCATTGTCCTGAATGCGCTTTATGAGACGCCGTCCACAGTCGCGTCGGTTTTTTCAGGCTCAGCACAAATTTACCTAGAACACCTTCAGCGTGCCCTGAACGCGCTCACTCCCAAACCAAGCAAATCAATTCTAAGGACACACCTCGTTTTTCTTGCTCATGTATTTCAGAGTATGGACAAATCCTTCTGGAGCCAAGTCTTTTACCAAATTTTGGCCCCATTCCTGCTGTACTCGAAGCCGAGACAACGTACCGCGGATTTAGTTTGGGACGTCATTACGAGTTCCTTTGACAGCGGGGACGAGTATGAGCTTCTCAAGGGGTGCATTGCAATTGTCAAATCGGCGAAGGAGAAGGATTCTCAAGATGTAATGGAGAAAATGAGCGAGACCAACACCGCTGTTGCTTCGCTGATAGCTGGTTGGTTTTTTATTGTCTGCTTGGGGTTTGGATGTGAATTGAGTATATTCTTAGGAAATATACTGAGCTCGAGTAATACTACGCTTCACATCACTAATATCTTGGATGGTTTGACGGGAACGGATCCCCATCCTCGCTCATTCTACTACCTCATCTTGCGTGCGTTGCTTAGCCAAAGTTCGGGCAAACGCCAAATTGGTATTGCTCATCGAGTTCTGGCCACCTTAAAACTCGAAAGTCTCCCCGAAATTGATGATTCCTTGGGTGGGGATCAACTTTTAGAAGTATCCAATTTTCTCTGGTATATATTATGACATGCTAAGCGCACATTCTAGTATCTAAACGAAGGAAGTCTAACAAGAGTGTCGTTGCCAAACCAGCTAGCAAGAATACATTGCATTTATTACAATTATCAATCATATCATCCCTGCTCTCCATACCAAGTCCAGTTGGGGTTTCTCCCGATTGGTTCTCTAACACGTCCACTGTATGCCTCGCCTCTCTTGTTTCGCCTGCCTAACCGATTTCTAGCAGCCATCAAAAGAGCCTAGCTGTAGCTATGTCCAGCTTATGCGCCAGTTATATATGCTGGCAAACAGCCCCGCGACACCCTTGGCCCTGGCTAGTTATATGAACAAGATCCTATTCACCCGGCTCGGAAGTGACGCCTTGGCCTTCCTAGGTGGTCTATGGGTTCAGCGTGAGTCTGCTGGGTCGTCTGGCGACTTTGCAACCACCGCCCTATCCCACGCGATGGCATTTCTCAAGGCGCATACTGGGGATCAGGCTGGAGTTGACTTCCAAACTATTTTGCCTGCACTGCTGGTCGCGGTTCACGAATCCAGTCCGGCCGTGCGGAAGTTAGCCATGAACTGTATTGCTCAGGTGCAGGAAACGGCCAAGGTGCAGTTCTCGACTGTGTATAGCTTTGATGCCATCTACGGTGATAGCGGTGGTACGTAAAATATTCATCAACGAACGGAGTCACTTAAGCAGTGCTTTGTTGTGCTATAGGTCAACTCCAATACCTCGACCAGGAGGATTTCCGAAGATACCTCAACGCTCTCACTGGCTTCGAGACTCATATCGTTCACGATGGCAATTATCTGAGTATATTCCATCATGAGCATCTTAGCATCTCCAAGACGGATAGCAAGCGAGGCTCAGAGTGAGGATTTCGTTACTAATTCCAATGACTAGCTAACATTTTTTTTAGATATAAGCGCCGCATCCTTTGCTACCTCCTCTCGCATATTAGTGCCTTGCCGCTGCTCCATGTACAGCTTGCTTTGCTGAAATGTGTTGAAAATGTTCAAGAGAGAACAAAAGCAGGGGTCCTACTCCCTGTCATGCAACGCCTGCTCAAGGATGGGGCTTACGACGCGCAAGACCCACAATTGGACGAGCTCGCCGTTCTACTCATCTCATCCTTTGATCCATCGACCGCGAATGACCTTAATGATGCTAAGAATGCGCTTTGGGGAACGCTCACCTCATTGATTTCGCATTTCTTGCCCTCAGGTAGGTTGAACGCCGCGTCCCCATTCAATCCCTAACACAGCGTAGGAAGGCCCCCTTCTCCTCGTCGGGCAATTACCCAGATACTGAACGAAGGTCTCTTCGAGCCTTGAATTTTGAACGCAAGATTGAGCTGTGTCAACTCGTGCTTCAGATCGGCTCTCAGGATGCAATGACGGTTGGTTCATTTTTATATCTGAGAGGGATGCGCTCAATTCCCCAACAGTACCCACACTGCAAGAACCTCTTGAGCAACCTTGTCAGCGAGGTTAACTTGATTGTTCATCTCCTTGGTGGGTTGGAACCAGTCAATACGGATGGTCCCCGGGCAAGTAAAAGGGCAAGAACAATTGAGTATGTAGTTGCTGCCATCTCTTGTCCAATACTAATCTACGCAGGAATGACGACGAACAATTCCGCGTCTAACTCTCTTGGCCGAAGCAATCGGCACGAGGGCATTACCGGGGTCACTCGAACTGATATCGCATTTGTTAGACACCCTCCACAGCGTCATTCAATCTGTCTCTTCTACCCACGCAGATGTTAGTTATATAGAGCAGCTACTGATGTCGGCTGTGGAAAGCGCAGCCAACCATATTCAGGTGAGTAGTCTACCCAGCAGCTTAACTGCTCCTCTCAAACATGTTGTAGGATGTCTCCAACCTAGCTCCCAATACAATTAGGCTAGACATACTAGTGGAGCTCATCCGTGGTATGTATTCACCCCCCTTTAACTTCACGATGCTGATGACCATCACAGTTGCGGATAATCCACAAACGTTCCACCAAGCGTTGCTTTTGATGTCTAGCCTGACGCGTTTGGCGCCCGAATCAGTCCTCCAGAATGTCATGCCGGTCTTTACTTTTATGGGTTCTAATGTTTTCCATCGAGATGATACATACAGCTTCAGTGTCGTCCGACAGGTGCGTCCACTCCCTAATAGATATAGCGTTTTCTGATTACAATGCTTCGCAAGACCATTGATAACATCGTCCCGGTCATGGTGTCGTCTTGAGGCGTACCCATACTCAAACCCTTGACTCTACATTGCCTCCAAGGTTTTTCTTCGTGTATTCACTGATGCCGCAAACCATATTCCACGACATCGCCGGACCAGGTACCCCCTTGCACTCTAAACAAGAAGTATACTCATTCCCATTAGTTTCTTCTCTCATTTGATAGATGTCATGGGTCCTCATGACTTTGCGGCCCCCGTATGTATGCTTCTTTTGGAGAAAGCGGCGAATCGTATTGTTCGGCAAAATGACGACGAGATACAAGCCACCCTCGCTCTTCCAATGTCCATTTTGCAACATTACTCCCCCACTATACAAATCAAAGTATGCATTTCCGGTTAACAGACGACCTATGCTCAATTTTGGCGTAGGTTCTGGCCGAATTGCTACGAGAGAGCTACCGATTGGCATCCAAGATTCTTACTCCTGGATCCGCGCAACTGGCATTCTTAGATGGCCACATGTGCGTATTACGCGCTTGGGACCCGTTTATCTCATACTGAACTCATAACAAAGTGATGATGACCATTCTTCAACACTGGTGACCACTTTGAGGCGCCGCGCACAGTCGCTCGTACTCTTTGTTGGGTACGCATTGAAAGCGTCATCAACGAATGTTTCGTCCTTGGCCAGCGAGTCGATGGGCGAGTTGGTGTCTGCACTCATATCTCTGGCGACCCTGAAAGGCGGATCGACCACGGAAACAAAAATAGGCGAAATTGTGAAAACTACCCACACTGCCATGGCCCAGGCTATGAAAATCATGTCCGTTTCCGATTTGATCGGTTCGGTCTTACAGATGCTGGAATCTGACGACAATACGGCAAGTACCCTTGCACCCTTTGGCGTCCCCAGGCTCACGGTGGACGAACAGGTAATCTCGGGCGCTTTGGATTTGTTAGCCAATCGACTGGGGGATGTAACGACCAACACCAGGAAGGAAATTACGCCTTCTATCATCAAAATTTTAGGATCTATCCAGCGGATCCTTGTTTTAAAAACTCCAGAATTTTTGGTTTTGTCTGCGTACCAGGCACTCAAATCAATTTCGGCGACTCTATCTCCTGGGGAGGAAGCCCTGGCGATCTCCATTATCCCCACACTCATTGATGCCATCCAAAAAAAAGCACAGGCGCAGCCAGCCGTGGCTACACTGGCACCGCTATGGTACTTCATTCTATACATTAATTATCTACTGCCCTGATAACGCCAATCCCAGTTCCCGTTTAGGCCCTCGAGTTATCCCACATTTCCGCGTTATCGTCCAAGAAGCTGTCACTGTCATCCGCGACGGAAATGGGCGTACGTCATTCAGTGTATTTTTGGCATTCATCTCCTCACCGGGGCACCCAGCGGCTGTAGGCGATTCGTTCAATGTGCTACACGGTCTTCTCACATCGATCCCTGCATTCTGGGGTACGGGGGAAATTGCGCAGGTCGTCACACTCTACGTGGACCACTCCTCGCCCGCTCCCTCGCCTGCAATGTCGACGCTGATCAAGAAACTCGTCAAGTATGCGCCCAACAAGACGCTGCTTTCTACAGTCATCGGGCTCTGGCCTGAACTGGGCGCAGTAAGTCTGGTGTTTCTTTTTACCCCCACAGCTGACCACGTGGGTAGACTCGCGCGGCGGGATACTTTGATGTCCTGGGTAGAATTTTGCGCAGTGCTGTTCGCTCCACTGTCCTCGAACAGCTGCGCCCGTCGTTCAACGTGTTCCTGGAAGCATTCGAGTCGGTCGGTATTATCGACGCGGATGGGCTGGTACGTCTCCTACCCCACGATCGAGCACGCACTGAGGGTGATGTCAGGCCGAAAGCCGCCTTGCATCCGCGTTCAAAGAGCTCGTTGTCAAACTGAACGAGGCCGCATTCCGGCCCCTGTTCCGCCGTCTCTACGATTGGGCATTCGCGTCTGAATCAGGTGCGCAGCACGGGGTCGCCCCATGTCACAGACCCGTTTAATCACAACACACGCAGACGCGTCGGAGCGAAAAATCACCTTTTGCAACGTCTTCAACTTGCTGCTCGATTACTTCAAGGTGCGTCTGCCGTCCCTGACCGATCACCAATCCTAATTATACTTAATCATACCATAAACGCTAAATGACCAGGGTTTAATGAATCCCTACATGTCCCTCCTCCTCGCCCCCTCCCTTGCCATACTGGGATCCCCCGATCCAACCGCAGGGGGAAGTGAAGTGCCTCCGTTATGGATCTGTGTGATTAAAATGCTCACCAAGAGCCTCGCGTTTGATGACGGAGGTACGTTCACCCCTGCGCAGGGTACTTTTCATACCGGCTCGCCACCTGCTGATCCACCTATTCTGCTCATGTACCAGCATTCTGGCGCGACGACAAACTGCGGCAGCTTCAAGCCCCGCTTATCGCGCAGATCCCACGATGCGCCTCTTGGCCCGGCACTAGCACCGGCGCGCCGGACGCACGGGGGCTCCTGCAGGAGTGCATCGGCGCGCTGGCGGAAAGCACCGCCGACGACGCGTTACTAAAGAGCCTGAACCTCGCGCTGCTGATGCACACGCGCGCAGACGACGCACGGTTGCGCATTTATGCGCTGGCGTGCGTGGAGACGCTGTGGCGCGCCCATGGCGGCAAGCTCCTCGGTGCGTGCGGTCCATGGCCGAATACGGGCATTACTGACGTGGCACCATGACACAGGGTTCGTAGCAGAGACGGCAACGTTCATCGCAGAGTGCAGCGAGGACGAGAACGACCTCGTCGTGCAGGCGTGCCTGCAGCTGAAGGACGCGGTGGAGAGCGTGGCGGGAAACATCGCGGGCTGTAGCACAGACGCGAACATATAAAGTGCCGTAATTCCAATGCATTCAAACCAAGAGTACATAAGCATGCTGAAATGGGGATTAAATTGGAAAAAGAAAAAAAAAATGCAGTGGGGGAGCGATATCTAGGACACATGTGTAAATGGGTTACGGAATAGATAAAAACAGCCTATAAATTTAGCAATGCAGAAGCGCCCCGCTGCCGCTGTCCATAGAGTAGAGTGTATCGATATCGACGTGGCATTACCTGCAGCATAAGTTCTCGAACTCAGCGTGGGCTTGGGCGGGCGTGAGGTCCAGGACCCGTGTGTGAATCAGAATCGGAATCAGATTTGGGCGAGATAAGATCGAGGGTGAGGCGTCTTAGCTCCCGGAATCCGAGCCGTCGCTGCCCTCGCCCTCACCCTGTTCCTGCAGCGCGTTCTCGATGGACGTGCACTGCGCCAGGAGCTGCGCGATCACCACTCTCCCACACGCATTATTCACAAACGCGCTCTACATCACACCAACAAAATCAGCATTCGTTCCCCCTCAAAACACGCCAAGACGCACCTTGATCAGCTCCTCCGCCCTCGGCCTCTCCTCCGCGCGCGCGGAGCAGCGCGCCAAAAACTCGTGCATCGCGCGCGAGTACGCTCCGGGGTGCGCCAGCGGCGGCCACGTGTCCCCGAGCTGCTGCGTCGCTGCAAACGGCGGGTCGCCCTCTGCGAGCTCCCACACCGTCGCGCCCAGCGACCACACATCGACTTTGAGCGCGTTATACGGGCGTGCGGCGGCGTTGGTTGCGCGTGTCTCCGGGGCCTGCGAGTGCGAGTGAGTGGGTGAATCATGGGAAGGGAAGGGAAAGGCGTACCTGCCAGTAGACCACGCCGACAGAGTCGGAGCGCATGGGCGCGTCCTCAGTGACCCGCACAGCTGCGGAAAAGTCGGCTGCAGCAGAGTATGAGCATGTAGCACAAACGGAAAAGAGGGACACTAACCAAGCTTGAGCACGCCCTGGGCGTTGAGGAGAAGATTGTCCGAACGTACGTCGCGGTGCGCGATCGCGTGTTTCTGCAGATACGCGAGCGCCTGCAGGACATCCGACGCGAACCGCGCAATGACGCGCTCGTGGAGCACGAGGCCCTCGGCCTTGAGTGCAACCACGTCCGCGAGGCTGCGCTCCATGAGCTCCATGCGGATCCACAACGCGTCTTCGGCGAGGTCCACATACAGCGCGTCCATCCCGAGCACATGCGCATGCCACAACCCGCGCAGCAGCACAAGCTCGCGCTGCAGGTCCACGAGCTTCGGCGAGCCCGTCGGTGGGATCGCCACGACCTTGATCGCGACCGTCCGCGTGCGCCCGTGCCCCGCGTCGTCACAGTCCTTCGCCTTGGTCAGTGGCGGCAGCTTCAGCCGCGACGGGTCCTTTGCCGCCACCCGCGCTGCAAACACGCTCCCGCTCTCGCCCTCTGCGATCTCGCGCAGGTCCAGGTAGTACTTGCGCGGGTCCACTGCGTAGTCGATAAACTCTTCGAGCGGCGCGACCACCGCGACTGCCACCCGCGGTACTGCGGCAACGGTGTCTGTGGCGTCGTGCCCGGTGTGGCGGACAACAGCGCGGGCGACGCGGGGTGCGCACTGCTGATCACAATCTTGGGCCGGCCCTCGCGTGCACTCCTGCTCGCCCTCTGGCTCCCATCCTCCTCTTCCGATTCCTCGTCTTCGTACTCTTCATACTCGTCCTCCTCAGTCACACCTCCAAATGTATCCGTCGCCGACCGCATAGCGCCCGAATGCGGGTGCATCCCCGCCCCTGCCCCCATGCGCACGGGCGACGGGCATAGCGGGCTCTCGGGCCCTGCCTCTGTCGTCGGCGTCTCATGGTCATGCGACCGCTCGCTCGACGAACCCGACGCCCCGTCTTCCTCGCTCCCAAAGTGGGAGCTCATCGGGGAGGGCGGCGGCTGCCGCTGTTCTTGCTTCTGCTGTGCCTGCTCCTGCCCCTGCCGACGAACGGCCGCTGCCGCCGCGCCAACCACCACCGCCGTCGCCTTGCCGCGTGAGATGGACACCTTGCGCAGCATCGTTGGCGGAGACAGCCCCATGATCGTTGCTGCTGACAATGTTGAGGAACTGCTGCGACTCGAGTCGCGCGTCGTGTCCCGTGCGACGTCCAGCATGCTGTCGTCCTTGTCCTCCCGCTCGTCTCTGCTGTACGCGCTGGCCCGGCTATTCCTTGCCTCCCTCTCCTGCCTTACGTTTCCCTTGACAGGGCTCACTGGGAGTGTCGGCGACTCGCTCTCGGCGCTGGCATACACCGCACCCCGCTGCGAGTCGCCCCGTGCGAGCACACCCTCGAACCCATGCATCAGCGGCGACACTGCAGACGCGGGCGGGGATGGCGACGGCGGCATGCGCAAGGGTGTCGGTGCGGTTGCAGTGGGGGAGGGCAGGGGGCGGCGCGCGGGCGTCGACGGTGCAGGTGTTGTGTTCAATCGGGGTGCAGGGCTGGAGGACGGCCGAGCACATGCGCCTGGGCGTCGGCGAACGCGGACGTGCCGCTCGAGGTGAGCTCCGCGGTGGTGAGGGAGAGCAGCGCATCGACGCCCCAGGAGGAGAGGTCCGAGTCCTTGAGCGACAGCCGCGGGAGGAACGACGGAGCCGTGCGGGTGCGCTTCGGGGACTCGGTCAGTGTGTTGGCTATCACCGGGGCCGCATCTGCTGATGTAGAGGAGGATGTGGAAGGGGAGGGCGTATGGTGGACAGGCGTGCGGGGTGGCGGGGTTGATGTGCGAGCTGGCGTGCTGAAGAGTGAGGGATCTTTGCGATCGGAGGGGTACCCGCTGGGCCCGGGTGTGTAGGAGGGTGGAGGGGAGTTTATAGGCTCGGCGTTGGTGACATGGAAGCCCCTGCGTGGGGGTGTGGAGGGCTCTGCTGCGGGGTGGATAGTGCTGTGTTCGGGAGAGGTGTCGTGGGGGCTGTGTGAGTTGTCATCGGTGGAGAGGGAGAGGTCGGAGGAGGAGTGATGGTACAGATAAGGGGTAGGAGCATGCTGGGTTGTTGTTGTTATTGTGGATGCAAAGGAGAGGTCAGAGGTGGTAGTTGTGCGCTGAGCATCGGAATGGAGGGAAGAGAGAGAGTACTGGCGGGGGAGGGAGGCGTTGCGGGGGGGCCGGCGATGATGGGGGATGTGGGCAGTGGTGGGCGGGGGGGATGGGGAAGCGGGTGGGGGTGTGCTGCAGGGGACTGGGGTCTGTCCTCGAGGTAGCGGTTCATGCCCGGGGAAAGCGAGCCCGGTGAGCGGCCAGCACGCATAGCGGCAATCTGTTCTTCGTCAAAACCGGCTGCCTCGAGCGCAATGGACCACGAAGGCGGCATGCCGCGAAGCTGGAGAGACATTGAGCATCAGATGGAGGAGTGGGAGAAGAAACTCACCCCTCGTCGACGTGGATGTTGTGCTGTGGGAGAATGAGCAAGACGGAGTGGACGGAACGCGATGGGCAGACCTGAAAGTTCCATGGCAACGAAATGCTGTCGTCGTCTGCTGTTGAGGCTGGGGGCGGGGACTTTGGGGAGCGTTTGACAAAGCCGAAAAGACGAGACTTTTCCTTCTTTGGGGGGCGATGTTCTGCGGGGGAAAAGGAGCGAGCGGAGGTGGCGGATGAGACGAGGGACATGGTGGATTTGTTTGGATTGTTGTCGCGGTGGAGGGAGATGGGAGAGTTGGGGATGGAGAGGGAGTCTGGGGTGAGGGAGGCGAGGGATTTGTTTTGGAGATAGTAGGGATCCTTTGGGGGCAGTGGTGGGGGCTTCGCGTCCTTGTCTCTTGAGGAAAAACCAAAGACACGGAGAGTAGAGAATCTTGATTTGGAGGAGGACGCGGTGCTGGCCATTAGCAGTAGTTGTAGTAAACCGGTTGATGGTCGTCGCTGATGGTCACACTCCCATGTTCAAACTCAGTTTCACCCACGACCGGAGCGCCCAAAAGCCCATCTACCATCACTTTTGCTGGCAGTCCTATATTTTATACCCATCATGTCCACCTTACCAGCTACCACCAATGCCTACATGCCAATGCCCACACTCTCTCGACACACACTACCTCGTCCGCTGCGGCTGCCGCAACAACCGCCCTCCCATGGACCCCCTCGCCCACATGGATGACGCCTTTCACCGCGTCTGGTGCGCCGCCTGCCTCGCCTTTTGCCGCCGCCGCTGCGGCTTTGCTGGTGAGAAAACAACCAGCGAAAACACCGCCCACTGAGCCATTCACAGGCCTGCTGGGTCGCCGCTGGGGCACCTGCGCCGGGCAGTGTCCCTACCGTCGTAGCCCCAGCAGTGTATTTCAATATGTGTCTTGGACGCGTCGACCAATATGAAACTTTTTTGCACGAGCGCATCAGACACAGCACGTCCACAGCAGTCGCAGCCACCGACCCGAAACGCGATGTTTGCTGGCGTAGCATCACGGGGGCACCGGTGATGCAGGCACAGCCGCCATCCGCGCCGCTCCCCCGATCCCAATCGAGTATCTTGTGACAAGCGGTACCCCGCTGCCACAATACTATTATTACTAGTAGCTATCACGATCAGCGTCCAATCTTGGCTTCGTCCCCGTCTGCTGTATAGCCCACTCGCTCACTCGGCGATCAGGGTGATTAGGCGTCGCGTATACACATATATATTGTAGATCACTCTTGCCGTGCCGCGGGAGCAACTCAACCAACAGCATATGTATTTGCAAACAGTCGGCAAGCCCGGGCCGCATCGCTGGCAACCATAAATACGATTGGCCAACGGTTCACGTACATGATCATGTGCGATGGGGTCAGTCCCAAAGAGGCAACCAATGCGAACAGCCCGGGGACATTTCAATGTTTCGTATGTTCAAATGGTCTTTCCCATCCACAGCACCCCTGCCTGTGCCAAGTGTGACGATCTTGGAGAACTCAGCGAGTCCGGAAAGTGCCTTCCAAGGTACCACTTGAGGGGTCAGAAGAGGCGCTTGGTACATACGCCTGGGCACCAGTGCTATATTACATTCCAATACTGTACTTATCCACACCTCGGGAAAACAGGGTGCCCTCCCTGCAAAGATCTAATCATAAAATAAACACTATTCACACTTGTAATGACATCCACTTGTCCTCGATAGCTGAAACGATCGCTAATAGGCCGTGGGCGTGTATAGGCTCCAAGTCCCCATATGTACAAGAGTGCGAGGGAGGCACTGCGGCATAGCAAGTGTGCTGTAGTGCCAAGCACTGACACCTACCCCTCGGTTGGGCTTCTCAATGGCTGAAACGACACTATATTTTGTGTCGATCGCTGGCAGGGAAGGCCATTGTCAGTCGGGATATACTGTTGTTGTCTAATTGCGAACCGAAAGCAGCCGCAGTAAATATTCATGTGGTGATAGCAATGACATTTGCTTGCTTACGCTTGTCCTCCTCGGTCGGGATTCTCCTCGACGGCTGAAACGATACTATCTCTTGCGCGGGATCTTTCCTTGAAGCCGTGACGATCGCAGGTCGTGGGCGTGCGTGAACTCCAAATCCCCACATGTGTACAAGAGTGTGGGGAGGTACTGTGATGTAGTGCCGAGGAAATGCTCCAGTTGGGCCCATAGTACACATAGTAATCGATGCTCACTATACAAAGCTGGGTAGACATGCCTTGGGAAAACGAATTGCCCTGCAATGGCATCCGCTTGCCTCTCAATCGGGATTGTCCTCGATGGCTGAAACAATACTATATCTGCGCGGGATCTTTGCTTGAAACCATGTCGATCACTGGCAGGGAAAGCCACTGTCAGTCAGGCCATTGAACATGATAGCCCGAAAGTAGGGTGAACCGCAATAAATATTGGTTCAACATGATACCAAGCACTGGCCGGCGAATTTGGAAACAAGCATAAGCCTGAAATGTCAGACCCTAGAGCCGATTTTGCGCAGATTAAAAAGATAGTTTTCGGACCGACCTTCCAGCGCTGGCGCCGTCGGCACACGTGACCCGCGCTTGTTTTATATTCGACTCCGACCCGGGGGACGTCGGGCAATTAAGCTCAGGCCAACTCGGTTGGCTTTCCTTTCATCGTTGAAGCCCGATGGCAGCTCCGACACACCATTCAGCTCATAGAAAAAAAATAATCCACTATACCCCAAATGCAATGGCACCCTGATCCGATTCCCGGTACCCACAGCGGTCTCGCAGATCTCTACCCCGCCACTGGGCCCCTCACGATCAAAGTGACGATCTCCCAAGTGCACGACATTTGGGTTAGACCCGACGGCGGTTTGACACCATGACGGGATGCCAGCGGGCTCCTGCCCAGCCTGGCATCTGTCTGGGTCTGGGCCGCCGCAGATCTCGCAGCATGGTGTGCGGCGCGATCACAGTCCTCGGACGCCTGACGTTTGGGGCCGACCCACACCTGGTTTCACAGTGACGGCGTGATGCGGTGGCTTGCGAAAAAGTCCCCGGACGCCCGACGTTTGGGTTAGTCTGACAACGTGACGGCGCACGGTACGGCCCTTGGAGCCAGTCCTTATTCAACGGCTGTGCCTTTCGACCTTTTCGTTGTCAAATCCCCGGATTGCTGGATTGGGACACCCAACCTCCGCTCGGTTCCCCACGGATGATGAGACTCCGCGGAATTGAGCAGCACCGGTCTGCTAAAAATGGGGTGTTGGAGCATCACACTCTGATAAACAGGCATGTATGACACCCATCTCGGATCCCGTTGTTTGAGGCCCTTTCTCTTTCGGGAGGTCCTATTCCTTGATACTTGTCCCAAGAACCCAAAAATTAGTTGGTCCATTAATGACGGTGAGGTGTGAGTACCATAGAATATCCAGAATGTGATCACACATAATCTATACCATCCGCGCGGCCGTGGGCGTTTCCTGATGTCTGCTTTCAGCCATGTTGATGCATGAAGATTGTTACGTATCATTGGACATCATCCTCAAATGAACACCCACGCTTTTCTAACGTTGCTGGCGATCTTTCTCCACCCAAAAGCCCTCTGCCCACTCGACGAGGTAATTCATCAATAACGGCTTTTAATAAAACACACACATTTTCATCTCGGTCCTGTCCAGAAGCGAGGCTATTCCCGCACTCTCATCTCATCTCACTACGGGGACCTCAAATCAGTTTCGCTCTGTAAATGAAATGTTAAACCCCAATCCTTTTGCGCCCATGTTCCCTAGACGCGTGTCCACACAAAATAGTATTTCCTCTCGCTCGCTCGGGTCTGGACTCCTGTAGCCCAAACGTGGCATACCAAGGGCACACGTCCCGTGACCAGAACGCCTGGCTCTCGGATTCTGCTCGGGCTCTCCTGTTCAAGACAAACTTCTATGCCGTGCACCTTTACCTTGCGACCAACATCCCCGCTCCGAAGTGGCTGCCCAGAACAGAAATGCATAACGCCGCTGTAGGCCAGCCCAGCAGGCACGATGAGCCCCCAGCCCGGAACCAAGCTCTATAGTCCCCGTCCCAAGCGCGCGCTCAAGCTCGATTGCCAGCAAAGCACCGGTCGCCCGTCCGGACCGTGTTGTTACTGGGATCCATTATCTTTATGGATAATACGCCCATGTATACAGGATATCAATTATGACTGTTTCCAGCTTCAACTCCGACTACCTTGAAAACAGGTGGATCCAGACAGCATTTCATATCTGCCCTGCAGCAGCGTGAGGTTCGCACCACATTCCATATCCGTCTATTCTCCCTCTCGCCGTCTTTCCTCGTCCCTTTACTCTGGCAACCTCTATCTTGCCCTTTTCCTCCTCAGCCATCCTATATAAACCTAGATCGCCCCCCCACCCTACCCCAGCTTGCCCAATCTCCACTAGCACCAAATCAATCATCATGCCTTCCCCTGCCCTAGTACCTCCGCCGGCCCCCACCTCCACATGCACCTGCGCCTGCGCGCACGCCCCCGACACACACTACCTCGTCCGCTGCGGCTGCCACAACACCCGCCCGCCCAAGGACCCCCTCGCGCACATGGATGATGCCTTCCACCGCGTCTGGTGCACCGCGTGTCTCGCCTTTTGCCATCACCGCCCCGCCCCCTCGACATGCGCGTCGGCACCGGAGGCACCCGTGCCGCGGCTGCGCATGGCGTGCTGTGTGCGGTGAGATGTGAGTCCCGGTTCGCGCCTACACTCGCGAGTGGGGGCGGCCGCTGACGATCTACAGGTGCGATTAGGTGGCTACGCGGGATGAAGTTGGGGGCACTCGACTGGCGCGTGCTGGAGTGACCTGCTTTCAAAAACTATATTATCTATTCGCCCCGCCCCAATTCCAAAGACGCTATGTATCTCTAGTACATACCCCTCCCCCCTCGCATCCGCGTGGGCTTGCTTGTATACACCGGACACTGTCCCTGTTTCGTCGTCTTCTGAGGCTTCTGATGGTCCGTAATACCAATGCCGGATACTGCTTGGTTCGCCTGCTTGCTTGTACCATTGTGTGATCAAGAAGGCCTAGCGCATCGGGAAAACCGGAGATGAGGATGAAGTGGTACCTGGGTGCATGCCGTGGGTGGCAACGCACGCATACGCCGTCATCAGGGCCTCGCCACTGGACATACCGGCTGCTCGCCCACGCGAGCCCGCGTACGCTGCACACGGAAGGTTGAATTACGCTCTACTTGCGTGCGCGTTTAGTATAGGAAACAACGGGGACTCCTCAAGTCACCGAGTGTGGATGACTAGAATTGGACATTTACGGCAGATGGGTTTGTATTCCCTCGAAATATAACCAAATAAATACATATATTTTGGGCTGAGCTGGTGGGCTGGCTCCTGGTACCTACGCGTGCGGCGCGGGAGGCCAAGCCACCTACGAGTGACATGAATTGAATGTGCAGATACAGTTTTACGGCAGACCAATACTAATTTCCTTCCAATTCAAAATCCCGATGTGGGATCCGGCGGCTAGTCGGCACACACGGGGAGATGCTGTAAGTGTAACTGCAATGGGCAGTGGATGCCGTCAGCCGAACGCCGCATCACGGCGTCCCATGCTCGCATGCTATGAGCCGTGTGCGCCTCCCCCCAAGATCCAGGATGCCGATGCCCACTTCTACCCAGTGTTGGTGATTTTTACGTGTCATTGAGCGTCATGCCATGCACACGCGATTGCCATTGCAGGGGCGGTAATTCACCGCTCGCCTGTTCCAGTTGCTATTGTGATTTATGGGATGCCAAGATCCTTCTTCCATTCTTGTTCGCCGCTTGCCTTACTATTAGACATAGTGCGGGCCATGGCAGCACCTAGATCCTCTAGGCCGTGCTAGATGTGCGGAGGCCATATGACAGTGGGACCCACGTTGCAAAGTGGTACACTAATACTAATTTCAGGTCAAATTTGGACGCCGTTATTATTGTCGTTAATGTTCTCGTGCACAGCGTGGTGCGCCGCTCATCCAGCTTCTTCCACTTATTTGGTGGAGAAATGAAGCCTGGTGGTGGGCGGCGGCGAACAGGCGTCTCGTGGTCTTTCAACAAAATTCCGTGGCATGTACTCGGGCTTCCCTCATCCCCGGCTGGGAAGTGGCCAGTGAACGTCTGAACCTGATGAGAATCTTGACCCACATCAGCGGTGGCGGAGGCCACGTTGTGATCTGGCACATACCTGACCCGCTCCGATATCGTGATGGCGACTCTATGCTCACACTGGGCTGTCGCACTGCGCGCCTCCATTCCATCCCACCCGGCCACGCCTGCGTACTTCTGAGAGTTTGATGAAAAACGAGCTTGCGTGCTGCCTGCCATCCTGGTACACAAGAAGGGGGCCGCAAGCTTCATCGTCCTGCTGATCCCCACGGCACAACTGGCACGAACCAAGGCCGGGGGTGGAATCGGCCATAGGGGTGCAACTTTGGGGTGGTCCCTCTCGCGGACGGTATTACTTCCTCACTGCGCTCGTGCTTGTTGACTGCTGCTGCGCTTGATCATGCGCGCGAATGAATCCATCGATATCGCCGGAGGGTGACATCAGCCGAAGGGCAGAAAGCTTGTTTGATTGCTTGTTCTTCAGGTTTTCATGGGGAATGTGCTACTGCTGTGTTGTTGGGGGCCTGTCCTGGGAACCAAAAAAGTGGTGCCCTTCATGTGCTTACTACGTGGGTAGTAAGTAGGCGCGGAAAGAATGGCCCTGTTGTTTTGTCATTGTGCCATCTTGCGATCGGAGCACTCAACAAGCAAGTAACCATTCAAATTCCATTTTTGGTTCGGCAGCACACATGCCAGACAAACAAAACCAGACGGAACATGACTGTAGTGAGCCAACCCACCGGGTGGGCTGTTAGGTCTTGCGTTTCCCCGCGCGCGGTTTGGGGAACACTACTGGTGCACTAAGCACTGCCCACTTCTCGTTCGCCCTGCTATCCGCAATCCCTAAGCGCAGTCGCTCTCGCTCCCCGAGTTTTACTATCTTACAGCCTGTTGCAAGGGCGGGGATTAGAAGAAGAAAATGACACGGAAATCAGAAAGGGGGGGTTACCCAGGGTTTTGAATAGATCACGAACCCTAGGGGGAGGGTGTAAGCACAGCCAACGTATATTGGGCAAAGAAACGTACGCGGTAACACCAAGGCTAAGGTCATGTGCTAGCGTGTCTGAATCCGAAGCGTACCTGTCGACCCGTAGACACAGCGCCAAGAGATGCGTCAGCAGGCTCGTTTTTTTCGCCGATGTCGCAATATGTCTATTGGCATGTTCTCAATCAGTAATAAGAAAAACCGGAGATGAAGGATGGTACTCGGTCTGTCCGCGGGGCAGCTCAGTGAATCGGGCAAGGAAGCTGTCAACTATAGCGGTGGGCACGCCGGAAAGCTTCTCCTGGACCTTGGTTTTTTCGTGTGGGACCCCACGCCCAACAATCCGGCGAAACGCCATCATCGCGGAGATGTAAAAGAGGATTTTCCTGCACGAAAAAACACTATAGGACCTGAACGATTCGGGAATAGACGGAGAGGCAATACTTGCATTGTTTTCTTCCTGGATTTGGCAGTGGTGTCCTGCGTGGTCGCATTAAGCATCTTAATATGATCGTTGAGCCACTTTGACCCGCGCATGGCGAGGAGTGCGATGCGCTCCTTATCATTCTGCGCATCATCGAAAGCGACCACGGATATCATCTTCCATTCTGCCTCGGGGATGATGTTGTGTAGCGGGTATACGTCTGCAGGGTCCGTCGCGGTGGCGTCGAACTGGGGGATGAGCCTGTTGCTATCGGCCACGAATTTAGCCTCCTCTGCGCAAATTAGCGTGTTAGCTGCATCAACGGGAGGACGACAAACCGGTGGTAAGCAGCCCCCCGGACCCCTTATCGATCCCATCCATTATGGAGTCTACGACTCCTTCCATGGCACTGACATCAACACGGTTGCGCTCCTGCGCACGGATATTGGCCTTGGCTTTTTTGGTTCCAAATGTCTCTCCAAGCGCATTTCTGGCCTCCTTGTACTCCAGCGCTGAGGGCGCGGGGGCGGGAGGGATCGCCTTAAGGGCCTTCACAGTTTGGGTGAGAATGTGCGGGTATATAGGCGTGGACAGCAGTGTAATGGCAGAGGTTTTTTTGTTTCGGACAGCGAGGAGATAGCTTATGCAGGTCAATTTAGTGGTGGGTAGGAATAGTTTAGGGGTGTTCCATACCCACATCCAGCACGCGCGGCTCGGTGGGTCTCGTCCTCGTTGGAGGCGAACTCCACGTTCTCGGTTTCGCCTGCGATTAGTATACTTCGATCAGGATCATCACCTCGGGCTGGTCTTGCCCGCTTCCGTGAGTAGCAATTAAATGCAGTCGATGGAGGGGCTTCCACAGCAGGGAAGCTCACTAGACTGGATCAGAAAATAGTCTTGGTGGAGAGGATCGAAAATACCGAGGAGGGGTCCAACATCGGCGGGGATATACGTAGATAATTTGAAGGCGGGGGTCTGTTCCGAGACCGAATCACGCTTCCGCTTTTTTGTGCTCATTGACATTTTTCTTCGGCTGGAATCAATAAGTGTGGCCAACGGTGTGTGGTGTTCAGATTAACAATGGCGATTGTGATATGTAGCGAGAGGAGAGGATGCCACCACTGAATAATACATAGGCTGTCTGTTTACTCTCCTCCTCCTTCCGCCTTGTATCTACACCAGGACTTCTGGTCTCATTCTTTGCACTAATACTGGTTCCCTATTAATTTTTTTGCACTAACTTTTCATAGTTTAAATTATTAGTATCTTCATCTGCGGCGACCGTCAGTCGTCGCCGACCCCAACGAGCAGGCAGAGCACCCTGAATTCCCGCAACATTCCCTCTGTCCTGATCACAGCAGACGGCCCCGAGCCCCTGCTTGTCTTGGTTCCATGTCCAAGCTGCGCTCTGCCGCCAAAAAGGAGGTGTGCAGTTCATCAGTCGGGTATGACCATGAGACAACACAGGTTTCAGTCCTGTCACCACCACCACCACCATCACCAACGACTGACGGGATGAAACAAGAGGATTCCATGTCCAATCCCTTGCGTTCACCTTCTACTTCTACAAGTACCACTGTGGATGTAAAGCAGGAGGACGAGGATATGGTGGCTCGATCCCCAACATTAGCAGAGGAAAAGTGCAAAATGTCGCCGACTCCAACCCCCCCACCTTCAACCCATGGTCCAAATTCAAAAGCACATTCACCTCCGTCGAATATACCCCCATCTTCTGCTCCAAATCCCCGCAAACCATCCCTTTCTGCCCCCAACTAATCGGAGATTTGCCAAAAGCGCGCGAGGAAGCCTTGAGCACATTTAACGAAATAGTAGACAATTGCTACCAGTACAAAACTCTAGGGAGATCGAGAGAGATGATGGAGAGTATGACCTGTGATTGTAACTATGAGCACGGTTCGTCGCCTTCATCAGCCCAATTGTGCTAATGCAGCTGGGATCTGACTGCAATCCTTCTTTTGGGCTTCGATTGCTCCTAGGTGTTGACTCGCTCGACGATGCATGTGGGCCGCATTCAGATTGCATAAATCGCCTCACTCAAGTCGAATGTCTCCCCGAGGACTGTCGCTGCCGTTCGTATTGTCAAAACCAACGGTGGGTACTCGCATTACGTACATGCCCCAACGGTTCTCACCACCTCGTACCCCAGATTCCAGCGCAAGGAATCTGCGAATATAGAAATTGTGCAGACAGAGAAAAAGGGCTTTGGGCTGCGAGCTGAATGTGATATACCCAAGTATGTTCCCCTCTTTTCCCCACATATCCGGGCTGATCGTAGTGTTGTCAAACAGAGACTCTTTTATATATGAATACGTGGGGGATGTGGTTAATCAGCCCTCTTTTAAGAAGAGGATGCGCGATTATGCTGCTGAAGGAATCCGCCATTTCTATTTTATGATGCTGCAGAAGGATGAGGTGGATATTTATTTATCCATTTTTCTGTGTTAGATTATTGGCACTAATGTGACTCCAGTTTATTGACGCGACCAAGAATGGAGGCATTGGTCGATTCGCAAACCATAGCTGCAGTCCGAATTCCTATGTTGCCAAATGGACTATTGGAAACCATGTCCGGATGGGAATTTTTGCAAAGCGCGATATTCTCAAGCATGAGGAGTTGACCTTCAACTACAATGTTGACCGGTACGGGTGAGTGCTGTCCATGCAGTGCACATGAGGGCCCCCAACAGTAACCTGCATACAGACATCAGGCTCAGGAATGTTATTGCGGCGAGCCAAATTGCGTAGGATTTATTGGTGGGAAAACACAGACGGACATCGCGACAATGGACGATCTATATCTTGATGGTAGGCATCTCTTTCCGTTGGAAAGAATTGATATAAAATATCCCTTCCCAGCGCTTGGTATTACTGATGAAAACGATCTAATCGAACTCAAGGGGACCAAGAAGAAAAAGGGAAAGAAGATAGATGATCCGGACTTCATGGTAATCCCCACTTCCCTCCGAAATATCCAGCCCTTATTTCGGTTTCATTTCAGCCTCAGATGAAGCCGCTTCTCGAGAAGGACGTTCCGAAAGTCGTGCAAGCCATCCGGCAAACTCAGAGTCGTAAAGTGCTGTACAAATTATTGACAAGGATCAAGGTATTTTCACCCTCATACGTTCCTGCAACTTTCAGGCATTCATTGCCCATGACCCAGATCACAGAAGACCAAAGCTCCCTCCGACAATTGATGCGCTTGCGTGGGTACAGTCTTATGACGAATGTTCTGGAGGATTACGCAACAGATATTGATCTTGTGTCTCTGGTACTTCAATTCAGCTTGGACCCACTTGGATTGGCTGACTTGCTATAGGCGCTGCGCTGCATGTCAACTTGGCCTCTTCTGAATCGTAACAAAGTTGAGGACTCGAAAGTCTCGGTCCCGGTACGAGCCTGCACAGTGCTAGACAGCGAGTCGGTCAAAGAATTAGCACAGAAGGTAAATATCGCTCATCGCTACGGTCGGCCAAATTTACTAGATCTCAACAGCTACTTGACCATTGGGACACGCTGCCGTTGTACAACCGAATACCCAAGAGAGTGAAGCAGGTATGTGATCAAGTTGTACCACAAGATAGTCATAACCCCCGCTAGGATGGGGATACCGACGATACGAGCACCCTCTATAATGCAATCCCAGAGACCCACGACATTCACGCTCCACCATTAAAACGTCACAAGACCCATATTTCCGATGCGCCTGAATTTACGCTGAAGCCTATTGCCCTCCCTACAACTTTCCCACTCATCCCGCCTGACATTACCGCACTACTTGCCGCGCAGAAGCCATCAGAAATCGATTTGGCAAAATCACAACAGCAATCGGTACAGGCTATCATTGCGGCGGCAGCAGCAGCAGAAGAGGCAGCCGCTGCAGAAGCCTTGGCAGCTGCCCTCGCTGCTAAACAGGCGGCGGAGGCTGCTGCGTCAAAGGACAGTGTACCACGCAAGAAAAGTAGACCAAAGAAATCCCAGACAGCCGAAGAGAAAGAGGTGCTGAAAGAGAAGCGGTTATTGAAGCTCGTGGGTGCGGTGGTGGTGAAAAGCATGTCGAAGCATTCCAAGTCGATGAGCCACGACGATTTCAAAAAGCATGCCAAAGAGGTATGTTTGGTGTCTGGTTCTTGTCGGCTCCACGCAGCCTTACACCTCCTTAGTTGACGCAGATCATTGCGGAGAAGGAGAAAAAGTCGTCGAGCTATAAGGAAAAACGGTTGGAATCGCTTTCAGAGGAAAAGGTGGTCAAGATCAAGAAATTCGCGAAAGATTACATCGCCAAGGTCTTGCGAAAACTGGAAAAAGGGGGCAAGCTCACGCGGCAAACGTCCTCCTCGTCTGCAGCCGAGGCCACCCCGTCTACGTCGCGGGATACTCCCAATTCAAGTGCTGGCGCGGATGTGGCGATGGCTGAGATTAGTGTGGAAGAGGCTATGGATATGGATTTCGACTCGGAAAGTGATGAGGAGAATGATGCCAATGGCAGCGCGGATATTTCGGTGAACGGCCACGCTCCCACACCCGACCCAGAAAAAGACATATTAGCGGATAATGCGATGGATGTGGAAAATTCATCACAACTACATCGACAGCCGTCTGATCCACGCAGACGGCCGCCAGCAGAGGTATTGAATGGAGAGGTATCCTGAGGTAGCTGGCGGACCTTTGTATCTTAATGCTTTAAATTAATGGGTTATGGAGTTACATGTTTTGGTTCGAGCCACCAAGTGTATTCATAACTAAGATCCATGGCCCAGAGCCCTCGAGGCAGTAAATTGGTTGGTGTCTCGTCGACTCGGAACTGATTCCGCTTTGTACTTACTTGTTCATATTTGGCAATAATCACAGTAAGCAAACAATGAGTTAGTGCCACAGTGGGCTATTATTGGATCTCTATGTTCAAAACTCCCAACATTTCGCGTTCTTAGGCTCACAGACGCAGGGACACAAGGGATTCCCAACTAGAACCCCGGCCCCTAAAATGAATATTGATTCTATCGTGGCCGCCGTGCCACCACCCCTTCTTGGTCCAGCAGAGAGTCGCGCCCAACGGCTTCAGCGCCAGCAATCCCGCTTCCGTGATCGAGGTGGGTTAGTATTCATTGCGGTTCTCGACTCACAGCTCCCTAATTGCATACCTGCAGTATTTTTGTGCCAACCGCGAGAAATACGCTGGTAGATATTCTCCTAGGGAAATCGACTGCAGCCCAACAGCGAAGGAGCGTCTCTTGTTCACCTGTTCGCGTGTCCAAAGCCCCGAGCGTGGGGGAACCTCGTGGCATTAGTGAAGGATCGCGTAAGGGGCGCAAGCCTCGGGCGAAGAGTGGGCAATTGGATGAGATTACGCGTGATGACCAACCGGTCCCCGGTTCGTGTTTTTTCGGGGCTTCAACAACGTACCAATCTAACGGGCAGTAGGACCCTCCTGTATTGTACCGGAGCCGCCAAAACCTCTCAAAAAGATTGGCACTCGAAAGCCGAAATCCAAGGCGGTACCTAATGTTTACAACCAACATTGGCTGAAGTCAGTGCCCCGAAAAGACGAAGGATAGTCAAAGCTACAACCGATGTACCCCAAATAGCGGACAAAACTATTCCTGCAACTCTGGCTCCGAAACGACGCGGGAGGCCTCCAAAGGCCAAACTTCCTCAACCAATTGGGGATGAGCCTTGTGAAGACGCGACTGCCCACGAGCCACCCGAGCCCAAAACACGTAAACAAACGAAGGTTGCGAAAAAAACGGCAGCGTGTGGTAATAGCAGGAGATTCGGGGAAGAGTCGGATTATACTTCCCAAAAGAAACCTCGCAAGCGTGCCAGGGCAGCGGCTGCAGAAAAAATAGATGATCCCTCTCCTACTATAACTATTGCACACAGTGCGTACAGGTTTACGAAAATATCTGACCTTACAATTGAGAAGCTCCCTCTGTACACAGGCACAAAATCAGGTCGGTCTGCGCGGGCGCGTTCTAAGAAAACTATAAGCTATATCGAACTATCCGACACCGAAGGGCATATACAGGACCACGGTTCTGGGATCCTCCAAGAGACAGCGGCTTTGGGTGATCCAGTTCTAAAGGACGTGCCCGACACAACTTTCCAGAAATGTAATAATCGACCTGCCGATAGAGCAAAGCCTAAACCATCCGTTCCCTTGGTCCCCCCAGTGGATGGTGCCATATGCACCACCGATTCTCCACCTATCGTCGATGTGGGGCCGAAACACAAAAAGTCACGGGTTATTGACATCGTCGAAGTATCCGAAGAGAGGGAAGTCATCAAGAAGAAGTCCAAATCCAAAAGGCAAAACCATCCGACTCAAGAAGTTGAATCTCTTCCGGGCTCCGCTCTAGCTTGTAAGGGGCAGCCTGCCACCAGCGAAGAAAGTGGCCCTGTAGGTAACCACCAGCGGGAAGCGGACGCCGATAGGATTGAAGAAAAACATACAAAGAAACGTACTAAACTCGAGAAAGCCGACGTTGCCAAGCTTGTAAAGAGGGAACAAAGCCAGCCACCAGAAAAAGTGGAAAAATCCAAAAGACGTCGACGGGAATTGGATCCAGCTGGCCCATCGGGAGATGAGAAACCCTTGAAACGCATCCTGGAAGTCATTCTCAAGCCCGCCGAATCTCAGCCGTAAGTTCCCGTGCAAGCGTGTTGGGCTTCCGCTCATTACTTCGTTTCTCACAGTGTGCTTGCTTCATCTAGAACACAAAAGGAGAATTCACGCAAAACAATTAAACAAACGACTAGACAGCCAGTGAAACGCGCAGCCGCTAAGAGGGTTTGTCATATTTCTCCGACAATAATGCTCTAGATGACTAAACGGCGTACTCAACTTGCAGGGCGCATCCATACCCAAGAACGTGCTCGATCGCATCAGAAAGACGTCACACCAGCTCGACGATGAGGAACCCGATCCGATCAATTTCCTATCTTGATTATATGTATTCTACGCCCCTACAAACATGTTTATTCCTATTCCCTTACCCACAGGACTGGTCACTAGATTACTCCAGGCGGTGCCAAGTCTACACATGAACATGGCCTATCTCTTATTCCAGTCCGAGTTGCCCATTCCCAGTGGTCGTTCGATACCGCTCGCTAGCACGACGGTGACATGAACGCCACCCTATGACTCTCAAGCCCATCAGCTAGTATTGATGAAGCTATAAATTGGTGACTATATCTCGTTCGCGTTCAAAGCCAGTCAAAAATATAAAAGATAATCATCAACCAATGGCAGCGATCAACGCATACTACAGGGATGTAGGTATACAGATAGCGGGCGCGCGTAAACTAATCGTCACTGAGGATGCACTGCTCAGTTTCGGACCTCAGCACAGTTGAAGGTACTCACAAACAGTCGCCACAACCCTCCCCATCGGAAATACAGAGGAAGTCCCCGGTACTGATATGCGTCCATTGATCCTGTCCTCCTTGGCTTTGCTGCACTTCAAGAGCTCCTTTCCGTATTGCCTCACTTGATCGACGGATAGCCCTTACCCATCGTGTAGATACAACCTTATAGGACAACGATGAGGGCAGGGATTTAGCAGAAGCACATGCACGCACAGTTCCCGGGGCCCCAGCAGACGGGGTTGTACGCCTTCACCCTCCTCCAGACCAGATCCTCATAGTACGAACAGGTGTGGCCCCTCCCGTAATTCAGGGAGAAATCGGAGTCGAGGAGCTTTTTGCAGTCAGAGGTACTAGCTCACACATTAGTATAAAACCCCGGGGGCAGGCACTCTGTGACTAACACTGCATTGCTCGTGGTGCCACAAGTCAAGTTGTCGCGGGTAGACAAAGTGGTGTTGGTGGGCACGGCCAGCACTTGTGATACACCAGCGAGCAAAAGAGTGGCAAAGGAGAATTTCATCTTGGGTGGACGGGGAGGACTGGCGAGGCAAGGCAGGCAAACAAATCCTAATTCGCCAGGAACTAGGGGATATGGATTCTATATGGATTCTGTGCACAAACCTACGCCTCCAGGATTTTAAGTCTCCCGTTGCCGGCGGTTACAGCACTTGCGGAAAATAATGATGAGAAATTGAGAATGCAACTTTTTTTCCGTTTCCGCCTAAACACAGGCATATCAGTATGAGGGATGATATATTGACGATAGGTCGAAGGGACGGTACTGAACTGTCAATTGGGGTCAGCAGCATATCGGCTAGTTTGAAACACTCAACGCGGGGCCGCCAGCCCGAGGTCGAAACGTTTGACAGGCTCGCCCACCCCTACCAGAGTAGTCGTACGACGCGCGATACCACTCGCCAATACGACAACACCCCCGAATGATTTTGGGGTTCATACTAAACTGAATATTTCAAGGAGCCCCAACGGGTTCTCCTAGTCACACACTGAGCTCCTGGAAGATAATCCGAGCGCTCTTTCCATTAAGCACGTTCGTGGTGACACTCCTCGAGGTCCTACAAGTGCGAGCCCCCCACACCCGGATATGGACGACGGCCCCCTCTGGTCAGTGTATAGAATCTGGGGCTTATTCGTCTCCCTCTGGCTTCCGCATCGAAATATTGACGCCACCTAACTTCCCCTCCCCCACCATCTCACATCCTATGCCTGCCGCCGTGTCCCGTGTGCTCGATGGGGCGTCCCAGCTGTTGAGATACAAGCTCAATTATAGTATTTGATTAGAATAATTTTCGCTTTACTGGTTATGTAATCGCCTCCAGTCATTACACTCGAGGATATTCTCTCGTTTATCACCTTGCCTGACAAGGTCTCTCATTACATCTTTGATCCTTATCGCGCAACGGGTTTATTGTTATGGGGTTTGCCAAACATTGGTTACATAAGTCCCGTTTTATGTTTTGGTTGTGACGAGGCCGCTTGAAATGGCCGCATCAATCGTGTTTGGAACAATCCCACCTAGTCACATAACATTGCTGACCCCGCTCGTGGATGCTGCCGACCTTGGCGGTGCCTCAGGTGGGTGACGTGATTTACTCCCCCCCACAGATGGTGGCTGCGCCTGCGGTCATCATCTATATATTTGATTGTAAACTTCCCAACTCCTCTATCCGGTATAGGTAACCCCAGAACCTTGCAAAAATTTTCCATCAAAACCGTTAGTATCGACAACTCTCAACCCTACTTGATCTGAATGCGTGCTCATTTGTGTTCCAGAACATATCCCTCAGGGCCATCGATTCAACATTCTCGAGGACGTCGGCTGTTATCCGTTCACCTACAACACCCCCCGTCGCATTCGCCCTCGTTCACCTTCCTCCTGTTCTCATCGGTCTCGTTTCGATGGTCTACTCTGGTATGTCCCTGCATACCCATTTCTGACCTCCCTATTAATGTCCTCCGTCCAGTCCTGAGTGTCCGCGCTTTCAACGAGGGCCGGCCCTAGTTCAAGGTGCTGCTGTCGAGCGGTAGATGACATAGGCTTGAACTACTGTTCTGCAGTCCAGAGCATTGCCAAGCACGTGGGCGTATCTACCACTGGATCCGGTATCTTCCATTTCAATGGGTATGTCGTCAATTGATCCAGTCGGTACTCCGCTGACCATATTTCGTCTATTAGCACAGAGTCAACCCCAACCATGAAGTCAACTGGTCGTGGTGCTACCCTGCTTGTCTTTATCCAACGCGAGACTGTTTGCAAGCACAATTCCCTCGATTCATTGTTGGACACGATGGCCTCCTTCGCCGATGTGGGGGGAGCCCTTGGTGTTCAGAAAGAAAAGCCATTCTCTCCCGATGACTGAACCGCATGTTTCATGGGACACAAGACCTTCACTGTTATTCCCATATCATCAACGTTACTTGTGAACGACTAAAAACTTCTCCGAACACATTCTAAGAGTAGTTAAATGTGGTTCTTGTTATGTAATTCAAACCTTTCAAACGCTTATCTTCTTCTCGCAGCTGCTCGGACGGATGCTGGATAAATAAACCTTCATCGAAATTCCTCAAGAGACGTATGGTATCTCTTCCCCGACTCCTTGACAATGCGACATATGCACTAAATGGTGACAGCTTGCCTGTTGGAGGATGCGCGAGATCAACGATGTCATATTCGATGGTTTGACCTTGGGACTTGGTTCCTTTTAGGTTTCGATTCTTTGATCCACCTCTGTTCGAGGAGTTAAGAGTCCGAGCAAGGTGTCACTTCGACGGAGTCGAACTCTAGTTATACAACAACAATACATCATATACACATCTATGTAATATATTTCATCCTACCTCTCCCACTGCCAACACCAACTCCAAGCCGCCCTGACATCCCTTTGAATGCCAGGATATACATGCGATTCACAGTCGCTGAACTGCCAAGTTGAGCTGCCCTGTGAACAGTGGTATATAAATATCACCCATAAAGAGCGGTGAAAAAGGGGGTTATAGGTTTCGAAGCCAATGGTTTTCAAAATCAATCAAATCAATTGTCGATCACGGCAGATATACTACATGGACATTGGTATATAGATGACGGGTGCGCTAACCGTCAGATTCGCTGGGGGTGTGCTACTCAGTTTCGAACCTCAGCACAGATAAGCAGGGTACCCACAAGCAGTCCTCGCAACCGTCTTTATTGGAAATACAGAGGGTCCTCCCGCCGGGCAACCGCATCCGACCATTGTTCTTGCACTTCTGAAAAAGCATTTTTCCGTATTCCCGCACATCGTTAGCGGATATGCGGTCACTTGTCGTGTAGATACAGCCTTGCACAGAAGTGGTGAGCACGGGATTGATCGATAGCATATGCACTCACATTTCCCAGAGCAGACGGGATTGTACGCCCTTGCATTTCCCCAGACTGTTTCATACGAGCAGGTGCGGTTCTCCCCGCCGTAATGAACGGGGAAATTGGAGCTAAGGAGCTTTTCGCAGTCGGAGGTGCTATTTTACACGTTAGCCAAGTGAGGTCACGGGGAGGACTGCTTTCTACTAACACCGCATCTTTCGTGATGTCACAGAGCATTTCTTCTCCTCTCATGGGGACGGGGGGCGTTGGGGGGGCGGCTAGCACCTGCAATACACCAACTAGCAAAAGAACGACAGAGATGGAGAATTTCATCTTGGAAATTTCGATGGAGGGGAAGAACAGACGAAGGAAAAATTATAATTCACCAGGAACTAGGGGGGGAGTATGGGGTTTACGCGCATAATCCCCGCCCCCAGGTTTTATATATTCCACGCACCAGATTGACGACACGGCGGGCGGCTGGGTCCGACCTTTCTGTGATGGCCCATGGGGCCAAGAGATATGTTGAACATATTATATATCATCTGAGTCGCTTGTGCAGGTGCCGTCAAGTACACATGATATTTATCATGATCCGCGTCTGATGCCAGCGAGTCTTGTATCAAAGTCGAGCTGATTAAGTATGTAGCCGTCTGTCTTTCTTGATTTGCAGCAATTTGGAACCACAGCCTTGCGGGGTGATGGTGCTGATCAGCAGCGGATAAGCAAGCGGGATTGTAGTACTTGTCCTGGCGCGACGGTGTCGCCAAGAATTAGTATCAGGTGGCCATTATTCGTAGCTCTGCGCTCCAGACGTTATAATTATATATTTTGATGATCGGCTCGCAAGCAGCACGACAAATATAATAATCAACGTCGGAGGTACAGACTCGACGTGAGAGGCAAAAGGGAATGCCTAGACTAAGACCGTGACAGCACCCGCGATCTTTTGGGCGTTGTTTTGCACAGCATGACCTAGCCAAACACCAGTGCTTCCTTGGCGGTGCCGTCACGGTAGCTGTCTCAGTTTCCCTTCACCACCCCGCACTGCTCTTCGCCCACGGCTACTCACCTATACCCATTGCCCACCCTGCAGGATAGACTCTCCGCAACAAAGTCACGCACGCTTCTACTCCACATACACGCTCCTACACACCCCCACAAGTGCCCACCCTCCCGCGCCCTATGCATCTGCGCCGCTCACCACACAAACCCCCTTCGCGCCCTTGCCTGCACGCCTATCGCATTCCTGCACTGTTTCCCACGCATCATACATTGCCGCAGCGTTGCACTACCTCAGGCGCTTTAGTGTCTTCGTGCGCCAGTATGTTTCTGCGTTCCTGTGCACCCGCTGCATACTTAGGCCTGCGGAGGGGGAGCAGCCGGAGGTGGGGTGACTCTCACTGCAGCCTTTCGTCGCGCCCCCCAGCCGCTCACACGCTACACCTCGGGTTTTTGCCTAATTTCAGGATGCCCTCCCCACATCTCCTCACCGCCCCGGGACGACACTCCTCTTGATATCCCGTGAGTTTGGGCCCTCCGCACCTGATGTGGACGACGGTCCCCTTCATACCTAAGCCCCTCCCTATCCGAAAGGTCCACATTATTTCACATCTCATGCCTGCCGCTATGTCCCGTGTACCCAACTAAGCATCTCAACCCCAAAGCCATCCTAATATCCTTTTTGAATGGCAGGATCATTTACATATCTCCTTTTGCCCATCTCCTGTAATTCGCGGTCACTAGACCGGTAATTGCTTTACGAGTGGTGGTATATAAATATCACCTGTGGAAAAAAAGAAAGAAAGAAAAAAGCTATGGGTCGGTGATCCAACGCTGCAGTCAAACACAAATAATAGTTTTTAAAAATAATCTCGACTATGGTAGGTGGGTGTGGTATTTAGATGATTGGTGCGGCCCATGGACTAATCGTCACTGCGTGTGCCGCTCGGTTTCAGACCTCGACACAGATGAGCAGGGTACTCACAAGCAGTCGCCGCAACCATCTCCATTGGAAAGACAGACGGCGCCCCCGGGTACCTGTATGCGGCCATTGACCTTGTCCTCCTCCTTGTCGCGACACCTCAGCAAGAGCTCTTTTCCGTATTTGCGCACGTTGTCAGCGGATAAATGTTTACTTAGCGTATAGATGCAGCCTTGCACAGCGACGGTGAGCACAGGGATTGATCGACAGCGCAGGGACTTACAATTGTTCCCGGGGGAGCAGACAGGCTTGTACGCCCGTGTCCTCCACAAGTCCTGGGGATTCGCGTGGTACGAGCAGGTATGGCCTTTCCCAAAATTCACGGAGAAATTGGAGTTGAGGAGCTCTTCGCAGTCGGAGAAGCTATCTCATACATTAACCTGGTGAAATTATGGGGGTGGCTATTCCACTAACACCGCATCTTTCGTGGTGCCACAGTTTATTTTCCTTTCGCTGGAAACGTCGGAGGGGCGGCCAGCGCTTGTAATACGCCAGCGAGAAAAAGCACGACAGAGATGGTGATTTTCATCTCGGGAATCTTGAGGGAGGGGAGGAAGGGAATTTTAATTCACCAGGAATTGGGGGGGAGTATGGGTTTTACGTGGCGCCCCCAGGTCTACTTATCTGTCTCCCGGATCAGACTGACGATATAGTGGTGGCTAGTGGTGGCTGTATCCGATTTTTTGTGTGATGGTCCATATAGAGCCAGGAGACACGTTGAACACAGTATATATCATCTAGGTCGCTTAAGTGCCGTTGAGCACATATGAAACCTGATTATGATCAGCCGCGTTTGATGTCAGCGAGCTTTGAGTTAGAGCCGAGTCAACTATATAGCCATCAACCTTGTCTTTTGTGGTGCAGCAATTCAAGGACCTGCTTCCCGCACTATCTCGCCTGTTCGACGTTCAGTTGGCTTTCTGTCGTGTAGATACGGCCTTGCGGCGACGCTGAACGCAGGGGCTTTATCCGAGTCGATGAAACGCTAGACTCGAGCACACAAAATTAATACCTTAACGATCAGTCTACAAACCCAGGACTCCGAACATTGTTTAATCAGTGATCATCTCATATTGGCACTGTAGGCCTATATGTAACGGTTGTTCTCGTGATTGGCGATCGCAGGCAGTCATTGATGGGGCATCCAACATCTGCCGAATTCGGTTGAGGGTAACGACCAACATAGTGCTAGGCGCTCCAGCATGCCGTGCGGCCCAGACGGTACACGACTTGGATGTCGGTGCACTCACTGAGTCTCATTGAATTGAACCGTCCGGGTGCTATGCGGTCAGCGGTTGTCGTCTAGGCCCCTAGCCTGGGGACGCGGGGGGTCCGGTGGATAGAGGTCGGCGCGGGAGGCGGGGGGGATCCTTCCACTTAAACAGCAGTCATAATCCTTTGGCGTTACACTGAGAGTCAGCCATTGCCTGCCATTGCGGGGTCCCGTCTAATATTTGGCATAGCCCTCCCAGCCAAACATCGGTGCAACCATTTTGACATTTCCCCAGCTACGCTGCTGCTTAGTGCTTACGCACGGTGCCTCCACAAGCTACAGTTCAACCAGTATTCTCTTGGCGCGTTGGCCCACCCACTTCTCTAAAATTGAACGAGGGTTACACGTTGAAGGCCTGGGATTTGGAACTGTGACTACAGTGCACACGCTAGGTGCTAGTAGACCACAAGCCATCTGTCTAGTATAATGGAGAAATCCTCAAAACTACCCCCGCACACCGCTCGCTCAAATCATCCATTTTGGTTCCTCGGCACATTTTTTGCCATTGGTATACTCTGGTTGTTCAATCCCCACGAGCGATACCATTTGTATTTCAATCGCTACACCTTGTGCTCGAGCTCCAAGAACATATACACCGTCGATGAGTCGAATCCACGTGTCGAATGCATGTCTGTTACTGGTGATAGGATAACTGCAGTTGGAAGCCACCGTGAGTCTGCATTGTGCTGCAACGCATGTAGTTTTCTCATTTTCAAAATGCATTCAGTCGAAATGGAAGAGAGATCAACTCTACTCAGGTATATTACCTCAACACGCAAGGTCATTCACCTAGACCCACACGCGGTTGTAGTTCCAGGTCTCACAGGTAGGAACCTACTCGACGATGAGATTGGTTTTGAATTCTTTTGTTCCCCAGATGCACATGCGCATATCCTCGAAGGCGGTTTTATGATGCAACTCCCCTTGGCGGGGTCTGGGTCGATCTCAGGTGCGCTAAATTTACCAGATTTGACTTGCCGTCCTAAGCCACGCCAAAGAGGTCATCGACCGCATCAAAGCATATATCCTCGCACACCCTGATATCCGTGACGACCGCACACAATGGGTTGAAGGCATGGGATGGGACCAAACAAAATGGCCTGGAGCTAAATTTCCCACTGCTGTGCGTTTAAGCGGACTGTTGTAGTTCGCTAACCAAAAATAAGTGTAGGCCGATCTCGATTCAGATCCTCTACTTAAAGGTCGCCCTATTGTCCTCCGAAGGGTTGATGGCCACGCCCGTTGGGTGTCTACTCGCGTCCTCGAACTCGCAGGAAACTTGCCACCGTCAGTCGACGGTGGATTGATTGTCCGTGACCAAAATGGCAAACCCACGGGTGTGTTCAAGTTATCTAAATCCAGTGGTCGCTACGACGTCTGAAATTCCGGGCAGGCATATTTATAGATAATGCCCAGTCCCTGATTCCCGCCCCGGAATGGACAGAATCCCAACTATCCACTTTCTTTGACCTGACAGTAAAAGAGGCGCTCGCGCATGGCCTTACCTCCATTCATGACGCGGCTGCTGGGCCGAACGATATCGCATTGTTCAAGAGGTCTGGTCCTATCGCTCTTACTAATTTTCATAATGACGATTTCTTTGCAGCAAGGCCGATCAGGGGAATCTTCCTGTGCGTTTCCCAACGAATATTTTCTCATTATGCAAGTCTCATCAATTTACGTACCAGATTCGGATATATGCCATGGGAAATGTTCCATCAGATGAATATTGGGGCTCGCAAATCCCCCGCCTCGTCGACTATGGGAGGCATCAGCGGCTCAACGTACGCAGTGTGAAGCTCTTTGCCGATGGTATCAGTGCCTCCCCTATTGCTGCGATATGCCCTGACGGATCTGATCCAGGCGCTTTGGGATCGTGGGGAGCAGCCCTCCTCGAGCCCTACTCTGATAAGCCCGACACAGTGGGGCTGATGTTGAGCACTCCAGAAGCATTGTCGAACCTGACGAAACAATTTTGGAAGGATGGATGGCAGGTGGTGAGCAAGAATTCCCGTGCCACCGAGTGTGTACCTTACGATATATCAGAACATCCATTGCATTGGTGACAAGGCGAACCATGTCATCCTGGACATATTCGAAGACATCTTGAAGAACGGGGGCAATGTTACAGATTGGCGGCCGCGCATTGAACACGCCCAAATATTCGCTCCAGAAGACCTAGTTCATATTGGGAAGCTGGGGGGTAGGTTTTTTAGTGAGTCAAAGGTATCGAAGTTAACATATATTATTAGTCATACCCAGTGTTCAGCCCACCCATGCGTAAGAGTTGGGTTTGTTTGCTTGTTTAATTTGATTGAGTATGAAATATTCAGAACCTCCGACATGGGGTATGCTGAGACTCGCCTGGTATGTTTTGATGACTATTTTACTCCACCAAAGCTCAAGGCTCTCAAGGGGCCGAAACGGATACGAGGCGCATATGCCTACAGGACTTTGCTCGAGTATGACTTTCAGTTGACTAAAATTGTTGACTCATTCCTCTGGTAGGAACTCTCCTCAAAATGCTTTGCCACTAGGTTCCGATTTCCCCGTTGAATCTATCAACCCCCTTCTTGGATTCTATGCGGCCATTTCCCGCCTATCTACTGAAGGAAAATCCCCCCACGGGGATGGTGGATGGTGGGTCACAAGCTCAATTCACCCATCATCATCCTGACCACCCACAAGGTTTCCGGAGGAGCGCCTTACGCGGCTCCAAGCACTCAAGGGGATGACACTTGATCCTGCGTATGCCTCATTCTCCGAGCATGAGCTGGGATCGATATCGCCTGGGAAGAAGGCGGATTTCGTGGTTCTCAACAAAGATATCATGACGATCCCATTTGAAGAGATTTTGCGTACGCAGGTCAGTGCTACTGTTGTGGATGGGAGGGTTATGTATGGTGGTTTGTGAAATATGTTGGTTAGGGAATAGTTGTCACCGTTTCGTCGCGTCTGTTACAAGCCTTGTATGACTACACGGCGTATTCGAATTATAGAGCACATTCACTGTAACCAACTTGAAGGCATCACATCAACTCAACGAGATCGCTTCCCCATCTTGACTATGTGTTCTGCATCCTTCGCTATCTCAGCGACCACAGGATCGCCGTTGGCCAGTCTGACTCCAGCACCAAACCCACGATTATCTGGCACGATGATGCGAACAGATCATCGACCTGAGGCGCGGGTTACCCGTTCCTGAACTGGGTGTTTCCGCCCCCCTCCCGCTTGATCTCGACCCTGGGGTCGCGGTTGGAGTTCTGTGGCGGTGTCTTCCGTTGAGCCCCAAGCGCCTGGGTTGTGAACGCCATGCTTGGGCCCTAGCATGCCGCTATGGCGAGCTTGAAAGGTCGTTCACCGATCGTCGGTGGGATCGTTGACGGCGACAAACAAAATTGAAAACTTGTCTACAGTGTACACAACATCCATACAATGCCACACGGCTTGCAGCAGTGCTCAAGATGAATATGACATCATGTCATTTGTGCAGGTGGGTTTTCAAAATTTTGTTTATCTCAACCGTTCCAGAAAGTGCTGTAAATCAATGTCTTCAGTTTCGTATTATAAAATACTCTATATTTCAAGAAATGAATCATTTCCACTGATACTTGGAGGTCGTGGGTGGTTGCAGTGGGGAGGCAAGAATCATGCACTGTTTCAAAGGCGCTCATCAGATCGAGTCATCGACATTCGCCAATCGGTTCGTCCTCGGTTCCTCGCGCCTGGAAGCCTACCGCCTGCTTGGCGTCGCGAGTAAGCCACAGGTCCGCGACAGGCGGTACTTAATCTGTTCGGACGACGGAGCAATGGGCCTCAAACCTATTGCTCCGATTTCCGTCAAAAGCCGAACTTCGGCTTTCGACGGAAACCATCCCGTTGGGCTTGAAGCCCGGAGCAGGTGGTCACGAGCGTAACCGGCTAGATAAGATTTGGAATTTGGGGGTATGTCGCTATCGCCAACCGTGTGCAGATGACCACTGATAATCTGATAAATACATCGTTGACTGGGGGCCGGCCATCATGGGCCACCTACCCAATCTTTGAGCGTGCCAGCCCTGCGGAAGATGGATCCATGGGCTGTGAAGATAACCAACCCGACCCAGACCTGGGGCATCAAACGCGATCGACCGGGGATCAGGTGTGGCCGACGGTACTTAGGCGGCTCAGATAAAGCCTGCGCAGATTATGTGTGTATGCAGATCCATACTCTCTCCACTCTGGTCCCTGGAGAACTGGAATTCGTTTGTATCGCTCGCTCTTTCCATTCATCCAAACTCCCAAGATGAAATTTTACATCTCTGTCGTTCTTTTGCTCGCTGGCGCATCACAAGTGTTAGCCATTTTCTCCAACACCCACATCAGAGGCAGGCACGCGATCGCTCTGTCCACCCGGGAGAGGCAGAAGAAATTGGGCAGCTCCTTTCCGCCCCCCAAGAAAGGTGGGGCAAATCAGGGCAAATCCAATCCGCCGCCCAAGAAAGACGAAGCCAAGAAGGACGCATCCAGTCCGCCGCCCGGGAAGGACGAAGCCAAGAAGGACGCATCCGATCCGCCGCCCGGGAAGGATGAAGCCAAGAAGGACGCATCCAATCCGCCGCCCGGGAAGGACGAAGCCAAGAAGAATGAATCTGATTCTCTCTCCAAGAAAAAAAAGAAAAACAAATCCTTTTCATCCGACCTCGGAGACGAAATGACCTGTGATGCAATGTTAGTGGAATAGGCTTCCCTGTCATCTCATTGAGCTAATGCATTAGCTAGCGCCTCCGACTGCAATATCCTCCTCAACTCCGATTTCTCCTTGAAGTACAACGACACCTGCTCGTACAAACTAGGCTCGGAAACGGTAGAAGCGTATAACCCCGTCTGCTTAGGCACTTCTGGGAACTGTGAGTGCGTGTGCTGCCGATCAATCGCTGTGCTCACTGTCACCATGCCAGGCTGCATCTACACGACAAATAACACCTTATCCGTCGACCAGGTGAAGAAGTACGCAATAGAGTTCTTGGGGTGCCGCGGCGGCGGCGGGAGCACAGTCAACGCTCACATTACGGTTCCCGGGGGCTCCCTCTGTATCGCCGGTGAGAGGGGTTGCGGTGACTGCTTGTGAGTGCCTTCAAGCCTGTCTATCCTAAGATCCGGAACTGAGGAGCGCACCCCCAGCGAGGGTTAACAATGCGCGCCGCTATATTCCTACATCAATGTAGCGCGTATACGTCGGCTGCTCACGCGCACCACCTGATACGCCACGCAATTTCCCCCATACCCTTCCTTGTGATTATTCCTTATGACTCATGATCCAAAGATAACCCACGTTCCTTGTATCGATTATATTTCTCAAACACTACCAGGCTGATATACCCGCTCTCTTCCTTACCTTTTCCTTCCTTACCTTAGATTTCATATTAAATTCCTATTTTACCTTGGTATAAATACATGGCCACCTTGTATGGTAGGCAAGAGTTTCAAATCCTACTATTCTTCAACGATTATCGATTATCCCTCGACTCTAAACATATCTAACTATCGTTTGTCAAATTCTCGTCCCAACAGGTCCGGGTACGTCGAAACAATGAGTGAATTCAGATATGTCGTGTATACCTAGACCTGTGACCGGCCCCTCTGTGAGGCGGCTTAAGCAAAACCTCGATAGTTTGCTCAAGCCGCCTCCGAGTCATAGAGGGATGGTCACGAGTCTAGTGTATACCCTGCTCGAACGCGCAAGAGAAAAAACTAAAACGAATGGCTAAGTAAATCATATATGTATTATCGGATCGAGGAGTCCATCTTTTCGCCTCATATATTTCGTCATCGTCTTATCCGACCATGTGCCATTTTTGCTGATGCAAGTCACCCGAAGGCTGCTGCCGCAGCCGTGTGCGATTGGCAATACCAGGACACTGGGTACAACACAGTTACATCATACTCTCCTGAGATGGTATGATGGCGTCCGTACTTGAAATTCCATCGCATTACCGCCACGCCGTGAGCCAAGTTTCGTTTGAGGTCAAGGGATACCGAACACAAGGTCAGAATTAGCTCAGAGTCGAGCAACTAGTACTTATGATCAGTCAGTCTGCGGGGGAATTGGGGCTTGACCCTCCTAAATTGAGGAGTTCAGGAAACAGAACTTCAAGAACGACAGACCCCGAACGCGGGACGAATTCTGGTCCAGTTAGGAGTATGAGACTAACTACCTACATACATATCGTTAGCATGATCCAGTGTTGCATATGTTTGCTCCGAAGGCCCAGGAGTCGGCGTCCAAATACGTTCAAACTACATATTAGCTTGGCCTATACTCGCCCGATGGTTGTCATCGGACACGAAGAACAAGGTACGAATTCTTAGACGTTATAAAAGGCTAGAGGAAGATTTGCTTGAAGGTAGCTCCGCCAATCGTGATTAATAGTAGCGATTTACATTCTGCTGATGGTACATGTGAGACGATCACTGATAATTTGGTGGGCACATCATTTTTGAAGAGTCAGACTCGAGGCATCAAATGCGGCCGACCGGGTATCAATTGTACTCTGCGATGCTTAGGCGACTCAGATAAAGCCTGGGGGTGACGATGACGTGCGTAGAACAGAATCCATACTCCCTCCCCTTCAGCCCCTGGGGAGTTATAATTCGTTTGCATCGCCCGTTCTTCCCGTTCATCCAAATCCCGAGATGAAATTCTGCGCTATCTGTGCAGCTCTTTTTCTCTCTGGCGCATCACAGGTGTTAGCCATTTTCTTCCTCAACCCCAGGGTCGGAAGCACAATCGCTCTCAGGTCCCCCAAAGGGGGAGGGGGTAAGGGCGGCTTCGCCCTGAAGAAAAAGAAAGAAAGGAAGGCGGCCAATCCGCCCCTCAAAAACGAACTGACCTGTGGCGTCGCAGGCGACGCGATGTTAGTGAATAGCCCTCCCCTGTCATTTCACTAGGCTAACGTATCAATTAGCACCTCCGATTGTGATAAGCTCCTCAGCTCCGATTTCTCCTTAGAGTACGATAACACCTGCTCGTACAAACTGGGCTCAGATAGGGCAAAAGCATACAGGCCCGCCTGCTCCGGAAATTGTATGTGCACGCACTTCCGATTAGCCCCCACGCTCACCGCCATCGTCAAGGTTGTATCTACACCACACATGATGACCTATCTATTGAGCAGGTGAAAAAATACACAAAAGAGCTCCTCGAGTGCCGCAGCACCGAGAAGGGCATGGTCAATGGTCGCATCCCGGTGCCCAAGGGCTTCCTCTGTGTTGCTGATCAAAGGGGCTGCGGTGACTGCTTGTGAGTACTTTTAAGCCTGTCTGTGCCAAGGCCCGGAACTGAGGAGCACACCTCTAGCAAAAGTTAATCCACGCGTGCCTCTATATCCCCAGATCATTGTACATAGTATGTATTGTGCTGACCTTGGTCGGTGATTTTACTTTCAAAATTTTACCGCCGCGCCCGTCTCCGGTTCATAACCTATAGCTCTTGGACCTAAATTCGAATTGAACGCAAGATGGGCATCCTACTTGAAGCACACCCATCCCAATATTTCATGGGTGAATTAGTGTATATGTATTGCAGTTTCTGACCCCGGAAGGATTTGTGGTTAGCCTCCCTCGTTGAAGAGAAACTGAGTATGCCGAAATACCCTGGTAAAATTTTGACCATTTTATTAGTCACTTTGACTATTACACGACAATCTGATGACAATTTCCAGGACACCTACTTGACTTCACGTTCTTACTGAGGGTGACTACACATGGAAAATAACCGCACATGTGCCTATTGTATTGATGATGGGCTCGGCTCGGACTCGAGGCATCGGGTGCGGCTGACCAGGTTTCAGATGTGCTTGATGGCGCGAATTATATCAACTTTCGCTGTAGATGCGTTGCTCGGTTCTGGACCACAGACAGGCTCGAAGGTACTCACAAGCAGTCACCACAGCCGCGTCTGTCGGCAACACAGAGGAAGCCCCCGGGCATCGGCGTGCGACCGTTGACCAAGCCCTTCTTGTCACTGCGGCACTTCAACACATCCTGCCCATATTTCCTCACCTCGGCGAGGGGTAGGTCGGTGTGTGTAGTATAGATGCAGCCTTGCCCGATGACAATGAGCGCGGGGGCTAATCGGAAGCGCGTGCACCTACAATTTCCAGAGCAAGCGGGCCTGTACGCCCTTACCCTATCCCGGCCCACTTTGTATGAGCAGGTGTTTTTGTACTCCAGGGAGAATTTGGAGTTGAAGAGCTTATCGCAGTCAGAGGCGCTAGTTGACACATCAGCCCAATGGAGTGATGGGGGAGGACTATTCGCTAACATTGCGTCGCCCGCGGTGCCACATGTCAATTCGTTTCTGACGGACGGATTGAATTTGGCATTCTTTCCCTTGTTTCCTGTTTTTATCCCGCCGCCTCGGCCTCTTCCTCCTCCCCTGCCCCCTCCTCCGCTTGCTCCTTTGGGGGATCTGGGAGTGATTGCGCTTCCGACATCAGTGCTGGGAGGGGGAATAGCCAGCGCCTGTAATGCGCCAGCAAGCAAAAGAGTTGCACAGATATAGAATTTCATCTCGGGAATCTGGACGAATGGGAAGAACGGACGAGGCAAACAAATTTTAATTCCCCAGGAGCTAGAGGGAGGGAGTATGGATTCTACACACATATTCGCGCCCTCAGGTTTTATCTGGATTGCCTAGGTGCTATCGAGCACATCTGATACATGGTCAGCCGCGTTTGATGTCTCAAGTCCGAGTTGAGCTCATTATCAATATTACGGGCTCATGTGCCGTGGTTTTCCGCCAACGTTTATGCGGGGTTATCGTACTCGAAGGTTGGGTGGATCTGCCTATGATGGTTGCCTATGATGGTTGCCTGAACCTAAATGCTCTTCAGCGCTTATGTGTGGTCGCCACTCGGCGAAGTACTCATCAAATTCTCAATCATCACCCCATATTTACCATCGGCGGAATGTAGACCATCAATCCAGCCACCTTCAAGTTCCAAACTTTGGGAGTTCTCTTCCTGTCTGAGATGAGGATTCAGACTCCATAGAGGCACCCAGACACGCCTATAGAGTATGTCGGCCTTGTTATGTAGCTCTGCTCGGGATTGCGCATGTTTTCTCCGAGGGTTTAAGAGTCGGCATCCTAACATGTATGTTCGCACTTGAGAACGAAAAACATGTCATAGCATCCACTTATATTGTTAGGGCTTCGGTTCTTGGTGCCTTAGCAACAGGCAGGGTGGGAAAGTACGAGAGCAGGAGGAGCGTCTTTTTCCATATCGTATCCACTGGGCGGTTTGGGGCGAACCCGATCGGTATGAAAGCCCTTTCAATTCGTCGCCTCAACTGAACAAGTCAGGTTTTATTCGGGGGACACGACATACAAAACCCTGGCAAATTCAGTAGCTACGCTGTGAATAGTTATTTACGAACCCGAGTCCCGTGCAGTGAATGATTAATGATTGCGAGCAAAGTGGTCAATTAGAGATAAAACAGTGCCATTTCACGAGGACTCGGCATCTACACGTTTTTCTTCTTCTCACCCTTGGTCGACGTGCCGGTAGCCTCGTTGTACTTTGTTGCGAGGCGGTCAAACTCGGCGGCCTGTTGTGCAGCTTGTTTCTTCAGCGTCTCTGCGTACCATCAGCATCAGCATTACTATTGCCTGGAACCAGAAGAAAACACACCAAAATCGCGCTGGGTGGCCTCGTGTTCCTGGAGCTTCTTCTTTAGTACTGCGACCTCGCCGGCAGAGCCTTTATCTGAGCCCTGGATCTTCTTGAGCTTCGCGTACTCCTCTTGGGTGTGGATGAGGTCGAGGATGATGTAGAATGTGCGCGTCAGCACAAGGGAAAGGAACAGCGTGAACCCGGTGAGATAAGTGTTGCGCTGTGAGCTGCGAGGAATGTTAGCCTGTGGGATAGGAGACAGGGGGAGAGACGGACTAGAACTTGCGGGCAGCGAAATTTGTCTCGGTGCGGACGTCAGCTGCAGGGTGGCCACCAGACTTGGCAGCCTCCGCCTCAGCGGTAACGCGGAACATGCGCTGGAGCGCATCCGCAAAGAGGATTGCCACGAATCTGGGTCGTGGGATTTAGTGCTTGTTTGATGCACAACCACTCGCGTGGGGACGCACATGAAGGAAATTTTGAGCGCGTACGCGACTTTTGCGACGATAGGGCTCTCTGCGAGGAAGCGGAAGAGCTTTTTCCGCACTGTGTACGGGAGGGGAGACACCAACAGGCAGAAGGTCACCATCTATGTTGTTGACAATATATATTCATCAGTATCAACGCAAGCGAAACCCGGAATCCGCACCTCGGTGGCGAGCAGCAGAAACGTGAGAGAATAGCTTCATCAAAGTAAGGACACGGGAAAGATTTGAATAAAATGGAGGGACTCACTAGATGGTCATGGTAGTTGGAATCAGAGTTGTGAGGACACGACACCATGCGCTCCGTCTCAAAACGGGATCAAACTATGACGTAGACGGCACGTGGGGGCTGCGGAGTTACGTGTAAGCACAACCCACAGCGTGCATACGTTATCAGTACTGCCACTTATTATCACTGCGAGCTGTAAAATCTCAATTTTGGACACGCTGCTCAGGTCAGTACTGAAGTACTGAAGCGACAACTTGGATTAAGATGTTATTGAATTGCAAATGCTGGTAACTGTATAGTACATATGTGATAGATTAATGCATTCCTGAAATAGACTGGTATATGTATAAAAGCCGGCGGTTGCAAGTCCGGAAATCGTCCACAGCACCTATGTAATCAAACCACTACGAAAGCTCCCCCTGGCTGCTCCGATTCCGAGTCGCCTTCGGTTAGAGACATTTCCGGGTCGTCCCCGCCTTCAACCTCAGGCTCAACCGGCTCTAGCACCTCCTTCACTTCCCCCGTCTCTTCCTCATTGGCCTCTGGTGCACTCGGGAATTCGGTATCCCCACGAGCATCCAACTCTGCGAGAGGCTCCTGCATACTGACATCATCGACTTCTGAACGGGGTACGGCAGCCTGGGTGGTATCCACCACTTCCTGCCCCTCAGGCTCGGCCTGCATATCCACATCGGTGCCCCCTATCGAGTCCGCGTTCATGCATGGGCTACCCGGATGGCTATTCGCCCAGACGCCCTTCCAGAGTCGTTCCAGCGCCTCGGCCTCGGCCTCCACTGCCCTCACCACTTGGCGGCGACGCTCTCGGACGGCCTTGACGCCCCAACTCTCGACCGCATCGAGCTTCACTAGCAGTCTGCTAAGCTCCTCCGCATAGGCGAGTAGCGGTGCGTTCCTATGAGTGTATGCTAGCTTGGGCACCTCCAATTCGCGCCCCTCTCCCTCCTCGGGCTTGTCGCCAGTGGGGAGAACGCGCAGAGACACCGTGCCGTTGCCATCGGATGTCTGGAAATCAATTGTCGTGGGGGGCGTGAATTCGGCTTTAAGCTGACGGAATTGGGCGTCCAGGGAGTTGATGGTGCGGTGGGCGCGGTGCGCACGATAGTGTGATTGGATGGTGGAGGCGGCATCGTGATGTTGTGGTGTATATTGCGGCTGCTGGGGTAGAGAAGGGGGCGGTGATGGAGAAGGGGAGGGGGAAGGTTTGGATTGTGGAGAGGTGGGGGGCGCGGGGCGGTGATTGGGCGAAGCCGATCTGCGGGTGGTGTTAATGGGAACGGTGCGCATGGAGCCCCTCCGCGTGCGGTCTGCTAGCCTTTGTGCCTGGTTCCCAATTATTTTATCAGCCTCCCTGATATACGAACCGCTGCTTCGTGGTCTACTCACCCGTTCTTCTCTAGCTCGTTCCTCGGCTACCTCCCGTGCTCTCTGCTCCTCTTCTTCCTGCCTCCGTCGCTGCTCGAGCGCCTCTATTCGTTTTGCCTCGAGGAACAGCCTCTCCCGCGGATCGAGGCCATAAGCAGCCGGGTACCCTTGGTTAACATCTTCGTCCTCATCCTCATCTGGGAGGTACTGCGCCCTGCGTGCCCTCTGGCGTGCCTGCTCTTGCGCCAGGGCACGCTCATATGCGGTGGGTCGGTAGCCGTATTCCTGTCTCGCTGGATACCCGTAGCTTCCCAGATACGGGGAGGATCGCTGCTGCTGCTGTGGGTAGTAGGAGGAGTGTAGATGTGGAGGAGTGTACGGTGTGTTGTGGTATGGGTAATGGCTGAACATGGTGATTTGAATTCGAAGCTGATGCGAATGAAGAGCTACCCCCCATCGTGTGCAGAATATATCTAAATTTTTGGACTTCTGGCGCCTTCGATAAGCGCGTGGGACACTCGACAACTGAGTGGAATGTGCTCGAAAAATCCTCCATTTCCAATTTGGTTATCACCGATCATGATCGGCGGAGCATTCACGGTCACATGACCAGCTGAGCGGGCCATCCGGCCACTGCTACCGACTCCGTGATACTGATATTGATATATAGTTGATGTATCGTGTGATGCGGTAAAGTGCCCCAACTAGTTGTGTGGGACCACATCGGTGGCCGTACCAGGCGGCGATGATGCAACGCGCTTAGTCTGATCAATTGCTACGCAACCTCAGGCAGTGGCGCCCCACTGGGCGCAGGTACGCGTGTGGGGCGAAGGCCAAGGAGGAATAGCCAGAGGCTGCTGTAGGAGAAGATACCATCACACACGAGGTCTAACTCGCCTGTCCCGAGCCAAGTGGTCCACCAATTGGATTGCTGGGTCAGCCATTATTCAAGGTCCTAGCGCCGAATCTGAACTGGGTCTAGAAATTTAACAGCACATACCCAGCGAGGAATCATCGAGTAAGTATTTAAAGGGGCCGATTTTCGAAATTATCTTGGTCGAAGATATATGTAGAAGCCTTGCGAGCTGCCCAAATGGCTCACATTGTTTGGAAATTGGAAGTCAAGCATTCGCAAACCATCCATATCACTTACATAGAGTGTTCAAGTCACGGCTCGCCTGAATTGCTTGGGGTCCATAACATCACCTCTGCGGGCCCTCTGTATTTTCGATTCGAATTTGCAAAAGTGTATTCATATTTCAAGTCTGAACTAACATTACAATTGATTCGGACGTTATACAACACGCAACAGTACGAGTGTTCATACTTCAACCGCGCGACTCGGACCAAATCCCAGATTTATACTATTCCAAAGTGGATCGTCGGCGATCGATTATCAAACAAATTGGATGGCAGCTTACCCTGCTCGAACCTCCAAGTCTGGTGTTGTCCCTCCCATTGACCCCATAACGTGACTGGGGTACCGGGATTCGGATTCCCGTGGTCGGAGAGGTCAATGTTGATTGGGACGTGCCACCCAGGGACATATATTCTACATCGAGAGCCGGATGAGCGAATGCAGCACCTTGTTCTGGAGTGCCCACCTGTAAACACTCGAATCTTGCGTATCTGCATAGATGTCCCACTCGAGGGGGTGGTCTTGTCCGATCAGCCGCGCGCCGTCCCTGGGGGTCCCATCGATCGCTAGGTAACGGCCCGTAGCCATGTTGCGGAATTGCCAGTGGCCATTCACATTCTCGACGTGCCACTGAAGAGGCAGATAAAGTGAGGCTTGGGCGGGAACAGCACAATGAAGGAGGTACCTTCTGATTATCGGCAAACTGCCAGTTGTATCCGTTCACTAGCGAGCGATACAGTTGAATCGTTAAGGAGTCGGAGCTGATGTGATGGCATGCTCACCCCACTTGTTGTCCGTACGAGAAAGGTCCATGACGGTTCCTGCTTTGACGTTGGTGATCTTGTAGGTGCGGCCAGATTGGATATTGACGCTCATGGTGGGTGGTGCTTAGGAGGAGTATTGGCATCTCTGGTTTATATATTCGGGGGTACATGCATCATGCCAGCATGCCCTATACTTTGGAACATCTTAGTCGAATTTGGGTGGCGATTGCGATCGATTGGGGTTTGATAGTGATAGTGATGCCCAGCGAGTGTCAGGTGTTCCCTGCGCTCCAGCCACTATTGAAACAAGGGTGTCTTCGTTCACCATGGCGTAGAAAACTCCACAGATAGACATACTTGCACAGGGTTGCATGCAGTGCTAACGTCAACGCTGAGGAGATCTAGACGGAGCTTCATATAGCACTTGAATTAACCTTTCACCGTTGTCATTTTACACAAATTATAACTGTTAGCGTCAAGCATGCGTCGAACTAGGCCGGTTGTATGGCTTCTTAGACGGTCATTATAGCACCCTTTCCGGGGCGCCTCTTTCATTCTCAAAAGGACCGAAGTGAGATTTGAGGCTTTCCTGCACCCGCTCCGCCCACACCACCAGACGCGCCCCCCTGTGCACCCCCAACAACCCGGCGTACGGAGCGTTCCAGCCGCTCCCGCGCCCCCACATCCATCCGTCCTGCGGCTTCCTTGAACGCTATCGGCGCTGTGGAAGCGTATGAAAGCAGCTGCGCCACAGCTTGTGCGGAAACGGCGGGGGTTGGTGTATTGTCGGATAGTAACAGTGTAACGCTTGGTAGCAAGACCCCTAGCACACGGGTCCCTGGGATTTTGGATTAGCCAATACATCGCCCTCTTAGAAAGCGTAGATACAGACGTTGTTCATCTCCCGCGACTGACCCGAAAAATGCGGAAAATGCTTTCCATATTTCACCCAACGCAGCCACTTGATGCTCCCGCACCGTGTTCTCGTGTACTTGTGGTGCGACGTGCGCTATGTATTCGATAAGACTGGGCAGTAGTCGTTTTCCACACTCGCGCAAGAGTACCGGGGCGGTGGCTGGTTTGATCGAGGAGGATGATACGATGAGCGTTTTGGCACAGTGAGCGGCAGTCAGCGAGAGCTGAGATGAAATGATGAGAATTATGATAATGGAAGATACTGTTGGGTCAGCCTTACTTCACTTTGGTTGGCGTCCAGCAATTTCTGTGAGATTAGGAAGCAGCAATGTTCAATAACTGGTTGGCCCAATTTAATTGAAGGTGGTAGCACTGTCAATATAAGAACCGAAGCGAGGAGGTTATTCTTAATTTTCTTCGTGATCACTGGTCCTTCCCGCCCACTGGAATGAAGAGAAGCGCTCAGCACTCCGATATATAAGATATGGATAAGCGGCATACCTCATCCCATCAATGTTCAAAAGGCAGGACGAAATCAGGCCGTGTACTACGCGGTTGTACTTATCCTGCGCATCTTGGGAGGGAAGTGCGGGAAGGTTCAGCAACGCTTTGAGAGCGGGCAAGGTCGGTCCCACAAGGTCGATCTCGGAGGATTCGTCTTTGAGTAGTTCTGGACAATGATTAGTGAAATGCAGTTGGATACTGACGGCCTCATACCTGTGTAAAGGAGAATCGCCACGCTGCGTACGTCCTCTCGCTGCACAGAGTTGATCGAGAGCGCGATGGAAGAGAAGGCAGAGAAACAAGTGTTGATCATCTTGATGCGGTCAACGAGATCGCCTTGAATTATGGGGCCCCGGGAGGATGATGTGGTGTGTCGGAGGATATGAGAGCAGATGCGCAGACAATGTGCGCGAGGGGAGCCAAGAGAGAGTGCATCAGCACTGGTCGCATATCTGTTATTGACTACCGGGATTATAGGAAGAAAAATGCTCACGTCGATTTGTCATGGCTCTGCGCGAAGGTAGTCAGCATTTCTACGAGTTGCACCTGCATGCTCGCTACTTCTGTCATAGCAAGCCGGTAGCATAAATCAATGAATTCCTCAAATATAGCCGGCTCGAGGATCGCGTTTCCACTAAATTCGGGCTTTACAAGGCATCGTAGTGCCTGTAGTGCTGCAACCATCGCTGGGCGGCGAGTTGAAGTGTCTGTGGTAGAATCCGCCGACGCCGTTGCAAGTGCTTCATATACCAGCCCAAAGAGAATGAAAAAGAATGCAGTCGGCTCTGTTCGCGTAGGGCCCCCTTGTGAGGGGGCAGGGGATACCGAAGCCTCTTGACCATCCATTGCCGCGAGCATGTGTGGATCATTGGCATGCATCGCAGTCGCCACAGCTTGTAATATGGTAGGCCATGCGTTTGCATAATACTAAACATACAGTCTCAATTTGGGCACAAATCAAATGCGGAATACCTACCGGGAGGAGCACCTCTTTTCCGAGGTTTGAGTACGAAGAATCTAGCGCGACAGATGCCGAATCATTCAGGAATTCAGAATCAATTCTAATGCTCGCATAATCTCGGAGGGAGGCAATCCACAAGGAAGCAAGAGTCGGCCTGTAGGGTTTCACAACATTCACTAGGTACACCTGTTGGGCACTCGCAACCTCAAGCTGTGCCCAAGCAGAAAGGGTTGATATTCGGAGCATGGCTGATGCGTTGGGACTTAGTTCCCCCGTTTCGCCAAGTGAGAGCATTCCGGAATCTCGAGGAGCAAGGTGAGAAAAGGATGAAATGGAGGCGTATTGCGAACCTACCTTTGGATTGTTCAAGAGCAACGGTGAGCAATTTTAATATCCGGCCCATCCTCCCGATGTCTTTGACCACACCACAGCCAACAAAGATGGCGCAAGCCTGAACAGCCGAAGCTAGGATCTCTGGCGTAGAATCGGAAGAGAATGCCGGCGTCAGTGCGGCCGTGATGGGGGCCTGGTGTTGTTCGAGGAGCAGAGCATCGTCATATGCTGGGTCGGGAGCCGAAGAAAATATCTTATGTATAACATGAGATACGTTGCATTGATGGTGGGCCACAAACCTCGATCACGTCACGGAGGACGATCAGGCCTTCCAGGCGAATCTCAGTCACGTATGCCGTAGATGCTGTAAAAGCCATTCTGATCAAATCAGGAACTCGAGTTACAAGCAGGCCCTTAGTTGGTAGACCACCCGCTCGAGCGAAGACAATATCGATATGTTCCCGCCTGCCGCTACTTCCCACAATTGTGCAGATCCGATGTAAACATTGGAGCGCAAACAATTGAGTCCTCCATCTCGACGTCAAGTGCGTCCGGTCTTTGCTACCCTCCGCAGTCGCACCGAGGTTGAGTGACTCGCCCTCATCATCGTGGAGGTTCTGACCCTTGGCTGCGTCTGCCACCTGTTGAGAAGCTGTAGTTCGCGACATGATTCTTTGGCATAGGTCGATCCAGGCTGAAGGATTGTGGATTACAGTTTGTTGTAGCCAACTAGATATCACATTCCGGACACCTTGGACGGAAGAGTCGTCGTCAAGCATGCCAAATAAATCTTCCACAAGACGATCACCACCTAACTTTGACATGGATAAAGCATCTTTTTGCACCAATTGGTAGAGTGCGTTGATGGAAGCAAGCTTTAGTGGGCGACGGAAGGAAGACAAGTGGCTCCTAAATTGATTGACCACATCTGGGATGTTGACATGTTCCGGGGCGAACATCAGGAAATGTTGGATACATTTAATGGCCTCGACGCATATACCCTCGTCATTCTCCAAGGAGAATTCATGCACAAGATTCAAGACAAGGGTCCTCGTGCGGGGTGATTCTTGGATATCCGGACCAAGCACAGTGATGACCGCGTCAATGATTTGACAAACCACAGGGTAGGCAGGATAATCGCCGCTCAGATTAGCATTAGATAGAGTCCCACCCTCTCGTTCATGGGATTCAAGAACATAGATCTTGAGCAACATACCGAGGGTACTCGATACAAAGGGCGCATATCCAAGACTCGCAGCATTGATAACGCGTGCGAGTGCATTGAGAGCCCAAAAGTGGACGATTGGGTGAGGGTCATTACTCAGCGACATTAGCACATTGACGGTAGTCTTCAGTAGCGGTCCAGCAGCTAGGCCACCGACGTGGGTATAGATAGCTCCAAAAGCAAGTGCACATCCCGCCCTTCCATAGGGGTCCCGATTATTCACAACTTGGTCCACAAGATCTTTGATCTGACTGGTTAAGAATGTGGTTCCTGAGAGACTTGCTAATCGGCCAATCGATTCGCTACTCGCAGACCTTAATGTAGGATCACCATCCACCAAAGCATCCTGGTAATTATTTTAGTTGTTTGGTATGTAACATCGTTCGTTAGGGGTTACACACCCTGAGGAAAGGTCCCAACAGTGATGTTACTTGCGAGCTCCCGAGCGTCTCTCGAGCCTGGCGGAAATGAGAGGATGTTGCAATACGCAATGCCAGCATAAGGGCAGTCGCAGCATTAATGAAAACAGCAGCCTTGCGGCCGGCATTCTTCTCAAGCTTGGGTGATTTAACAAATTCCAGAAGTTGGGTGATTATTCGGGTGGTGGATGCGACGTCTTGCAGGGGTAGGAGTTGCGCAAAGAGGTCGATTGCAGCATCCACAACTGCACTTACCGGGGGAGGAGGTTCGTATAATTGATATCCGGCATCTGATAGGTTGGCCCGGAATAAAGAGAGGGGGTCGTGTTCACAGGCCCCGATGATAGGTTTTCGAAGCTTGAAACGACATCAGCTATCTGTACCCCAAAGCAAGGATGAATCTTACGAGGTTATCAATGGAGACTTCAACCGTATCGCGGTTGAGGTAATCATGGCCCCCCTGAGTAGGATCGTCCTCTACACCAACGTTCCCGTAATCAATAATGTCATTGAATGTCACACCATACGCATAACCATCTACACTCTGCCAGATGGATGTAAAAATGCCTGAGGATGAAGCTATGGCGGCTTGAACGGACGAGCCCGCGTATCCATCAGGACTGGCGAACAGCGATACAACTGACTGAAGCAACGTTGATTGGGTTGATTCGGTGATACTCGAAAAACCGAGGGCTGAAAAACACTGATACACGCGACGGCGTAATAAAGCCTCTCTAGCCCGAACATTTAAACCCTTGTGAACAACTTGTGGTTGCGCCTCCATCGGGTCTTCGATATTTTGTGCGATGAAATTATTGGCAAACAATAACGCGTTTCCAAGAACAGATGCAATGCGGCGGGCAACATCCAATGTGATCAAGGTTTCAGAATTGTGCTGGAGGAAACATAGTATAGCACCCAGGGCACTCTCACGAAGATGGAGTAGGAACATCCACTCCGATATTGAACGTCCTGCGCTACTTGCGGTATCCTTGCTTGTTGGTTTCGGCAATGCATTCCTCCAAAGCACGAGTAACTGCGGCAAGTGTGGACGAACAAAATTGGGACCTAGGGACATCAGTGAGGCAATAAGCGTCCATGCAACTTCTACTTCTGTGCCGGCAATTTTGACGTCATGTTCTCCCGCACGTTTCAGAAGTTGGGTAGCCATGTCGAAAGCCTTTGCACTGACATCGTACGAGACATATAGCGGCCTCTCAGGAATAACGGAGACCAAGGCTGCGAGGCCATATGCGTGACCCAGTGTGCGCGAATTGATGTCCGATGGAGATGCAGGGGAGAGTAAAGAAGTGAGATCACGCTGGAGCAGTTCCATAACTATGAGGATGGCTTTCGGGAGTCGGAGGGGTGTAGAGAAACAAAAGCATCGCAGTGCCCAAGCCGCAGTAACCCGCGTTGTATGGCTAGGATGGGCCAGCAGTGTGACTAGTGGTTCGGCCAGGGCATCCTGAGGCAAAAAGTTACAAACTAGTAAGCGAATGATAGATAGACCATACCTGAACGGGGGGAGGAGCATTCCCCAATTGCTGTAACAGCCCAGCCACTTCGCGGAGCACAATCGTCAGGACCGCAGAGCTTGGTGCAACCTGTCCCGGCATCATGGCGGGCCAACGTTTGAGGTACGTTTTTGAGAGCTCCTGGATGGCGCCAATTTGTCCTTGCTCACTGAGCATCCGTACACCAATGAGATCCCGCAGGAGAATGCCGACCGATGTACGAACAAGGAGTATATCATACCGTGTTGCAGAACTACGTGGGCCGGATGCGATTTCGGATAAGAGATGTACAACAATTAGCGCATAGTTGGTTTCAACAAAAGATGCCCCAAGTTTCGTGAATAAGGCAGCGTAAAAATCGAAAATCCCAACCCGGGATTTTCGGGATGTGGCCAATTTGTTATAATGATTGGAGAGTTGTAACAGCATTTCGCCGGGGGTAAGCATCGGCTTCATAAGCTCACCAGCGGCATGGGTCGGGGAGGGTGGACCCCCATCAAGCGATTCGGTATCTTTCTTTCCTTTTTGTACAGGTTCAGGAACCGGAATAGCTCGTTCAACTTGTGTTAGGGACAAAATGTGTCCTACGAGTTGGGATAGTGAATGTCGGGTCGCTTGATCGGCACCATCCAGACTCTTGACGCATGCTGTTACAATCGATTCTACATCGTTTAGTGAAGGGACACTGGCGTCAGAAGATGAGTACACAGCGACAAGGACCTAGAGTTTATTGAGTGTGAAACCGTAAAGGTTTGTTGGTAGATCTTACATCCGCAGCAGCTCGCTGGACAGGAAGGCACTTATCAGAAATGCCCGACTTCATTTGCTTAATAATATCCTTAGATGCAGCATCTGTTACGGCTCGCTTTGCAGTACGTAACGACTTTTCTAACGCCATTAATGCATGAAACCGAAGGAGTGGTGACTATCACGATTTCATTTTTGACGGTGGAATGTGGGAAGCGAAACACGCACGGTAGACGATTTCATCGTTTTTAGAACAATGATCACGATTTCAGACACAAAAGACATGAACTATCCAGACATCGGATCAGCTGAATCTCCCGAGTATATGTAAGTTCCTCACCTGGGATCCAAATGCACCCATAACATCACCAATACACGAGAACGCTGCTCTAGGGTGAATAAGCTTTTGCCAAATTCACATGTAAGAACCTACATCTTGTTCGATTCCCTGTCCGCAGTCTTGAAATCACCCACAATCCTCAGAAATGCTTGTAATGTATCGAAGAGTGACCTGGTTTCTCCACGAGTGTAAAGCGTAATCAAGCATCTGCCTACAATATTCCTAATAGCGCGCCCAGGAGTGGGGTATGGATCTGGGGCGGATATAATTTTGGATAGGGTACCCTCTACATCGGCCTGCTTGGATTTGAGGTGTTCCTATGGGGTTGCTCTGGTCACACGTAAGTTTATTGGAGGAGAATCGACTCACCACTGAGGCAAGAGAAAGTGTATGTTCCGTTGATGAGAGCCACTGGAATAGGTAGACCTCTTTATTTTCCCCAGACAACTCAGACTGGAATGACCTTCAGTGGAGTGGAATGAGGAGCCACCTGCGTCATACCTCAAGCAAATCCTCTATCATAGCAGGTGACTCCGGTTCCATGGTGGTCTCTTTACGCAACAGGGAGGGGAACTAATCTTTGAGAGTGAGGGCGCACGTAAGGGAGTCAAGCGAAATCTCTGCTAATGCCCGGGCAATAGCCTCTGATAAACACAAAACCACACAATGGATCATCTACTGCCGCACTCCGTCGTACTTACGTAGACACGCAATCTATTGCAAGGTTCTGTGATATGGCACCACTACAAGTCCACATCAAACACGCTGGTAAAACCTATGACGTTCAGCTGGATCCAGATCTTCCTCCATCCATTTTTAAGGAGGCTGTTTACGCAGCCACTGGCGTACCCGTAGATCGAATGAAGGTCATGGTGAAGGGCGGCGTCCTGAAGGTGCGCACAAGAAATATAGCACGGCTGGTCCTTATACTTGAATTAGGACGATACATCCTGGAAAAGGGTTGGCCCCAAAGCCGTAAACTCCAATTCTGTTGTGTTAGTGCCTGATATTCAAGATGATTGTACAGGGCCAGACTTTCATGGTCATCGGAGCCGCAGGTGATCTCCCAAAGCCCCCCGAGAAACCCATCGTATTTCTTGAAGGTATCTATACCACTACATTCTGTTAGGGAAACAGGTGCTCATTCAACCAAGATATGGCAGATGAGGATCTTGCTGAAGCGGTATACTGCCACTTGTAACCATAGTATGTAACGTTTCTCATACAGTTTCAGCTGGCCAAACCTGTCGGACTCGTAAAGTACCCTTCCCAGTTTATCCTTAGGATAGCGATGGCTGACACAAGCTATAGTTTGGGCAACACCTGCTACATGAATGCCTCGATCCAAGCCCTACGCGTTATCCCAGAGCTTCAGGCTGCCCTGAGCACGTAAATGCGCAGAATTTCAATTGTTAAATCTCTACTAATTCTAATTCTATCTCAAGTCCTGCTGGTACACAATCATCATCCCCGCTCCCTCTTGCACTTCAGCAGCTATACACCTCTATGTCCCGGACCACCGATTCGGTCACTCCAACACAATTTCTCCATACTCTGCGACAGGTAAGTTTCTTCCGCTGCAGCCCTATATATGTTATTCATCCCAATCGTCAAGGTGAACCCGCAATTTGCGGAGAGGGCCCGGGGGGGCGGTATTCCGCAAGGGATGGGTGGATATGCTCAGCAAGGTAGCTAATATAAACGGAATCCAACCATGTACTCACAAAGTACAGATGCTGAGGAATGTTACGCCCAAATCATCAGTACGTTGCGCGATGTCCCGGTTGTGGGTGATGAAAGTATGGGCTCAAAGAAATTTGTCAACCAATATTTGATGGGTCAGATGAGGCGGGAGTAAGTGCTTTATCTGATCCCCCATATATGCACTGATACATATCACATTAGGTTGAAATGTGACGAATCTGATGATGAACCCTCAACAATCTCGACTGAAAATGTGCTCAAAATTGAATGCAATATCAACATCACCACGAACTTTATGCTGAATGGGATCTTAGAGGTGGGTTTCACTTTGTTCGCGGGGCCAAAATTATTCATCTTCTCTTTTAGTCTTTGTCGCAAAAGGTTGAAAAACAGTCCCCGACGTTGGGAAGGCAGGCCATATACACACAAACATCGAGGATGACTCGCCTCCCGAGCTATCTTACTGTGCATATGGTCCGGTTTGCCTGGCGTTCAGATATCAACAAAAAGGCGAAGATCATGGTGGGTCTGGACAGATCCCCACCATTTGTTGTTCTCAACTACCTCCCAGCGCCGTGTTAAATTCCCGCATGAACTCGATGCATTAGATCTTACGACCCCCGAGCTCAAATCCAAACTCCTTCCCGTTAGCCGCCGGCTAAAAGAGCTCGAGAAGGAGAGGAGCGAGCGCCGAAAAGTCCGCAAACGCACCAAAAATCCCTCAGCAGCCCCATTTGTGTCTGGCAGTGAAGCTGCGGAACGAGCAGACGTCGCAATGGCGGTTGATGCCACAATACTAGCTGATCCATCGCATGTCGGTCCGAACCAGGAACTGGGGGATGAAAGCGAATATCGAGAAAAGGAAAAGAAGGAGCTTGAAGAGCTCATCCCGGAGGATATCAAGAGCGACGTGGGATGCAGCGTAAGCGGGCTCTATGAGCTTGTCGGTAAGCCTACTTCTTTGTTTTTATACAGCCGGCTTATACCATACCACTTTTCCTAGCAATTATCACACACAAAGGAGCGGCCGCAGACGCAGGCCACTACATTGGCTTTGTAAAGAAGAACGTCTTCCATGCTGCGAGAGGGGGTGTGCCTGTGGATGATGATGACAACGATTGGTATAAATTCGACGATGATAAAGTCTCCATCTTCCCGCAAGATAAATTGGTCAGCCTGGAAGGGGGAGGTATGCCCATATTTCTCCCTGTCTACTCCTGTGGTTACCCGGCTCACTGTTCACAGGTGAGGATTCATCCGCGTATGTATTACTTTACCGGAGCAAAGCGCTTGCTTGAGAGTATGTTCGTTGGTGGGAACGACGCAATAGAATTGTAGAGTACTTTTGTATCCGAGTCGCACATGCACACCAAAAAGCGACACATCATGAGGTGTCTGGAGTTTCAGCACATTTAGTTTTCGTGACTGTTTCTTGTTCAAGATATAGCTATGATACATGGTTTACTTTTACTGATGACTGGATAACAGAGCGACAAAAACCATCATGGTAATAATTTTAAAAATCAAAACGAGCTAAAGGCGAAGGTGAAAGGGAAGTCGAATAGAAGGAGCAAGTCCAAGAAGCATCAACAGCCTCAGAAAAACGAGCTGAGGCTCACAAAGCATATCTGCTTATGCGGGTATAGGAATCTTCCTCACAGGAGCGGGAGTTTTGTGTCCAGCGGTGTGGTTCTCCTTCTCGTCGAGTTGGGAGAGAGCTGTGGAACTTGGTTTGGCGATAACTAATTTCGTAGGCTTCACGTCCCCACTTGCAGAAGACACCCGCCTGTGAGGGGTGGTATTTGAATCCGTGAGAGCCCTGGCAGAGAACGAGCGAGCGAGCGAAGACACGCGGCCCGATGGCGTTGGTGTGCCAGCCATCGACACCCGGGGCTTTGAGGGAGGGGGGCCCATGGAACCTTCAATACCACGTGTTGGCTTTGATATTGATGCGACGGTGGGGGTAGGGGTAGCAGCGTTGATCCGTGTGCTGCGTCCTAGTGCTTGAGCACGCGCGGAGCTAAGAGACATAGCATCGCCCGAAATTTTGCGTTCTTTTGTTGTTGCAATATCGGACATAACCGAGGAAGGTCGGGAAGGGATGCTTGGGGTCGTAAAAATAGACGAGTCACGGCGGTGACGCGAGGCGACCTTAGATGATTGAGCCGGCGTGCTTCCAGCAGTGCCTCGAACACCAATGCGCCGCTTCAACTATAACACAAGGATGGTGGATGTGAATAAAGTGTATAAAGCAGCCTGGATAACAACTCACCAACTCAAGCTCCTGCTGTTTCGAGTCAAGTGCGATATTCAAGCCCACCAAATCTTCCCGATCTTTCTCTCGCAACTTGCCGGCTTGCATAATTTTGACCTCCTTGTCCGCACTCTCCTTCTTCAGCTCCCCGATTGTCTTCTTCAGTACGCTCACTTCATCTTTGAACGAGGCGACGCGATCCTGCGCGGCCGCCAACTCGACGTCGATTTGCGCTTTCGCCCTCACAGCCGTCTCCATATCGCTCCGTGCGACTTGGAGTTCGTGTTGAGCGGTTTCCAAGGAACGTGTCTGTTCGGCTAGGGCATGGGCGTGGGTACGCTGAATGGTGCTAAGTTCCGAACGTAACTCTTCAGCTTCTGAGTCGAGAGAAATTAACCGCTGGGTAGAGGATTGCAGATCAAGCTCCCGTTGTCGTAGCCGCTCCTCGAATCTAGCAGCGTTGTCTACTGCAAACTGTTGCTCTTGGTCCAGTGTGCTCAGGCGGTCCTCGCGCTCTTGGAGAGCTGATGTAAGGCATTCAACCTGCTCTTGCTCGGCGCGGAGCTGGTCCTCCAACTAGTTGGGTGGTAAGGATCTCGTACATTCATACAGGAAATAAAAACTAACCTCGTCGCGAATCCCCTGTTCCTCTTCAACCTCGGATTGGAGTTTTTCCAGCTCCATCTTCAGGGTCTCTTGCTCCTGCTCCGATTCCTGGAGTTCCTTCTCCAAGGCCATAATCTTCTCTGATGCCCTCTCCGCGCCAGCCCATTGCGCCTCTACCTCATCCTTCATGACCGCCAGTTCCTGCTCCTTGTCACCAAGCTCCGTATTCAGAGCGTCAATTCGTGTGAGCATTTTGGTCTTCTCCTCGTCCCAATGTTCTTGCGATTCCTGCATTTGGATGTCCCATTCCTCCTTTTGCTCGCGCATTTGGAGTTCACGTTCCTCTTCTTGTCTTTGGAATTGTTCGACCCGATCGGTTTGCGCCTGAGTTCTTCCGCCGCTCACCAATCTCCGTACTTCTTCCTCATCCAAAACGCCACTCACGTTTCCCATCATCTCCATCACATCCCGTGCTTCTTTGATACCTTCCCTCAACATGCCTTCCCTTTCGTCTCTTTCCCCAAGCTCCCTCCTTAATTCTCTTACCTCTGCTTCTCGATCCTCAAGCTCCTCGTACCTCTCCTGCAATTCCGCCTCGCGCTCACGTAATTGCTCATCCAGCTCTTTTGCCCTGGCGGCGGCGGCTGTGTCCTGGTCGGCGGCGTCTCGCTGCGTTAATTGATGCTCCAGCTCTTCTACCCGCCTGCTGAGACGTCCCTTCTCACTCTCGCTCTTTTCAATGCGCGCTTGTAAGCACCTCAAGGCCTCTCCGCTCGCTTCGTCCATAAGGCTCCTCTCACCACGCTCTCGACGGCCTCCTTCACATTCCTCTTCAAGGTTGCGTACTGTTCGCTCTAATTCGAGGACCTTCTTTTTCCACTTCTTCAGGACGACTCGTCGTTCCTTATCTTGTGTTTGTAAAGAAGTCAGCTGCGAAGTAAGCATGGTGACGAGCTCGTCCCTTGCTTGTAAGTCTTGGGAGTATTGGGAGCACAGCTCGGTCTGTAATGACAATTGGGTTTGGAGGGAAATGAGCGCTGCTTGTTCTTTCGAGGTATGTCTAATGTGCTGGGTAGGCGGGGGCTGGGGGGGCGTAATTGGAATTAGTGTTTGAGGTGTGTAATAGGTCCTGGACTCTGCCCCGAATGGATCCGGGATGGGAGGGGGTGGTAGGATCAAGGAGGTTGATTCGTCATTGATATCGGACTCAGGCGCGAACGAGGTCCTAGGGTTCTGTAGGGAAGACGATTTTGTGTGCTGACCAGAGATTATAGGCGCCGCAGGGGACAACGAGGAGAAAACTGAATCACTGAGTGCCCGATTCCTATTCTTGGCCACTTCGTGCTTGGGGGGCGGAGAAGGGGGCGCCATATCGTCGCTTGAATTAATATGCATGGAACTAGAAGGGTAGGCAGCATCAAGGCTGTCGTCCTTTCCGTTCCTGTTCATGGGGCCATCCGAAGCGTTCATCGAGAAAAATACGGTTTGTCCAAAGCTAAATGACTGACTTCTCTCATACAAGGGTGACGAACGAAGCGCTTCAGGTAATCGTGGTGATTTCTCCTGGGAATGGAATATCGTTTCATCGACAACCGGTCCTTGGATTTCGATGGGAGGAAGTGGCTTCTCTATATCCGATTGTTGAGGTCTCCCTTTACCTTTCCCATTCTGGAATGGAGTGGATGTCGCTCTCTCGGCATTGCTGCTCTGGAACTCAAGTTCCATTTCCTGTTCAAGGAGGTTCATCGGAAGCCCCAAGCCAGGTGGAATCACAGATAAGGACATATCCATTGATGTGTCCATGTCCAGGAATTTGGCATGAGACGCATCGTCCAGGAGGCGAGAACCGCCAAAATTAGGCGGCGGGATGGGATCTAAGGTTGATTTCTCGAGCGGTGACGGTTGAGGATTGAGCGAAAAAATATCCGCTACGGAGGGCCGCGATTTGTGGTGTGTTAATGAACGAGATAACGCGGATGAAGATGAATCCGACGAGGACGAATGGATGCGGTCCATAAAGGAGGGCTCGAGCTCTTTTTGTGATTGGTGATTTTCTTCTGCATGGCTATGCAAAGTCGGTCCATGTCCTGCATCAGTCGACTCCTCAAGACTTCCCGCCTCGTATGCATCCCTTGAAAAGAAGCGAACACTCCGGCCGGTTCCAGGGGTCTTGGGATCACGAAGTATTGATCTAACAGAGCCGGTGCCCGGGGTTAAAGGTTCATGAGCTGTTTCAGCCAAAGCGCGGGACGAAGATGGATCTAATGTCAAGCGAAGCATGTCTAGGGAAGGTCTCTTGGATGGTTTGGAAAGCGAGGGTCGGGATATATCCCCTGAACCGCGAGAGATGGAGTCCGCAGCTGGAGTAAAATCCAACCCAAGGTCATTGGAAATCCAAGCCGCCCACACAAAAAAAACACCCACAAAAAGCTGCCTTCGTTTTCTTGGGAAGACTAATCGATCTCATTGACCCGATATCCATTGAACCGGTATCATTATCATCGCGACCTTCTGGAGCGGGCACCTTGGACATTCTCTTGAACATGCCACCACGGCGGCTCCCAGTTCCTGTCTTATGTCCATTTCTGCTGGGAGATGGTGGGGGGCTTGGTGCGGGATGAAATACAGACATGTTGGGATGCTGTTCAAAAACTTTAGATAGGACTTCGCCACTGGTGGCGTTGGCGATTTCTTCAGTATCGTGGACTTGCCGGGGCTTGAGTGCGTTGCTAATCTTGGACCACATAATGGTTTTGAGTCAGAGGTCGAGGACTTGACTTCACAGAATTAAATGTATTTCCGCTGGAAACTAGGAATGTCAGAATTTGAACCCGTCCAAGTCGAAATGTCCTTGTGGTGAGTAGATGAATAAGTTGAGTTGTGGTCGTGACGACGACCAAGAGTGTCCGTCCGTCACAAACGCGTTACACAAAATTTGAACCAATCTATCGCGTCAGTCAGGTGACCATGAACGATTTTTAAATTGCTTGTGACGCGATACTGTCACATATCAAAAATAGATTATGGTATGATGAATGACGCCGCCTATGACGCCTTGCAACGTTCAGGGCGTTGGATATGAATATCGGTCCGCGAATATGGGTTGCTTGATCAATACATATATTATAAGGTCATACATAGATATACAATTGTGATAAAATACAAATGCGAAGTTAGAGAAGCTATAATGTTGCTAGCTGGGTCGCTATGACGCCCTGTATTATATATTTTTGATTATGCCAATATTAAATTCTCGCCCATGCTCGCCGAATGGACAACGTTATTCAAGGAAGCCTACCGTCCTCCAATACTTCAACCACAGACGCACGTCGCTGGCAGAAATCGGCTCTAGCGTCGGGTCGCGCAAGGATTTCGAACTCGCGAGTGCCTGGTCGATATTTAGCCTGGGTATGCCCATAACCTCCTCGAGCAGTGTCTTTGTCTAGGCTTGATTTAAAAAATTCCAGAGTTTTTGCCGCGGGATATCATTTGCGATTTTGCTTGACCGGGAATGATCTGAGCATGTGGAGTCCCCGCCAGATCCATAGCCTTCTAGAACTTTTACCCATTCCGCGTATGGGCGTAGAGGAAGCTTGAGCTCATCACTGAAGATTTGGAATATGTCGTGCCCTTGCACACGCTGAGGGTGCAGTAAATGAATCGTAGAATCGGGAGCACAGCTATCTCGACATTCCAAGAGAGATTCGGCTGCCAGGTCAAGCGGTATCCATGAACACGTCTGGTAATTCGTTCATCAGTACCATTTCTTTGATCAAAAGTAATCTAACAAACCCCGCTGAAGTCGGGCAGAAAACCGAGTTTGGAGCTTGACTTGATTATGGCTGGTAGCCAGTCCGTGGTATTCCAGGCGCCATTGACACCACCACTAATTTGGCCGATGCGTACCACTATAGGTCGCAAAGCGGTCTGCCTCGCGGCCTCGTAAAGAATGCATTCCGCAACCCATTTGGATTCGCTATATCCTTGACCAATGGCCACGTTCGGGTCCTCCATTGGCACTTCAGGCACTTCATCGATTGATTCGATATCTGAGCGCCCATTAGCAAACCACGTATAAACATGATGGAATCGATCATACTCGAAGCACCCCTACTGAGCTGCAGAAGAGCAGACGAGGAGGGGAAGACCGAGGTGAAGATAATGCAAAGTCAGCGAGTGCGCGAACTCCGCCAATGGAGTTCTCAAATGAGGAGAGCGAAAGGTTGAAATCAACACGCCATGCTGTAGTCGATAATGAGAAGCTTATAATCAAATATTGTCCAATACTCACCAATGTGGACGATATGAGTAATGGTTCTGCGCATCTAAAATATGAAGTATCGTTAGGGTTTGAATTACCAAGATTGCCAGAGTACACGCCTCCTCCAAGATAACATGGCCAACTCCAAGGCCAGTTCTTGTCAAGTCACCTTCGACAAAGACCACTTTAGGCGAGCTAGCAATTCTTGGATCGTATCCGCGCATTCTCAAAGCGTCTTCGTGACGGCGTAGAATATCCCGACCAGACTTTGAAGGCCTATTCAGAGCATAGACTTTTACTACTGATTTATCAGCCACCAGTTTTGCTAGAACAGCGGATCCAAGTGCCCCCGTCGTCCCTGTCACCAAAATGATATCGAAGGGCCGCGATGTCATTGGCGGGGATTTTGAAAAACCTGAGAGAGAGGATATGAATTGTCGGAGTAGTCCTTTTTTCGGCGATTCCACATCAACGATCGTACCAGGCTTGTGGTGCGCAAAACCAATAGTATAAGGCGCAAGAAACGATCTTATGCTGGGTATATCCATCATCGAAGAGCACAAGTTGGTGCCATAACGAGCGAGCGAAAATGTATAGCTTGTGAGAGACTTGATTGTCGGGTGCTCGTATACGAAAGTCGTTGATACCTTGGCCCTGGTATTCTCAGCCATGGTCCACAAACCGTGAATTATGGTATTCCTAATCCACATCGCTTGCAAACTACTCCACCTTTGAGTTGAAAAAGCCAACCTCAAGTAAATGGACGAACCTATCACAACCCCGCTCAAAGATGTCGTCGTTGTCTCCTGCAACTTGGTTGAGAATACCATTCACCGCAGCCCGCACGAACGCGAGGGAACTTTCTGCAGACCACTCCTTTGGGGGTATCAATTGGGCACTATCATTCACCATGTTGTAAAGGTTCTCGATCTCATCATTGTAGTCCTGCAAAATCGCAGGCCGTTTTGGTGCACCTTTTGATGTGTAGGCGAATGGTTTCGAGGGCTTAGCAACAAGGATCATCTGAGCCCAGGATAAACCCAAGCTTACGGAAATAGTACTCGGATTCAACTTACCTCTCTGAACAATCGGGAATGGGTTGGGGCGATGGCATTCATCTCCTCAACTCTGTCCCTGGTTATTGATAGTCAATTCAGGGGCGTGAGCGAAATCTCAAGGGGCTAACCAAATGCTGTCGATAAATTGGGAAAGCAGATCGGTGTTACTGGGGTCGAATGAGTGCGTCTTCGAAGGCTGGATAAGAACGCCATTTTGGAATTTCCCTCTGCCGAACATTACCGGGACGCGACTGATGGGTGCTGACACAACACTGCCTCTGAGGGAAGATCAATAAATGCTTATTGCAATAATCGAGCTATTCACCTAGTGGTCCTGGGTTTGTCTGTAGAGATCAATTTTAATGTCAATGTTATATAATATGTACCGACATACCTTCTCCCCTGTGCTTAACATGATTTGATCATCCTTGCGGCCAAGGATTTTCCACCGACCGGGCTTAGATGGGTGAGGTACGAGAATGTCATTTGTGGCATATGCATCGTGTCCATTTAGCTTTGTATTGACCACCGTCAGCTCGGTTGTTGGTGTTGCCTAATAAGAAATAAACAATAATCCCGGGGGTCTAAATGGCTCACCAGAACACCAGCTCATATGTCCATCTCCAATGGGGACGAATTCCGCAGAACAATGTGGGTTAAGGGAAACGTACTCCCAATCGAGGCCGGGATTATCTAAGTAGCGGTATATTAGACATGATGCTATTTGAGAAACCGTCCAAACGTGCCAGGAAATATTGAGCCAATAACACCGGTCTCAGTACTGAAGAAAAATCAGTATTCTGGCATTATATGATGTGAAAACTAGACTCACGCGCCGTATAAAGTGTAAACAGCTACACCTTCGCTTGCAAGTTGGTCCCCAATGCTGTGCGGAGAGGGGCGCCCCCAAATACCTGAGCGGCAGAATATAGTTCGATGATAAGGCTTGGGCAGTGTACTCACAATGCCTTTGAGTTGCCTGAACACCGGTATTTTGGATGGATCCAAATACCATTCCTACAGCCCTGATTAGGCGAGACCATCCTATCCCAGGACCAACATACCTCAAAAAATGCTGGCGGCCCAAAAGCATACGAAGCAGAGGTTGCTAACAGTCCGCTGAAAACAGCAGCGGGCGTGGGCGATATGGCTGGCGATGCGGGGGCAAACGTTGCCATAGTCAGGCCAGTCGATGCCTACATGGATAAATAAACGAAAATGATGATATACAACGGCAAGAAAAACTGACCACCCAAGCTATGAATTTTAAGCCGATTCCATGGAACATTGCCACAGCATGACAGCCGAAGACTTCGCCATGGAAGTTGTGCGTTCCAAACCCTGGTGGCACACCCGCATAAGTACAATAACAAAGAATGTGATTTAGGGACCAACATGGAACTAATGCAACTTGAAGGTATGACCGATCATTCCAAGTAATCGGTTTCGGGTATGAGGTGGAGCCTGTCATGGCCCAGTGTAAGAATGCCGCCAGATTAAGTCACGAACACGTACCAGACGAATGTACGATGGCTCTGGTGGCAAGTCATCCCGACGTCGGGTAGGGAGAGGATGAAATTCTGATCCAAGAGATAGATGTCGTCAAACGTGGGCATTGGACATATGAAGGGAACTTCATCGTCCGCAAGCAGTTCCGTGGCTTTTTGTGCCAAGAGTTGTAAGTTGGCCTCAGGTCCGACAAGAATGTGTGAGGGACGAGTCTTGGAGAGAAGATGAGCAATAGCGACGACCGAATTTCGCGGGGATATGGGAAATATTGGGATTCCTGCCCGAAGCATACCCAAGATGGTGGTGAAATATGTTATAGTATCTGAAATAATTAAACTGAGTACCCAACTTCCAATTGAGCATGGATGTTTACCTGAAGCGGCTAGAATAGCAACGACAGGATGAGGACTCAATTCAAAGTCCAAATTAACGTTAGTTAAACGCGCAACACATCGAGCGGCTTCATGGGCTGCTGGGACTACCTGAGAGTAGTGCAGACGAGTGAGGGATCCGGAGCCATTGGCAAACACAAAGACCGGGTGATCCGGATTATTTTCAAGGTGAAAGTCGTATAATTCTGGAACAGTCAGAGAACCATCCAAGGGGGGGTAGATGTATCCGGTGGATGACTGAAGCCCAGCGGAGTAGCGGGGAGGGGGGATGAGAAAATCCATCACGGTGTAAGTGCTAGGCGAGTTGATTTAATTGCAAAGTTTTGATGAGGGGATCCGTAAGGTAGAGGGGTAGTTCTAGCAGCCGTTTTGTAGGTCAAATAATCATACGTTTGCGGGGTTTGATGTTCGGCATCCCTACTGGTATTATTCTGATGATGCGGGCTTTGGACACTCGGAAGTAAAAGGGCATCGTGTATGAGTGGCAGGTGCGAAATGGATCAAGTTGGCGAATCCAAACGGAGATATCTTGGAGCCTTGGACCAGTTTATCTCCCTGAGCAAGCAACTCAGCCAATCACTAGCGTGAGAATCTGCAGGATGATTTGGGCGGAAATCACCATCTGGTCAGCAGTTCCAGTGACAATGACAAGCCCTACCGCTCCGTGTTGAATGAATGTTGCCCTGGCCGGTGCTTAATGTAAGTTTAGTTACTAAGTTTCACCCTTATGAGGGGGTTGACATCCCGCCCGCGGATGAGCCTCAGTTTTGGCTCGACGATGGGTTCACCCTGGTGACTCATGGCGGTCCCAACAAGTCCTGCTACTGACGGCTGAGAGCCTGAGTCCGGTGCTCCATTCACCTTATTTAGCAAAAAACGTTGTCATTTTTAATCGGCCCACACACCTCAGTTACCAGAAAGGAGATCCCGGTCCATGCCACGATTCTATAAGGGTCAGAATTTGGAGATCCACTCGCATTATCCATACCCTATTGATGTGAAAACCTTCGTCGGAAGATTATACAGTCTATACTTGCAGAAGTCATGGTGAAAGGGGACTACTCCGACTAAACTGTGGAGACCACTAGCGAATCGTTCGAAGTTCTCTTCCAGTGCGTTGTCCCTAGCACGACTCTCAGGACTATTGCCACACCAAAGACTAAGCAAGAAAAGCTGCAATAAACTCGGTCCTATGACCTTCTGGTGCGATTGCGTCGACAGCTGTAACAGGATGCTATCATGCAGTTCCCAGATCTGGTGAGGACCCCAACACCCGTTTCTGGTAATCGACAATTGTCGGGGTGTTTGGCGTGACCCTTTCTGGGGCTTCAATTCGTACCATCGTCCGAATGACGGACGGCTTGGGGGTGTGCTCTGTGTCCATCCCTTGTCTAAGGAAGAATTATGTACCTCGGAAATTTATTCAACCGACTCACCCTTTGACCCTGTGCAACCTCATGTCATCAATGGCTGCCGCCCTGCTCTGAGTCTTGTCATTATGAGCCTGCGTTCTCACAGCCCCTATTGCCGTTCCAGGTTGATATATACGCCGTGGAACACACCAATCCATGTGAATCTGGTTATTTTACTCCCGGGTTGCGGCATTGGGGATGGTACGTAATATGTAGGCTTCTTATCAAAACTGATGGCTCATTGTGATATCACCAGGGCAAAAAGATTATAATTAGTAGCAGTCAAAGAATTACAACGCCCAAGGAAGAAGTCCAAATCAGATTCTGATCAGAATCTGAGCCACTGAACGCTGCAGTGGCGCACGCCCGCCACGGGTCATAGGCTTGACTCTAAGCGCCAGCAACACACCTGAATGTGATATATGATCCTTTAGCGGTCGGAAGTGTTTGTCGACGTCCTCATGATAATACTTGTATTGGCGACTATAAAACTTAGCATCTACTCGCCGTAGTCCCAGTGGAGAGGGGGGCTAGCTGATCGGCCCGATCAATCCTGGCCACGTGACACCCGCGTCCACGACGCGCCGCCCAGGATTACATCAACCATCCGATCTTACCTCTGTACCACCACGTAGCACATCTCCAAGAAAACGACAACGTCCCGTTCCGTTCGCGTGACTCAGTGTAGCCGCCGCTGGCTTCCACTTTTTTTTTTTGTCCAAGATTAGATCAATCATCCGACTCTGCCTTTGTACCACCACGTAGCACATCTCCAAGAACACGACAACGTCCCGTTCCGTTCGCGTGACTCTGTGTAGCCGCCGTCGGCCATGACGGGCTTCCAATCAACAGTTTTCAACAGTTTCCGTCACTGATAAGTGCTACAAATAGATTGCAGCACAAGGCACGGGACTATGCGATTGATATATGACATATGGGATATAGCTCCTTTGGAAGCATATATATATATCTAACGCCTCAGCCGAATAGGTGGAAATTTACCACACACCTCTTCACACTCCACTGGAGAGCAGTTTGGCTCATAAAACGTCCCACATTCCATCCATCACCAACGAATTACGAGTTGTGATAGAAAAATCGCCATGAGTCCCTCCCACTCAACGATTAGCAGCGACGATGACGATAAGGAGTTGGTTGCGTTGGGATACAAGCCGTCCTTTAAAAGAGAATTTTCCAATCTTGCTACCGTATGTCTACCCACTTTCATATAGCGGCAATTCAAACATGCACATTTCTAGATAAGCTTCGCATTTAGCATTATGGTATTTAAAATTGGCTGCCGAAAGAGGGTTACAGGGCTCACCACTATTCATGTTAGGGATTGTGCTCTAGTATTGCAACTACATTCAATACTCCACTCCTCCTTGGAGGTCCGGCGTCTGTGGGTTCAGATATTCAACCCGCGCCCGATGCAACCATCTGATCTTTCAATATATAGGTGGTTTGGTGTTGGATTCTTGGTGCTGCAATGTGCTTTACATTGGGCGCTAGCATTGCAGAGATTGTGAGCGCATTCCCAACTTGTGGTGGTTTGTAAGTGGCGTTGATTCCAATTGCGTCATTGACGCCTGACCAATTAAATTCATTTTAGATACACCGCCTCGGCACAATTAACGCCCAAAAGACACCGCGCGAGAGTACGATTGATGCATGTCCCGTTGTCGGTTTCTAATCTTTAGTATCCAAGGTTGGGTGGCTTGTAGGGTGGCTTAACATCTTAGGCACACAAATAACCTATTCATCAACTACAATGCTGATGAGATAAATATAGGTCAAATTGCTGGAATCTCCTCGACGGAATTCGGTTTGTCAAATATGATTTGGGCCGCAGTTGTAATTGGTCGGGTGAGGCCTCGACGATACTGCCCCTTCAAGCTTGACTAATGTATTACTCTTGTATTTTCTGACAGGACGGAGATTATGTTGTGACTCAGGTCTGAATTAAGGCCACCGCGTTTGGAATCTTTACTGACGTCCGCGCATAGGGGAAGGTAGTGGGCCTATTTGCGGGTCTACTTGCGTTCCACGGATTGTTGGTGAATATCAATCCATTTCTGGAGTAGATACACCCTTTTAAGATGACACAGAATTCCTTGGCTACACGCCATCTAGCCCGATTGACCACCGGGTTTGTCTTTGTCAACCTGGGGGCTACTTTCCGTGAGCACAAATCGTGGCCATATCTTTCGTTCCTGTTAAAGTGATTATCAGTGATTATCATTGTATTACTTGCAACCACGCCCCGCTCGGAGATGCACCCGGCCCAGTATGTATTCGGCTCGGGCGGTTTGATTAACCAAACTGGGGGCTGGAACACCGGAATAGCATTCTTGTTTGGGCTTCTGAGTGTCCAATGGACGGTGAGTAACCCTATCGCAATAATCTGAATGCCCGCAAGAACCTAGCCATTTTGTAGATGACTGTGAGTCGTGTTTTAGAACCTTCGAACCAAAACCTCATGCTTCGGTAGGATTATGACGCGACTGCCCATATATCGTGCGTTGACTCCGCTGTCTTGGCGTTGAATTGATATCGATCATCCGCAGGGAGGAAGTCAGAAGAGCGGCGTATGCAGGTACAATATATCTACCAGGGGTGCTGCTTATCATGCTGACTGGATCTTCCAAGCACCGTCTGCGATTTTTATCGCCGGTGGGTCCTTGTGATCACTCCGCTAATCACACGATGTGTGCTTAAAGGTCCCATCGCAGTCATTGGTACAGGTCTGATAGGCTGGTTATTAAATATTGTATTGGTTCTTTGTTCAGGGCCCCTGTGAGTGAACTAATCGCGGTCATTTCATCCTGGCATCTAATATGGTATACAATAGGGAAAACCTACCGGGGGCATCTGGCTCCGCAATGCTGGAGGTGCGTGCTATCCTCATAAAAGACATTCTTCTGAATGCCCAATCTAGATTATGTCCTTGCGGATGGGAAAAACTGGTGCCTTGATCCTCTGGGTGGGTCCATAAACCCTACATTCGGCTGGCACCATAATTGTTATTCGGACATAGGTCTTTGTGTGTATGACAGCGTTCTTTGTGTGCCAAACAGCGCTCCAGGCCGCATCACGGACCGTTTATGCTTTTAGCCGTGACCATGGTAAGTGGAACTCCTGCCACCTGGAGTGATACAACCTTCAAAGTGGCTCCTGGCTCTAATAATTCCGATTCCATTTAGGCCTTCCAGATAGGGGTTACTTTGGGGAAAATTCGAGGAAGACACATACGCCTCTCCGCGCAATATGGTTTACAACACTCGTCAGCTTTTTGCCCGGCCTTCTTGACCTTGCAAGCCCGATTGCTGCCAATGCCATTTTCTCATTGACAGCCATATCCCTCGATCTTAGCTATATCATCCCAATCTTTCTACGTCGATTCTTCCATGATCACCCTGAAGTCATGTTCAAACCTGGTCCGTTTTACATGGGCGATGGCTTACTCGGATGGTCGGCAAATTGCATTTGCATCTCATGGACGATATTCGTTTGTGTCGTGTTCTCGTTGCCGACCATCCTACCTGTCACACCCCAAAACATGAATTATGCATCGGTGCGTTTAGCACTTCCTTGCAAGGTTGATTTATTAACGTACTCCCAACTACTAAGGTGATTACTATTGGGGTGATCGTCCTTGCATTGTAAGACCCTAGACTAATGCCTTTTTGATGCGTATTGAATACAATCCACAGCCTTTGGTATATGCTCGGAGCCCACCGGCATTATATCGGCCCGCAATCGAACCTCCCCAAGGGCGATGGGTCAGGAATCGAAGAATCCTCCCAAAGTAAGACGGATTAGCATAGTAGTGCGCATTCCGTTAATTGGGAGAGTCCGCGAGAATAATCACGACTCTCCTCATCCCCCAATGAACATGTAGAACTACTGGTAATTACAGGTTCACTGTAATGCAAAACTCGCAAGCTTTGCTCCTTAAGTTTGGGGACCATATTGGGTGGCTGTTCTGCTCTCTTGCCCTTGGTTTTGGCTGTAAAACCGTTATCCTACCCTGTGCGTAGGTGGACCCGCCTACCCATTGAATGGGGTTATTTGCTTTTCAAGAACTCGACAACGCAACACTGGTTTCTGTGCTTCACTCTACTTTTTCCTCAGGAAAAAAGTTAGGGCTCGGGTATCGAAGGCATGTAACCCCTAACTCTGCTTTGTAAGATACCCCTCCGCCAACGAATTGGAGTTTTTCGACGCCCACAACGAGTCCTGGGATGATAATATGAGGAATTGCTCCACGTAGTAGACCCCCAAAATCCGACTTAGGAGAAATCCTTACAAACACCTCTACGCTACTAGTATAAACCCTTGATGTCGTTGGAGCCACGACTCTGAAGACTCCGCACTCGGATTGGGGCCGCCTTCCCTTGATCAAGGACAAATGGCACCATCTTCAATATCTCATGTATTTTCTGATTCTAAGTATAGGTGATGGGTTCCTGTGAGCTGATTGCACCAGCCTGAGGTTCGTTCTGGTCCGTTTCACCAGGACTCGACAAACGGGTAAACTTTTATGGGCCGAACCTATGCCTCAGGGGCAGCCAGTGATCATATCTACCCTACGCTTAACTTCTGCCGGCGGCAATCCTCTGTATCGATCAGTGGGGTGACCACTGGAAACAGAACCCTGGCGAGCGAGCGGCCCAGCTCGTGGCGCGTGGAAATCCTGACCCTTGTGCTGGACGGTTCGCACTCCAATCCAGTCGATTATATTTCGGGATTTCACTGTTTGGGTGTCAAGGAAGCCGTTCAGTTCTTCGTCTGATGCTATCCCCACCCCAATTCCTTACTACCCTAAACCTTGCCTCTATACCTAAAACCCTACATAGTTTTAGTCAATTCGCACATGCACAGGGCACACTAAAATGCCGCAAGGAGATTAACCAGCCGCAATATGTAGTTGACCCTTGGCAGCTTGACATACCCCGTCTGTAAATATGCTTGAGATCTTCCTCCCTGGTGCCGCCGGCATTATTCCTCCTGATTCTGAACGCTAACTTTCACATGTAAAGAAGTCCTCGGCATGTGCCATCGGTTCGCCCCAACGACTAACACACAAGCCGCCTTCCAAATCGCTGAATTACCCGAGCGCAACACCCAAATCTCCGGCCCCTGAAGATCCAAATTCTCCAAGGAATCTGTAGGGATCTGGAAGTTTTCGCTGTCCCCGCTTTGCCTCCCAGGCAACATGACTTGGCGTTAGCGCCTTTGATTGGCCGTTTGCGACTCTATTTAGGTTGGAAGCAGAATGTTCGATGTTCTTCAGTGAACACAAGTCCCAACCCCCGAGGTGACGGCACGTTCGTCCCACCTCGTCATAGGACCTCCAAGCCACCCCGAGCGCAGAAGGTTATACTAGACCCCGAACCGAGAACCCTCATGCGTTTCTATATCCAGGAGACTGAACCGTGTCATACAGAAAATACTCCGCGAAAATTTATCCTGACAGTCCACACAACTCCAACCAGTCTGGTGCCATCTTTCAACAACTCACCACCCAACAACCCCCAATGTCTGGGCATTCATACACCCACACCAATTCATCATTCGAAATCCCCGGATTGCCCCTACCTGATGGTTCCCGCTAAAAACCGCACGTCCGGTTGGTCAACTGCTTCAATAAGCCTCCAAACTTGCCCAATCCATTGCTCAAAGCATGGTTTTAAGCACATTGCGGTGCAAAAAATATTCCCCCCAAGAGGTGTCTGATTGGGCTACAGTAGCATCCCCATCGTGATATATGATCGCTCCGGGAATCATGGTCAACGACTAATGAGGAGCCACGCAAATGTACGAAGTCGTCATCTTCATGCACGTTTGATAAGGGTTTCAATGTTGATTGGCGCAGGCTAGGACCGAGGCAGGCCGATGCGGAGATGACACTGTGCCCAGACCAGGTTGCAGGCATGCCGACGTGTGTGGATTTGCTTAGCTATCGTCTGATAAGCCAAATGAATCTGGATGGGCCTCCAGAGCTCCGCACAGCGCATCGGCCGAAGGATTATATTCAATGTTTGCAGAGGACCGCAGGCAGGTACCGCCACGGGTGAGGCATCCCTTATATGGTATCCATTTGGCGGGAATCCCGTTCTTTCCCGATCAAAGTAGTAAATTGACCTAGCTCTGGCCCGACTGTACGAGCAAGAAATTTAAGGATGGGCTGTACAGATAGCTTAAGAGTCATCGTTGTAAATAACAACCGGTGGGCCCGGAAGTAATGAATAATGGCAGTCTAGATTGGCGTCACCCAAGACGATGACACAAGCGATGATGACAACAATCGATCTCCGATAGATTATCTATCCGAGACTATAAAGCCCTTCCCAATTTCATCCGCAAACTCCACTTTCTTCTCTAAACTACTATCCCTCAAAACAATATGGTGTGTTTACTGCTCCTTGATCCATGCGTAATCGAGCACCACATCTAATGTCTACGAAGGTCAAAGTTGGAATCAATGGGTGCGCAGTCAACTCCTGACTTCTGTCGTAAGTGGGCTAATCGGATTTGGGCTTCTTCTCTGCATTGCAACAGTTTCGGTGAGTTTGCTCCTCACGCGTTATTCCATTGACATTGACATGGTATAGGTCGTATCGGCCGTATTGTCATGCGTAATGCGCTTGAAAACCAGGATATTGAGGTTGTTGCTGTGAACGAGTACGTCTGCATAATACCCATATCTTGGAAATCAGTATTAACGGGCACAAATCAAAGCCCATTTATTGACCTTGAGTACATGGTATGTGTCATTTGTCTAATGTTTCCGTCGGCTGGGTCTCACCCGCGAGTGCCAGGTGTATATGTTCAAGTACGATTCGGTGCACGGGCGATTCTCTGGCACGGTTGAAGCCAAGGACGGGAAGCTTTACATTAACGGCAGGCCTCTCAGCGTGTTTGAAAAGCGAAACCCAGATGAGATCCCTTGGGGATCGGTTGGCGCCGACTACGTTATCGAGGCTACTGTACGTCCCCCGGTCAACCCCAGACATAGATCTTAACACATTGGCTCTATACAGGGTGTCTTCACTACCATCGATAAGTAAGCTCCAAATACTCAAAAGTTTTCTGTGTTGAATTAATGATTATGTTAGGGCCGGCCTCCATTTAAAGGGTGGCGCGAAAAAGGTCATCATCTCGGCCCCATCTGCTGATGCACCCATGTTCGTATGTGGCGTTAACCTCGACAAATACGACTCCAAGTACACTGTCGTGAGTGTCACCATCTTACACCCAGCCTAATCTTGTGTCACGAACACTCTGCCAGATATCCAACGCATCATGCACGACCAATTGTCTTGCACCCCTCGCCAAAGTCATCCACGACAAATTTGGCATCGTCGAAGGCCTCATGAGCACCATCCATGCCACCACTGCTACACAGAAAACTGTGGATGGCCCTTCCAGCAAAGACTGGCGTGGTGGACGTAGCGTCAACAACAACATCATCCCCTCATCCACCGGCGCCGCCAAAGCAGTTGGAAAGGTCATCCCCTCCCTGAACGGAAAGCTCACGTAAGTCCATGTTGCTGCTTATATATGCGTGACATTGACCACAGGGTTTAGCGGTCTTGCATTCCGTGTACCGACTATTGATGTGTCCGTTGTGGATCTCGTTGTTCGGCTCGAGAAGAGCGCGTCCTATGATGACATCAAGGCTGCCGTCAAGGAGGCTGCCGATGGTCCGCTCAAGGGTATCATCGAGTACACCGATGATGCCGTTGTCTCTGCTGATTTCGTCGGCCACACCGCATCCTCCATCTTCGACGCTTCTGCTGGAATCTCCCTGAACGATAAATTCGTTAAGCTGATCGCCTGGTACGATAACGAATGGGGCTACTCCCGCCGCGTCTGCGATCTTTTGGTCTTTGCCGCAAAGGAGGATGCCAAGGCGAAGTGAAGTTTCAGATGGACTGCTCGGGATGAATAGAAAATAAATTGTTGTTTGTATTGCTATTAGTACTGTTCTACATTTGACCAATTGGCGAGTTCTGGCTCGTGTTTGATAATCTCATTACATAAATAGACAAAACCGAATAGATGAAATGTAACTGGTGCACCAGCGGCTGAAATCACCACCAACATACGTCAAAATAGCCCAAGCTAAATATAATAAATAAGCGGATTTCTCCAACCACCACCCCTCCTCCTGGCCCACGCTGTTCACTTGTTTCAACATTTCCGTGCACAAAAACATAGGAATGTTATTTGGTAATTGAGCATACAAATGGGATGTTCCAGGTTGATGCCGTAGTCGGTAACTCGCGCCTCCAGCCGAAAACAATTGGGGCAGTCGGGAAAGAGAACTTTGAGCAGTGGAGTATTCAGGTTCGCACAGTTCCAAGAATCACGAGTTTTTATTTACACCACCTCCCCGGTTCCAGCTCCATCGTCAAGTAAGGTAACTATCTCCGCCCTCCCGGACGAATCTTGTTCGTTTATTTGCACCTTAGATATGGTTCTGGGTGATCTGAAACCTAGCTGCACATGTCAAGTTTGGCTGGACACGTATGTTGTCCCAAGCCCACGGATGGGGTGAGCGCAATACGTTTTCTCAAGCTGCCACTGGCCTGCAATGAATTCGTACCTATGTCGTTCTTTGCTGACGGACACTTTCAGCGCAGGGTAGCTTCTGGAATACTTAATGCCTCCGATGATGATGAACCCACAGCCGCAATCCACTTGTTGGTGCTATTCCCACCGAAGCGGTATTATGCAGGGCTGCTGCCGTCGGATCACTGCCACATCTTGCCGCCGGGACGGGCCCTGATCGCTTCCCATGGACCTGAAGACGTTGAACTGTCAGTCTTCTCATCCGATCTGGCCAGAACTTGACTAGAACAACAACACGCCATTCATTTTAAAATGTTGCGGGCTGGGCTCCCGCGGCCGGCAAACCGTAGCAATACAAGGGAACCTGGGAGTTTGCTGGCAGAGCTCGCCACCTTCCGGATTCTCTCAGGGTTTAGACCTTTGCACCGTTATGCACCGTGTAGATCAGGGGTCTGCGCGGAAAGAGAGGCCAAATGTTGTGGGGGTCCTATCCCGATCCGGCCAAGCAATAGCTGCGAGACTTCCAGAAAGGAGACCCTAACATTGTGTGCCGCCGCGGTGGTTATTGTTGATATTGCCTTTAGGGTAGGAGGAGTTAGTGGGTCCGAGGAGGCCCGATGATGGAAACAGGAAGAAGAAAGCCGTGTTGCTCTGGTCAGGGTTCATATGAGGACGGACCTACTGTCGCGTCGAGATAGTGCAGCTGCCACCAATCATGTGGAGAAAGCACTCTATCCTCGCTGGGTATACGCATCGCGGGGAGAGAAGATGAAACAAGCCCGTTTATTTGGTGGTTTGTGTCCCAGAGTCAGTCCACGGATGATGGAAGATAAGCCATTGGAATGCGTTTTCAAGGCGCCGGTCCGGAACGATGGTGCTGGACTTGTGCTATTAAGCCATCCGGGCTTGGTGTTGGTAAACCCTCGAGCTTGGGAATGCTCTGTGACGCCTGGTTGCGACGTAGCGGGCAAGCCGACATATCCCATCCTCGGGACCTCCAAACAAGGTCTATTGTTCTCATTGGGAAATGTGACGGTATCACAATGTGCGTGACGTGACGCGCGTCTTTATTTCTTGTCCTTGCATGAACAATGAGGAGGCCAGAGAACAATGGGGGCGTGTTGGTTACTGGGGAACACCGACAACCGACTTCTCTACTTAAACGAACAGAGTATCAAAAACAACACTATCCACTCTACGACCGCCTCCATCATCTGCTTAACTTACAGGGCTTCCTCCTCTCCCCTCTCTTTTCACGTTCTTTCACGGTGCTGGTGCGCCTTAATCCATTCAACGCCTGGTTGCTGTTTCTTGAATCCCAAAATCATCTTCATACCTGAAATAATTTAACGATGCTTCCCCCACGCGCATGTGAGCTCCCCCAGCCCTTTAACCGTCCGAATCATGATGCCGTCACCCATCAGACACTTTCATTGGCCTCAACGGTGTTCGCATCCTGAGCATTATTGCTCTCATCCTCGTCTTCTCTAGCAACATCGTCACCCTCGTCCATGATGTCCAAGCAGTCAACCGGTTTGTTGCTGCGGGCAAGGTTGCGTCTAACAGCACCACCACACTCGGCGACCAACTCGACAACGATTACATTTCGTATGTGCTCTCCTTCCTACAGAAAAGTATATTCCCTAATCGCATCCCCACCATCTAGGGGCAGCACCGTGCCCAACCAGCCTGCTGGGGCTTTCTGGGCCGTTCTTAACCGCCTCTTGATCATATTCCAGACGGTTGTCCTCATCTTGTCAGAGTTCGGCTGGCCCGCTGCCTTTTTCAACCGCTATTTCCCTGTCCTAGGAAAGGATTTCGGTCTCGGTGCACTCGGTGTGATGCAATGCCTGTACGTGTTCTGCCTTGCGGCGCTACCCCGATACTCATTTTCTTCATAGCATTGGGGCTGCCATCCTCTCCCACCACGTCGATACCTTCACACTGGTCTCCGCCTTCTTCCTTTTCTCCGTTGGATGCCTCAATATCCTCGTTGGTCTTATCTGGCGTGAGTCTGCCAAGGCAAACGTTCAGTGACCTCATGGCGCGACCACGCCAAGAGCGCGCTCCCCACTCACGTTGCCGGCGTGGACGTTCGCGGCGTCACCCCACCCGCCTTTGTCTCCAACATGTTTACCGGAAATAGCGATGAAAAATCGCACGACTCGGGCGCTGATTCCGGCAAAAGTGGATTTGGTTTCGGACGGCAGGGAGAGAAAGCGGCGGGATTGAAGGGTCGGTGATTCCTGCTTCTTATGTTATTTGAAACTGAGGATGATGCAGGATACCTTATTTCCAAACCTATTGAATCACTTCCTCGCTATGCGCCCAAGCCATCCTCCACGTGAAAATTCGGCTGTCCCAGACGCCTTGTAACATCTCTGCGTATCATCGGCCGCCTCAAATTATTCTCAGGTTGTTCTGCCCGCTTGTTCCATCTAAGCTTACGATATTCACGATTCCCACTCGTACCTATCACTATATTATATTGTGAGTGACTCAGACATGGACATCCACCTATTTCACGTTGTCACCATAAGTAAGAGTCATTTGTAGCATTAGGGAAAAAAATACAATTATATTCCATCGCATTTCGCAATGACACCCACCACGTTCTCGGCGGGGATATATTCTATCCACCCCTTTGGTTTGGTTGCAGCCCATTTCAATGCTTGGAGCTGGCTTGGCGCGGGGGCCGGTGCTCGGGATCCCCCGTTCAGGATTAAATGAGCGTCGACAGAGGCTGAGAGAGCACAAGGAGAGCACACAACCAGGCAGGGTTACCGGCAACCATCCTATCCACCGCTGCCAGCTTACCTGATGGCGGAGGTAAGGAGGTATTTCCGTTTGTGTCCCAAGCCAACCTGCGATTCCCAACTTATGAACTGCTACATGCATAAACCGAAAATGTCGGGAATCGTGGAGAGCTAGAACTGTGCCGGTCGAACCGGTGGCGGCTTGTTGTGCGTAGGGATCCCACAAGCGCAACTAGTAGTATCATGAGGTGCCGAATGGCTCCGATAGCCACCTCCATAGGGTCAAACTTTCCAACACGAAACTCCCTTGGAAACTAATTTCCTGTATAATATCAGAGTCCTGTCAAAAAGTACAAGTCCAATCCATGAGATATTTGTAAAGTAGACTAGGGGTGAGGGGACAAGAGATGCTAAGTACAACGTGATAACAACGGTATCGAATGAATGGTATCACGGAAGATGTCTAAATGACGTGCCAGATCCAACATACATCAATCGTTCGAGCCTACTGGTTGGGGAGTGGTGGCACTGAGGGTATCTGGCTGGGGGGTCTTTGCGAGCTTGGCCGCTTCAATTTGCGCTGCTCCAGCTCTTTCGCTCTGTGTTCTTGCTCCGCCTGCATGGCTGCCATGATCTGCAGCTGTTGCGCAATGAATTCTGATGTCCCCGATCTATGCAGTGTCAAGTCAGCGGGCGGGCCGGACGTGAAAGGGGCAGGAGGTGTACCTCATCCTAAGAATTCTCATGATGGTTTCCCCGTTGGTCACCTCTTTCTCCTCGCGTTTCTCTTTCTTGCGCTCCTTGATTGTCCCCAGATTGCGCTGGGAATAAACACTCTTAGCGCGCTTCTTCATCGTGGGTGACGAGCGGAGGCTTTGTTGCATCATGCGAACGCATTCCTCCATCAGCGCATCCCTGTTGGGATAAATTTTCAAAAACTCTTCGCTAAACCTTTGAGAAATAAAGGCGACTTACGTATGCCAATCGTAGTACAGACGGATGGAGACGACGTCCCGGTACTTCTGATTTTGGAGCACCTCGAGGGGTACTGGACCCTCTCCACCAGCGTAAAAGTAGTCCCGCAAGAACTAGACAACAACGATGCCCGCATCAGCCATAGACAATGTATCACCTCTCAAGTGACTTACTTTAAGCCATTTGAAGACTATATCCACCTCTTTGTCGCTCAAGGGCTTCATATCACTCGACACATCAGACAAAGGGGGTATGAGAAGCCCTTCGATGACCGTCAGGATCTCTTTCCACACCCGGGTCATCACCATCTCCTTCGCAGTGTCGCTGAGATATGTATTCAGTGTTTGCAGGTTCGCATCAAAGTAGTCGAATAATGGCAGGATTGCTTGTTCGATTTCAACGTCTGTCAGTTCCTCTGGTCGAATCCTTGGTTTTTCCCCCGTCGGTAATGGGATCTGTACTTCGCTGGATGAAGCTCCAAGAGCTGAGCGATACAGGGCTGTCACATTGCCAATGGCTTTATTGTAGTCTAAACCAGGACCCGCTTTGATTAGTGTCTTTAAAACACTCCTTGAAAGACATTGCTGGATGAATGGTGCCATCTGCAAACTTGGTGAATACTGGAAGGGTAATGCTATATTCGAGTTTGCTGACCTTGTCAATAAATATTCGAAGCATATCAGCTTCGGCTCTTTTCAATGAACGGAACGCTCGGCCGAAAAAGAACTGGATATCATCTTTCTCTCCTCCATACTCACTCGAACCAATACACGACCTTGGGTGTCCAAATCCATCCATAGGTCGTGCGCGAGGAAATCCCCAAACCGTCGTGGGTCAAGGCATATGTAAGCCCGCCCGATGGTGTCATGTTTACCGACCAAAGCTCGATCGCGGATACTAACCATAACCCATAGTCCCTTTTCAACCGACAAGTCAAAAGTTTCGTCCCCTATGGGAAAATAAGATGCTAAATCTAGGGAAATCAGACGGGCCACCTACATCGAGGGTTAAGTGTCTCGTAGATGGTTCGTGTTTTAGCCAATCGATTGCCAGGCTCGTCGCTCAGAGTAACGAACGTGTCCAACTTCGATGACGGACTACCGTCTAGCGGCACAAGTCCCTCCGCGATAACAATTTTGACAGTAAATAAGAACCGAGTAGGCTCACTTTAGCAGGGACAGGGGGTCCATGATTTGCGAGACATCCGCCATCTTATCTGCCTCCATTTGATTATACATGTTGTCCAACAATTTGCGGGCCGCCTCGACGTTATTCAGTTTCACGCATGATTCGGGCTGAAAGTTGAATGGCTCTACTCTCTTCTCACCCTGGATAGCAAGCTGGCGGGCCTTTTCTAACCAGGCTGATGATTTCTGGGTTGTACGTAGTCGGTGGGTCGAGGGAACATCTCCGTTAGGAAGAGGGACTCCACATTGCGGCAATATTGTTCTACAGCTTTGGAGATGGTCTTTTTTAAAAAAATCAGAGCCCCAAAGAAAAACAGGGAAAAGGAGCAGGATGTACCTTGGATAGACTTGTAAAGAAACGAGCTTCTTGATAGCTGTCTTCCCAATTGAGATCTTGCAGGAAATTTATAGGGCTACGAAGCGAGTCGAACAAGTCAACAATCGATGAGCTATGGCCTTCAGTACTCTCTGCTTGAAACTAAGGAAATTTGTAAAGAGGGTTATCTCTGAAGAGGGTAAATGGAACAACCTTATCGGCCGAAATTGCCTTCGCAAGACATGTTAGTTTGGAACAAGAGCAAGTGTTTTATGCGCGCTTACAGCTTCGACCCATTGGGTGGTTTTATTGTCGGTATTGGCCAACCACTGGCGAACATAGGGCTCAAAAAATCCGGTAATATCAAAAGCAATTCTTCCTCTGACAAAAGAACTGTTTGAGGCTAGTGCTATGCGACGGAGAAGCACTGACTTTGGGCAAAATGCACTGAACATCTCCAGCATTGTGGTGGCACGACGGTAGAGGGCAAATATATCTTGGATAGGGATGTCTGGTATGGGCCCACTCATGGAGGATTCAAATAGGCGCTTCTGACTATTCTCCAAATCAGCGAAGAAGTGAGGCATTTGGACTTCTATGACCAAAGACACGAGATCTAATTGACTATGAGCACAGGGTTAACAATTATTTGTTGGCGAAAGGGTGAGTATGTATACCCTAATATTGGCTCAGGGAATCTTTTATCCAAGAGTTTTGCTGATTTTTCAAGTTCGTCCGTCATCAGCAACAGCGGCAGCGCTCGATTAACTCCTGGGGCGGACTGCAATTCTTGCATCTTCAACTCGTAGGCGTGTGCTGCTACTTGTCGCACACGTTCCTGTACATCACCCACTCGCGCACCAATGTCAATATCAAATCGTTCTAGTAAACCGCTGTCTCGAAGATGCTCCAACACTGCAAGGAAGGGTTCGATGTCCGTTCGCTTTATGTTCGGAACAGCATCCATGGCATGATACAGATTGAAAGGAAGACATTGAAAAGCCCAGCATATACACTGCACAGATGCTCGACCTAAAGTTGAAATCGATAAGTAGTTGCCGCCAATGACGAAAAATATTACATCTTGGATTGGCCACTTATCTAGTTCGATATCATGCATCACCTTGGTGACGCTCTGGAGGGCTTCTGGCACACATTCCAGAGGAACATCATTTCGCTCATAAAACTGTCTGACCAAGTCCAAAAACAAGCTGCCCTGTATGAATGGCTTATGCGCCAACGGACTGCGCACTCGTTCAAAAGTTCGATATGAGGTGGCGATAATATTCCCAACGAGACCTCGTCATTATCATCAACCTCGGGGCTCAACATTACTTCGAGATCGGCCAGAAGCAATGTTCCAATAATCGTTGATAGAACTTTTTGGGATTGGGTGGGATAAAAGTGAAGTGGTGACCAACGGGAATGTCTTCATCTTCGTCTTCGCCAAAATCGGTCGGGTCATTGTCATAACCATTACGCCAAGATAGGAATGTCGACTGCTCATAGATGGATTTCGGGAAGTACCGGCTGTTGGGACTCCATGGGGGAATAGAGGGACCCTGGGCGAGCACTATATGTCTGAAAGGAGGCAGGAACCTCTGATGGTGTAGATTTGGCTAGTTCTGGGTTGAACTGGACCATGATCACCATTAGCTGCTGCAATTGTGTACTTTCTTGCGTACGCCAATGTTGCCAAGCTGCGTCGGTGTCGAAATCTCTCGGCGACCAGGGAAAGGTGCACCCGCATTGATATTCTTTAAGCAAGTCTTTGGGAGATTTTAGTGAATGCGTGCCAAGAACTCCCTTCCAATTACCTTGAGGTCAACTAAAGCAGCCTACCAAAAATTTTAATCAGTAAATGCTAGATAGGGGGAATATAATTGTGTCGACCACCTAACCTTCTCGTTCACAACATGGCCCTGAGTTGGTCGACCTCTTGTTGAATCGCGTATTCTTCGATCTTGAATAGGGCCGCAACCGTACGTACTAGTTGCATATCTGAAACTTGGCCACTAATTGATGGGACAGAGATCGAATCCCTATCCCTCGAGGTTGACGCTGAATCGTAGCCTGAATCGCTCGAAGTTTGCGAGGGCACCAGCTTGGCCGTATATATATCCAGGCGTGCCAGAAGTTCCGGGGAGACATGGTGAACACTCCGCAGACATTCGCGGAGCATCCTTACGAAATGTGCCATGTGGTTGTTGAGCTCGAGCTTCCAACCATCGCCAGCGAGGGTTGGCTCCTTCTTTAATACGGTCGTAGCATTAGTCGCAAACATTAAGATCAGATCTTCAATCTTTCTATTTTCTTTCATCTGTCGTTTGAAACTCTCAACCATGAATTGGCCATAGAATTTTGCCATGGTCCTCCGCAAAAGCTGATCCGAGTATCTGAAAATGTGTGAGTCGTGTAATCTGCAGCCATAAATGACTACACACGCTGAGTCCTTTCCCATTGCAATATTCTGTAGCTTTTGTTCCAGGACCTTAAGCAGCTTCTCAGGGAATTTAACACTCTTTGGTCCATCCCGGATGTCCTTGAACATATCGCTGATCGAGAAGTTTGAGAGCGCCGAAAGACGGGAGGAATATTCTCTTTCCCGTGCATCATTGTAAGTTTGTTTGGGGACTTCTGTAGGCTTCGGCATCATCATGTAGCTCAACACGCTAGGAGCAACCTCATTAGATTGACGACGGTGAACGGAATAACGGGCTTACGCTACGCGCAGGACATAACTGAAATTGAAATGATAAGGAACCAGAAAGAGGATCAGCGAAAGGAAGACAAACCTGAAAAGCTCCTCATCTGTAACGCGGTACTTGGATAATCGCTTGTCATGGGCAACGCTGTTATGGCTCCGTCTTGACATGACTAACTTGAGTTTGGCGGAATCGGGTTGAGGTGAAGGTCCCAAGGATTATTCAGACCCTACCCGATGATTGTGTGTTGCGAGATTATATGAGTATCAGGTCGTCGGTAGTGTGAAGCCCAAGTAGCTACCCGATTATTTCATTCAAGAGGGCCCAGCAAAACACGACCAAACACGACCGTTGGATGGAGGTTGTCGCTGGACAATGATCATAAATTCTCATCAAACCGGGGGTGCGTTATCATATAATTTTATTTCGTCATGCTGTTGGTCTATATATAGAATTTGAACATTACAACTCCTCACGATCTTCTACTGGGTCCTGTAGTGGCACTTGGTCCGGAGGGACCTGATTATCTGGTATTGACTCGTCTTTCGGTTGTTCCTCAGACGCTAAAGGAGTTGGGGTTGGGACTGGAGTCGCGCTGGTGGTTGTCGTCTTCTTCACTTTAGGTATCTTGCGTTTCCAGAGTTTATGCAGATGCGTTTCTAATACTTTGGCACGCGCTTTCATCTCAGTCGTTTCGATAACGGGATCCTCGTTTAGCTTGATGAATTTTTGCTTCTCCACCCATTCGTTCAGCCACCTCTCGTGATCTTTAAGGGTCTTTTCCAGCCCGTCCAACTCGTCTTTGGTCCATTTAGAAGGAAGCTCGGCTTCCGCCTCTGCAGTCAGATTGGCCCGTGCTTCTGTGAGGAAAAGCCTTGTACTCCAATTCCACATTTGACTGTTGTTCAAGGCCTGAGGGAATGCTTCGATTTCTTGGTAACGATGAACGATAGGTCGCTCAAGGGCTCTGTTAATGTATTGTGTTAGATGACAGACTTATAAACATAAACCAGTTCAGAAACCCACTCAAGAGCAATACGTTTATCAAGGAACTGAGAAGTCTCGGCAATATCGCCTTTATCGTGTAACCAGGAAAAGGATTCATCGAGTTTATCGGCAATGGAACGACGTTCCACCTCTTGAGAGCACTTTTTGAATGGGGTATCTTTGTTATCTTCGTCGAGTAGGTCACGGAGTTTGTACAGGTATCCTTCAAGAGTATTACGCGCTTCCTCTTTGCGATTTTTCGCCGCTTCCTCGCGATCGATGGCACGAAGTCTGAACAAGGATCAACTATGATGTTAGGCTTTATCCAATACATCACGCACCTTGTCCTTGCCGCTTGCTTCTCGGCTACTGTCATGGGTGGAATTGATGGGAATGTGACGGTAACATTGAGATGGATGGTGTTCTCTTTAGAGACTGGTTTCTTCTCGGTGGAATTAGTAGAGGGAGACGGGGATGGTACAATAGATGAACTGGAAGAGGTCTCTGTCTCGCGAGGTGGTTGATGTTCAAGAGACTGCGTTTCCTCCTCTGCCGATGAACTGCTTCCGCCGAAGAGGCCTTTCAATTTGCCTAATAACTTATTAGATGAATGAGATGGTGTCCCTGCAAAAAGTCTACCTGTGATAGTATCATCCTTAATTTCACCAAACACGATTGCATCAGAAACGGACACAAATCCAGATTCTGATAAAGTCAAAGTGGCTTTGACGACTGGGTCCACCGCCCCTCGCTCGGTCAGATTGCCAATAGCTTCAGTAACACCAGCGAGCTCCGCTTCTAAAAGTTGCTGAGGGAAACCGCTGTTGGGATAATGAGCAGAAAGAAGCAGGATTGGAAAAATTAACTGACGGCACGATCAAATTTTTGTAATCAAGGTGGATGGAAAAATCCTCCTTCCGCTTGAACGTCAAAGTTTTTTTAGTGCCAACTTTTGAGCCCGCAGGGAAAATGGTAGTCGTAATGGTTCGGGGTCTGGTGTTCGGAGTGGTTTGAGCAGCAAAATACGAGGCCTGGACATCGTGAACACTGATATCTGTAACTTTGATATTCTTGGTCTTGAACTGGCGACTAAGGCTGGCCCCATGGAGAGCAGCCCCTACACCTCAAGTCAGTGAATCGTGATGGTCAATAGAGGTCAGTCATTACCAAGTACGGCGGCTTCATCAGCATTGACATTTAAAGCGATCTTATCTCTAAGGCAAACGTCAAAAAAAAACACGAAATGACTTAACATGAAATTGTGCTTACTCGCCAACAGCGGCGCGGACCGCAGCTTGAATCATCGGTGTTCGAGTGCTTCCGCCGGTCAGGATCACGGATGTGATATTATCCTGTGCACATATGAGATGGGGGTCGAATGAGAAAAAGGGAAACGGACAAGAGCCAAACCAGCGTTGTTCAAAGCATCGTATATTGGTTGGGCAAAATGGCTTTTCATATCCGCACACTCGCTCTCAAACGACGCGCGTGTGATTTTCGCCTTGAAGTCGATGTCCCATGCTAGGCTTTCTACCTGAAAAGCGGTCAGACTCCCAAACTTCACATTCAAATCACTGGAAACTAACCGTTGAAACAGCTTCAGTATTAGCACTAAGAATAGCCTTAATGCGGCCAGCCTCCTTCCATAGCTTTGCCATACCGCGCTTGTCTTTGCGGATATCCTTGTTATGCTTCTGATTGAAAGTGTTGACCAAGATCTCTCGTAGGCGCCTATCGAGCTCTGTACCGCCTATCTTACGATCATAACCAACACCCGCGACCGATATGTGTGTTCCAGACAACGTCGTCTTGGGGTCTGTAGCTGTTGTGAACAAAACAACAGTGGCACGGATGGAGGAGGCCCCAGCATCATAAAATATATGATATTCGGGAGTTGGAAACGTCCTCGTCATAGCGTAATTCACAGCCACGGCAGTCCCATCGTTGATTAATGCCAGAGTTCGGAGACCGGAAATCTCGATCGCGTCCGCAACGGCGTCACGCTCGAATTGCGAGTAGAAGGGGGGGACGGTGACAATTACATCTTGAACCTTTTCCTCAGCCAGGGATTCCGCCAGCTGTTTGACGTACGCAAATTGCATTGCGATAATTTCCTCGACACTCCATTCCGTTCCATCACTGCGCTTCAATGCAACCGTTTTCCGCGCAGTCTCGACAACCTCCGCGGTTGAAATTCTGGCGAAGGCGAAACAGGTTCAGACGTGAATGGGGCCGCTTGCAAGAATTTCACCGAGGAAAATGAATCTAAAGGAAACCTAGATGCCTGATGAAGCCGTTCTGAGCATCGGGGGAGCCAAGGTTCAGGTAAAAGGTCTTACAAGGTTGAAGCCGTCGGTCCCAAACAACCGATCGTTCTTTTTCCATCCCACTGAGGACTGAATCTTTCTCTTTGAATCTTTATTCAGCAGCACGTCGAATGGAACTCCAGGTTTCATCAATGAGGCTTTGATCCAGTCGGTTCCATAGTCAATGGCAAGCACCGAGGCAAATGTTGAGTGGGGGGCCAACGCCAGAAGAGAGAGGAGATTCCAGAAATGTAGTGTCCGCATAATTAGTTGGTAGGGGATTAAAGAGATGATTTGCTAGCGTTGAGCATCTACGTGTTTTCAAGTCGCTTGAAAGAGGCTGGTGTCGTGGCAGACACGTCAAGATTTTTGCACTCAAGTCGTGATCACATGATTAAATACCCCGCTCACGTGGCATATCGCGTCACTAAATGGACATCATAACAATGCATTGGAAGGATCGCAATGTTCAAAGCGGCCGCGCTAAATGCATTCTTTACGCGATTTAACCTGGCCCAGCTACTTTCAATAATTTTATAATAAAATTTTAGGTACTAAGGATCAGCCGGTAAATTACATTGGCGCAGTATGTAGTAGGATACCCCCTCAGGATGACTCATGATGCAGTGGATATTCCTTCGTCCCTCCTGGGTCCTTAAGATCAGAGCTCCTGGTAGCAGACTCCTCGTCATCTCGGTCGTGGACTTCATCATCCCGATGCATATCCACCCGTTTTGAAATCTTGATTGCAAGCGCGCTCAACGGGATCGGATCCTGCACAGCGGTTGCAGTTGACCGACTAAAATTTACATCGCTGACGCCGCCTTGCCAATGGCTGCTCTTTTCTTCCGAGCCGAGACCCAAACCGACCCGTACAATGATCAGGGAGAATGCGATCCCAATAGCTGGGCTTGCCTAGAGCTCAAATATGAGCCATGAGGGCTATGATTTATTGGAGATGTGCGCACCATATCCAAGGCAATGAATTGGTAAACGTTCTTGGCAAGATAGCCCGCATGAGTTAAAACCAAAAAGAATCTGCGAGTGTGGTTTGTCACGGGTACCCCCTCATTAAGGTATAACCTACGTATAGATAAGAGCGCTGTCCATAATGACATGAATCACAGGCTAATATCCGAGGTCAGCCTAAGATCGACCGCTGAAGACCAGGACAAACCGTTATTCTTTGCTGAGCTGTAGTTGCGACCTGCCGATGGATAGACCACACTCGGTATGAGATAAGCGCTTGTAAAGATAAGCGTTAGGTAGAATAATAGTGGTATCAGATGGAACTGACTCGTAACAATAACGTTCGTTCTACATCATATGAGTGGGAATTGTCGTATCGCCAACACAAGTGTGCTCACGTTAATGTCGTTGCGAAGACAATCACTACCAGGTGACCAGCAGATGATGTAAATATAATTGTCCTCGGGTCAAACGGGAAAAGGCGTAAACAACCCCGGCACCAGCACCTGAGGGGCAAAGTCGATCAGTTCCCTGAAGATAGATGTTGCTGGGGTTTCCCACCCGTCAGTCCAACTGTTAGAATCGATGGAATAACAATGATCTTCCAATTTCGTCCCCAGACCACGTAGAGTCGATAAATCTGTACGATGCGATCAGGGATTGTCATAGTTAATCAGTGGCTAGTAAATTTACCATTGTGCAATCGCCCACAACAGTTTGGGCAACATAAAGTGCTGTTTTCGCCACATTTTTGGGATTTGCGCCATATCCATAGTATTTATCGGGTTCTCCATCGACGCCGTAAATGAATGCGTCTAATAATCGAAGGATTTGTATTATCCAATGCTTGAGGCGTTGAGTCGAGAGTCACAGCCCCACCAACAAACCGACTCACAGATGTAATGAGTATGAAGAGCACAATGGTCACTGTGAAGAGGAATTTGTTGATGGGCCTCCGTCGGCCTCGCTGTTTCCCTAGCGAGACATAAAGGCAGCCAGCAAATAAAACAAGATACACCCCTTGAGAAATAGCCGGACCCGTTTAGTAACACCGATTGAAAGTCGCTGGGGCGCTCACCATATAGACAGGACTGAAGCACAGTCCCCACCAGCTCCGCCATCCCGATAGTTAGGGCTACCATTGTTATTGGTTAGTACCGAGGATAATGGCAAGGGGGAGGCAAAGATGTGGAGCTTCTCCCATTATATCGACGCCCGTGGCCAACCAGTGCCAGGAATGGCAGTCTGCTGGAATCTATAAACAACTACTTGAAGTGCTTCGCTTGATGATCAGATGCATGACTTTCCAACCACGGAATGTAGACAACCGTTACATGTGCCAAAAATACCCATCCATCCCATTGGCTCACCGCTATTGGAGCCAGACATTGTGCGACTTCATCAGTAATAGAGATGACGGGAGTTGGTGGGATAGATCTGTCACTATTTTCTCTATCAAGCTTGAAGGATCACAGTGAACGGAACGTTAATCGTCTTCGAGTTCTCACCACTGACGCTGATCCAATAATGCATCTAAATCAGCTAAGCTGCGCGGGTTCGGTCACTTGGCACTACACTCCAACTTGCCCAAGCTCCTACGCACACACCTCGTGATAGTGCGACATCTTCGGAATCTCGGGCAACGAAAGCGTGGGGATTGGAGCAGCCCAATGGAAGGGAACCTACTGTCGTATGGCTCAGCCCGTGACAGGGGAGAAAGCCGTCGGGAGTGTGCGCAACACCTAACACGCCCAAAATGTCAAATAACCATACATAGGGGCATGAAAAATGTCGAGGCAAGTGTAGAAATCGACGAAGAGATGGCCATCTGTCTATGCTTTGACAGCCACGCAACGAGGTACTAGTAAGGTACCATTTTGAACCCATGCAGAACTCAGATAAAGCGCCTCTAGTCCTATACTCTGTTTACATCTCGAGGGGCACCCAACGCCCCGTCTTGTGAGTCTGTACGATCTGCCATGGGGTAAGTCAAAGGAGGCAGGGCGCGGAGCTAGATGGAGACAGTCGCACTTCACCCTAACAATTACTCGAACTTGCAGCACCTGTCAGTGTTTGAAGCTGCCATCTACAATGTACAACATTCAAATTTTGCTAGCAGCCTCGGCCCTCAATGTTAATAACAGGATTGTTGGGACCTCGGGCTAGGGCCATTTCCCCGATACCTCCGAGTCCACGCCGGTTGAGCTTCGTGGCGTCGTTGGGATTGATATTGATTAGCAACACCATCACATTTGCCACTCTTCTGGCAAATGGGTAACTCCGACAATGATAGGTTCCACGATGACAGTACTGATGATGGAATCGGGATCACTGGTGTTAGGTATCTGCGTCTTCATAATAGCACGGTAGTTTGCTACCTTTCCGGGTATGCATTTCAAAGCGCCGTTCTCTCCGGAAGGCAACATCCCAATGTACTGTCATGGCACTAATACTGCACCAAATCGAACAGGATTTAGACTCCGGTGTCTCTGAAACCATTGGGAGCTCCCGAAGGTTTGGCGACCAGCGGAAGGCAGGCAGGATGGTCTGCGATGGTCTGCAATTGAAGGTGACAAAGCTTACGAGAAATGTCACCCTTAAAATAGGTGGCTGGATGACGTGAGGGAATGTCACAGCAGATGAAGTTGGGTCAACTCGGCGGGACCGATTTGAGCCCAAACCGAGATAAAAATAAACTTAAACTTGATTTGGGTCAATGAGACTCGGGTTCGTCTGCTATGGGACCACCGCCTGGACCTGGTCAAACAAGATGGAGTTATTGAAGTACTGATGTTCTGAATCCCAGTCACATCGAAGCAGAGTACTCGAAGCAGAGTACTTTTTACATGAGGCCCATACGGCCTCTATGCATCGGCGGCGTCAACATCTGTCGACCATCGGTGAGTAATTACCACGAACCGAGTAACTTCCGGCAAGCATGCAGTGGCGTACTCGGGGCATACTAGTTCATATGGCAATCTGATAAAGATATGGCTCCAGCTCGGCATCGTAAAATTTTCAGTGCTAATGGTAACAGGACCTTCAACATGTTGTGCATGAAGATGATGAAGCCCTATTTATTCTCAGATTGGGTGATACCACACAAGTTGATATTGCTACAGAGGGGTTGACAGTATGAGACGCATCTCCATGTAGTATGCGGGGATAATTAAGTGAATGTGCTCTCACCAGTTAAAAATACCCCTTGTGCCCGAGTTGGGTGCCTCCCTTAGTCAGGTATTGTGATGTGAATAATGCTCGCGCATGCTTTTGACCCTTTGTCGGGAGTCGTGGAGTAAGGGTTGAGATTATCCGGTGCTTCCCACGTTTAAGCCGAAAATTTTCAGGGCCTCCCCATGTGCTCCGCCGGGAGGGGGGTGAAATGAGCTGAAAATAATCCATATCGAATACAAGATATACACTGGGCGGTGTTACGCCGCCCGGGGTGAAACCAGGGCTTCGATCTATTCTGCATGAGCGGATGGCAAAGCGTTAATCCCTGGCCCCGGGAGCAGGGTAGCAACCAGACGAAATGGTCCGCTAGACGCAGTACGGTCGAAGCCCGTCGCCGTAGTGCTGAGGGATAGAACTTGTAACTATAGAGTGAAGGGCCGAACGTGTTTTTCATTGATCGCTATATCAAGATAAGAGAGATCTTGGACTTTTTCATACAATAGGCGCCGCCATCACCCTACTCTCCTGGAATGGCCGGGGATTTGCGGTACATGTGAAGGTGGGTTATCATGAGGCCGGGGGTCCACTAAGAAACTGGCGATAGTATCTGAGCCCATAACTCTTCATGATGGACACGAGAGATACGTGCATTCACCGGAAGATGAAACTCGTACAGCAGGGTGACAGTTTCAGAAGCCAGCTCGTTGGTCTTCTCGGGAGTTGTTCGATCAATGGTTTCGTAGGTTGTAGGTTTAAGTTTGCTAAGAATACCCTCTCGTTCAACCTCTGGAGCCGTTTCATGATCCTGAGGCAAGGTGATGCCCACAGCTGAAGATAAGATCAATTTGAGAAGTGTTCGCGCTGGGTCAGGTTAGTGTGGGTTACACAGGCACCTGATCATGAACTCCGTTGCTCACAATCCACGAGGGCAGGTCGCCGAACAGATTTCCACTTGCATAAATCCCCTTTGAGACTTTCCAGTAACATCGATAAATTCTCTTTGCCAGGTGGGTTCACTTGATCCATCACAGCATCCATCTTCTCGTTGAAATATCGATCTCTGGGGGCGCACCCGCTGGCTTGTGAAAGGAACAGAGGTTTCGTTGCTAACGCACGAGTCGTAGAACCCCGGGCTAGTAGGAAGGATGATTTCCATTACTGACGGGAATAGCGTCGACGTCAGCCACTGATACATGGTTTGGTGAGATACCGCGAACCGGATATGAGAGTGGTGTCAGTGCATAGCCCTAATCTGCATACTCGTCAAGTCAAGCATCTTTTACCAATCTGTGCACGAGACTAACCACAAGGGAGTGAAACATTCAATGGGCCTTAGTTTGTCGAATTTTTCGCATACTTAACCATGGACAGACATGGTGATCAAGACCTCTGAAACACAGTGTCAGAGTTGTTTTAGGAGACAGGTTACCCGCGATAATGTCATCAAGAGTGCGTCAATTGAATGTGGATCAATGATCACTTGACCTGGTTTGTGCGTGGTAGTTCTAGAATACACGGGTGCTATGACAGATTGTAATATCGGACGTGGGCTTCTCCATAGAAGAAGACAAAGGTCATTGCCACTGTAAAACACCCATTAATGTCTCGTTCTTGACGGATCTGAGAACAAGGGTTGGCAAGTGGTTTACTTTCGGTTGGTTCCATACCCACCGAACGTGGATACTCTCAGGCCAACCAAGGTGTTCGTGTCAGGGCGGTTTGGACGACACACAAGGTGGACGTAGGGTGGAGGTCCAGTTTGATAAACAGTTGGCGTACCGCTAAGTGCTCCACAAACAAGCCGACTCCCTTGGCTGTCACTTGTTGGTGTGTGGAGGCTGGAAGTATTGGCACAGAAAACGCCGATCCCACGTAGTTTCTTGGCCTAACACCCCTCACTGCACTCCTTCGGTTCCTTATGGAGAAAAAATAGGTATTGGAGCTCGTTTAGTCAGTGTAGGGAGTCTGGTGATGGAATTGTGGCAATGGCGGCTACAATGACCCGCTCGCTTCATGGATAAATTAGGGTCGTGGGATCGAAGTCGTGATGTTCAACTCGGCTCTGGACGCGGACACGGATCATCTTGAGGGTTCTCAACATCGAACACGCCGGGAGCGGAGCAGTTCAGATACCCCGCGGAGGACAGTAAGGGTCATTATACCCGGGTTTCTCATGATCAGTAACGTGACCAGTTCGGATTATCTGTTGCAGCTCCATTGAGCTGGCCACCAATGTCCATATGACACAGCTGCTTGCCGACCTCCAGATTCGAGTTCGATTCCCATTGTTGTGGTGGGAGCGTCATCTTGATATGGCCAGCCACACCCCGCTTCTCACATCTCCTCTCTTCCTCTCATCAGATGATACAAGTTTGAGCCAGCTCAAATGAATTTGATCTCTCAGAAGGCATCCTTCTTGGGTATATCTATCCGCAGGAAACGGTTGTTTATCGATAATTTCCAAATTGAAAACAGAACCGCGGCCGACGACAATCGGCAATGCGTCCTAGGTCGCAAGTAGCACCCCGGGTCATTGGTGTCCAGTCAGAGTTGATTGTTAAAGTCGGGCGCGAGCCTTCTATCACGGCTATATATTTACATCTCCATTGGCGCGCCTCGCGTTTGGTGAGGCATATATATACTGAGTCTCGTCACGATGGATTCGACAAAGCGATGCCATTTTTACTCGAACCCCCAAGAAAAGTTCACGGTCTGAAGCCGGGTTGCAAGTACACATCCCCCCCGGTAGATGGCTCCCTCACCGTATCTGAGCTATACGACTTTCATTATGCCAATAATCCGCACCATCCTGTGTTCAGATATCCTGACTCGACCGGAAATATGAAAGAATTGCGGTATTCTGAGGTTGTTCCAGCCGCCTACGAAGCCGCGCGATTTGTCGCCAAACTTGCAAACATCGATCTTAGCAAGCCCACTGATGGGTCACCCCGCCCTCTTGTTGCCATCGTGGCTACTACTGGTGAGTGTTCCTATGGGATTCATAATGTGCTAATGTATTTTTTTTTGCAGATACCATCACATATTTTACTACACTTGTCGGGGTATTGCGAGCGGAAATACCGATTTTTCCTATTTCCCCTCGAAATTCACCAGCAGCCATCGCCGGTCTGATTTCCGTGACGCGACCGACGGTATTGCTTATCAGCGTAGAGGAGTCCATTCAAGAGCTCGTCCGGGCTTCACTCTTGGAAACGGAAGAGAAACCCCTTGTGCACCAAATGCCCCGATACGAGGAATTGTATCTTGAAAATCCCACGTTCACACCTCTCCCACCCCGCAGGCGCGACCTCGATGCCATTATGCTTCTTATGCATACCTCAGGATCTTCTTCCCTCCCCAAGCCAATCTTCTGGAATGATAGAGGATACCTTGAGGTTGCGATGGCACCCTGTTCGTGTTTATCGTTTTATTTAATGCCTTGTTTTGAAGATAATTCCATCTAGTGTTTGGGGCTCGAGATCTATGCGAGGCTGTTTTTGCCAGTCATGGTGTCACAATGTTCCATGCCATTGGTTTGAATACGATTCCATGGCTTGTACGTTCCATTTCCGTATTCTGAAAAACATTTGGATCATGATTATTACAGGCGGTCACTGGTTTGGTAATGGCGACATTCCCCCCGGTCTCTCCAGCTATTATAGCCACTCCGGACTCTGTCTATAATGGAGCAGTTGAATCGCGGTCTGACTACATATTTGGGGTTCCTTCGTTTGTTAAGGTAATAATTGCTCGCATATGGTTTGGGGTTTTTGACAAGGTATATCAATCAGGAATGGTCACAAGATCCCGCAAAAGTTGCACACTTCCAGTCCATGGATGGTGGCCTGGTAAATATTACTTGCACTTATATCCTAATCATAGCTTATTTTAAAAAAAGTGTTTTGGTGGGGCACCCCTCGATAAAACTCTCGGAGACAGCCTTGCAGAAAAGGGGATTGCATTGTACTCGATGTTTGGCGCGTGAGTTGCACCCACTGCTAAAACACCAAGCGCCTGCTCATTGTACATAGGAGCGATGTTGGTGTCTTTATGGTGCTCTTCTCAGGTAAATGTTCCGACCCTATCTGTAAGACTGAGACCTCAAGCTTAAATTGCCAGAAAATCCCGGGATGGATTGGGAATATATAACTTTAAACCCGCACTGTGCGGCCGAGTTCATCCCAATAGGTGACGGAACATATGAACTCGTGATCGTTGTTCGTATAATCCCACTCTTTTTTGATGTTGATTTAAATATTATTTAAACCTAGGCACGAGAGACCCAGGTAATACTCTCACCGAATTCGAAGTATCGAGGTGCGGACGCTTTTGCGACAAGTGATGTGGTTGTGCCACATCCGACCAAACCTGGCCGTTGGAAGGTAATCGGGAGGAAAGATCATACTATTGTCTTGTCGACGGGCGAAAAGGTGCGTCAGGATCGATAGTGTTATTTCACGCACTCAAAACTGTTTAGACGAACCCAGGCCCCTTGGGTAGGATGGTGTATTTCTCCCATTCCCAGTGACTAATGATATATACAAAGAGGAAATACTGTGCCACCACCCTCAAGTGGCTCATGCGCTGATATTTGGGCGCAGCAGATTCCAGATTGGGGCCTTGATTCATCCGACCCCAGACGCGAGCTTCGATCCCACCAACGAAGCACAACTAGTTGAATTTCGGAATAGTTTATGGTCGGTACCTTTCGCTAGATGAGATTCCCCACCTAATTCGTACCGGCAGGCCGTATGTTGAAGAAATGAATCAAGTTGCCCCCAGCCATTCTCGGTTGTTTAAGGAGGTACGTTATTCAAGGCTACCTAAACCGAATGCTTATTCGAACTACAGATGATTCTTGTAACTCACCCATCTAAATCGTTCCCCCTCACCCCCAAAGGCGCACCAAGAATCACACTCATCCTTTCTGACTATGCGACTGAGATCGATAATCTGTATAATGCCGTCGAAGAAGCGAGCGTCGGTGAGGGCCCAGAAGAATGGACCCCCGAAGCCACCTTGAATTTTGTTCGATCCACCGTGGGCAGCGTGATGAAGTCTCAGGTTAGTGATAAGGATGACATATTTGCTTCTGGATGCGATAGGTTTGTTTGTGTTGCTCCCATAAGGACCAGTTCTAAAGTCATTCCCCAGTTTACAAGCAACCTGGATTCGAAATTCAATTACGCGTGCCTTGCGCTTGACTCGCGCTGCGGATGCTTCCAAAATATCGCCGAATTGCATATATGACTATCCGACAATATCGTCGCTGGCATCTTTCATCGATTCGCTATCATCCTCGACCGCACCTGTTGACCGCCGAACAACCCCCGAGGAGTTGCAGGCGTTCCTATCTCGTTATACCCACACCTTCCCTACACATTCCAGCTCCGCGGACCAGCCACACACCCCGGGAGATGTGGTCCTCGTCACGGGAACCACGGGGTCGCTTGGTTCGGCTGTGTTATCAAAACTTGCTTCGCTAGACACGGTTACCAGAGTCTATGCGCTTAATCGCTCGTCGAACGCGGGTCTTGATATCTTCCAACGCCAAGAAGAAGCCTTAAAGGATCGCGGATATGACCCCAGGATAGCGCGCTCAGACAAAGTTGTCTTGTTGGAGGGTAATCTGACTGGCACTGGGTTAGGCGTTAGCGATGCCATCGAGAATGAGGTACTTATCCCATTTTCTCTCGGATCCGGAAAGTTTTGAATCGAGGCTGATGGACGAATAGATACGCCGGACGGTTACACATATCATCCATATTGGTAGGTTCGTATTACAATTGGGAATCCGCCATCTAAATAGGTTCCAGCATGGCGAGTCGACTTCAATCTGTCACTTCAGTCCTTCGAGGCGAACGTTGGAGGCGTTCGCACGTTGGTCGACTTGGCACTGTCGTCTCCTCAACCCAACCCTCCTCGGATCATTTTCACAAGTAGTATTGGTGTTTCAGAAGTGCGTTTTTGGGTACTCTTACGATATTTCATCTTCTCACGAGCTGTCCGAATAGATAACGTCCACTCGCCTGTCCCCGAAACAGCTATTGACAACCCCTCCGTACCCCTCGGTCAAGGATACGCGGAGTCTAAATGGGTAGCAGAGACACTTTTGAATACGGCAGCACACAAGACAGTTCTCAGGCCCGTTGTCATTCGTCTCGGCCAAATTAGTGGTGGTGTGAACGGCGCTTGGAACATAACAGATTGGTTTCCCAGCCTTGTCAAGTCTAGCGCCACCTTAGGGTTTTTACCAACGTTTGGAGGGGTAGAACCATACCCTCGTCCCCTCGTTTATTTCTAACGTGTTTGTTAGGTTTGTTCATGGGTCCCTCTTGATTTGGCAGCAGATATTATCGTCGATATCAGGAACTCGAGTGCATCAACACTTCATTTAGTGCATCCCACGCCTGTCCCGGCGCAAAATTTGCTCCAAGCTATTGGTCGCGCCCTCTCGATTCCCTTGCGATCATTCAAAGAATGGGTGCAATCGTTGGAAGAAGCGGCTGATTCCATCTCATCACAAACCGTATCTCAACGTGGGGTTGAGAAACTTCCAGCGATCAAGCTTCTGGAATTTTTCAAGGGGGCTGCGAAGAATGAAGAAGATCTGGTAGATGATAATGCAAAAGTTGAAAGCCTGGGACTTCCCACTCTTGAAGTCAGTCAAGCAAAACGGGAATCAACGCATATGGCAAACATATCTCGCGGCCTAGGTGACGAGGATGTTCGCAAGTGGATAGAGTACTGGAGAGCGATTGGATACCTGTAATCGATTGGTGGGGAATCGCACAAATGTTACATTAGACGAACCCTCGGAAAGTCCGGGGCAGATATATGTACAATTCACCAGTGTTTACAAACGAGATAGACCCAATAACTCAAATTATAAGATAAAGAATGTGATTATTTGGGTGAGTACCGAGCCTGGAGGGGGTTAGCCCCATTTCACTGGTAAAGACAAAGAGGAAGAGACATACCCTTAAGTCGCGCCCCTTCAGCTGCAATGCGGGAACAACAAGGAGGAATAAGCCAGCGACGATACTGCAGGTATGGTGAGCCGAAGTTCCTGGGCATTCTGATATTACTTACGCCGCTTCGACACCGAACGTCTGTGTCGCGCCGTTCTTGGAAGCCCAAGGGACTTGGAAGTAAGAAACGCTGAATCCACCGAGCGTCCGAGCCAAGTTGATGAGGGCACTAACTTCACCCTGAATCGATTATAAGTAGTAGAACGCCAAGAACGAGGGAAGACGCACCTGATGCTTTGGGAAGCAATCGTTGCAATATGCATACACAGCGACAGTATTAATCATGACCGCAACTTGGGTGATGCCCCATCCCATAACGATGGCGCCAATTGATAAGTGATTTTCAAGCGACGCCCCGAGAGTCACAAATCCAACCACAAAGAGAGGCGTGGCGAGGTAGCAAGCCCTTTTACCGAGTGAATATTAGGTGGGTAAAGTAGCCAATGCGCTCACCAGAGACGACTCTCAGATTCGAAAACACCCCCATTCCTGCGAACGGTATAATTGGTGATCCAATCGTTCAAATACCTGCCAATAATTTCTCCCACAACCACAGCGATCTGGATCCAGTTTATTTTTTGTGCACATAATTAAACCAAGAGAGACCCACAATTGGGGTAGCATATGCGCCGGCGATGGAGATTTCTTTGAACCCAAATCCTACCGGAGGAGGGATGCCCAAAAACACAGCGTTTGTAAGCTTTGAGTGGTGTGTCATTCATCATTGTAAACCAATAAACAGGGATATCACCTACGTTCATTCCGATAGAAAAGCCAAACACCATGGCCTTGTAGGGAGCAGTTAGAGTCTAGTCCAATCATTGACAAAATATATTACCTCGAATACCAAGATCATCAGGAGGTGGGGTCTCCAAACCACCTTGAAGCACGCCCAAGCTGCTTCCCGCCACGAAATGCGGTATTTCGCCATTCTGGCGCCTGTAATGCCGACTAAGGTTTCAAACTTGCAGCGGAGTCCCCCGGTTGGTGGTTCTGGGATAGGCTTCACAGTACGGTCATACATCCTTTCCTCCTCGTCAATGATGATTGATTCAGGGAAAATATTCGACTCACGTTTCTCTCCCCAGAATTGCAATGAATAAAACAACAATCAGGGAATAGATCGACCCAATTCCATAAGCCCATCGCCAATTTGCCCGAGCTACCAAGAAACCGAATAGGAATGGAGAAATGAATGGAGATATGACAAATCCCATAGTCCAAATGTTGAGCTTGGATAATTAACATGAGTAATTGCGGGGTGATATTTCATCAAATGTAGTACCTTTCGGGCCTGCAAATGGAAGGGGAACATGTCTACCACAACATATAAGCCCTGTAGGATGATTGATATTAGCATGGAAGATATTTGGGATGGGTGATGGCTCGTACCGTAACCTGGGGTGCGGTTCTGACCGAAAAACGTTAGTACGGATATATAAAACGGCATGGACAGTTTTACCCAAATGCCGCTGTCAAGCACCGCATCGCTTCGAACAAGGTGTAAGGGGTATATGTTGAAAATGAGTGCGATCATACCAGCAAACGTCTTCAAATTTGGAGCAAATGTTGCTCCAACCAGGAAGCCCAAAGCGAGAAGCTGCGACCACATGTGAGTCTTCATGTGGACATCGGGACATTTGAGCAAGAACCCACTTGGGACCAGAACAGAACGGGAAGTCGTCCGTATCGGCGAATTAGCATCACAGCAAACAAGCCGCCCCATCCTAATGGAACGATCTTGAGTTTTTTTGGTTTGATAGACGGATCCGAGTGACTAACCTATCAAAAAGATACTCCAACTAGAATACATTAGTTAGGCACAGCGTTTCACTTGAGGCGCCACATAACGCACTTTGCAGTAAGATTATTAATCTCGTCGGGAGTTGTTTTGTACTGTTCGGCCAAAGCGAACAGCGCCGCAATTCCTGGACGTATGTGTCAGCCCACGTCCCAGGGATTTTGAGTTGCATTCCTCACCGATTCCAGAGTCGAAATCGGGGACGATAGAAGCCATTGTAACAATGAGTAATTGCAAACTTTTTTGCCCCGTGCTCCAGTTTTGTGGGTCGTTGGGGGATTCGGTCGGCTGCGGCCAAAGGACCTTGGTCCCATCTTCAGAAAGCTTTAATCTTGCCGCGACTTCCTCTCCCAGTTCGATCTTTGCCTCTCTATGAAGGGAAATATTAACACTTTAACTCTCAAGAAGACGTGAACTCACGCAGGGTCAATGATCAAACGCCCTGCCCGCTTTTCGTGATAAGTGAGCAGGTCAATCTCAGAGTCATAGGTAACGGAGGAGCCATGCCCCTTATCGCTGCCAATTTTCTCAGTAGACATGGTGGGAGTTGGACTTAAAAAAGTAGTGTGCACACTTCTTAATATATAGCCAATGCCTCCCGAAGCATCAAAACCTAAGGGTGGCGCCGATGATGGACGACCCCCCACAGGTAGTTATTTTTACCCAAGCACATGGCAGCTTGAGAGATTGATGAAGTATGGTTGTCAGTTGTTTACGCACGGGCTTGGGCGTTGCGACGGTGCCTACTGAAACGACCACATCTCGTGCTGTCACTTTTGAGAAGGTGATGGTACATCGCCAGATATGCCTGGGGTTAGGTGGCCTGAAAGAAAATTCCGATTAAACGGATCATGCGACCGCTTGCTAAATGTTCTTCAAGAAGGCGCACCCCATCAACCCGCGCTGGCCGTGTGCATGTAGAGAATGAATAAAAGTTTAAAATAAGAAAAGATACAATCAAAGTTGCCCAGCTTGTAGTGGAACTTCACAACTCTGGTCCCGATACGGGCTCGACTGACACATGTAAGTATGCCAAGCACAGTATGTCAAACAGTGCCCTTCTTCAAACAACGGTCTTGACATGCTCAGTCCCTCGACTTGCCAGATAATCGTTGATGCCCTGCAAAATTTCAACGACGACGACAGCGAACAGGCCAACTCGCTGACCTTCTGGTTGTCGGTTCTCCATTTACTTTGCCTCCGAATAAACCACTGCGCGGCAGTTGCTCCTGGGTCGTAATCTCGATCATAGTCTTTTTTCACGGCATCAGCAATCAGTGGGCTGTCCTCAACTAAGGCCCTCAAATACACTGAATCCCCTGGGCGGGTGAAGTACACTAATGACCATCTTTCGTAATGGGACTGTGCACCCGGAGGGGGCCTGAGGGATTGGTCAGAAATTTCAATGGGAATATACTTCTGACATACAAAACGCGATGGATGCTGGATTTGAGGATACCGCCGCTTAGCAAATTCAGGGCATCGCCGATGTTACAGATTACATGACCCGGAAGAGGCTGAGACGGAATATCAGGAACAGGAAGAAGAAGCAAAATATTGTGAGACCTTGACATATTTCCAGTCCGTTTCCCCGGGAAGAAATACTTGCAACCCACCCAATTGATTAGCCAAAAAAGAAAGACTTCGAAAAAGTTAGTTTCAATTTTATTGAAATGACATTGAACGTCACATTGAACGTTAACAACACACCTCCCAAAATCGGTATGGGCCCCAACGCTATCTTGTAGAGCCTGGTGAGGGTGGAACCCTAATACATCGAGCCTCCGACACGCTAGGTTCATCTCTGGTGTGTTTTTGGGCCAATGTACCATCGGGGAGGCCCAATTTTTGGTTGAAAATACGAAGTATGGTATCGTTGACTGCCATACAAGCCAATACAAACGGCCTGACTACTGTTTCCATGCGCGCGTTCACAGGAGGCGGGTATGGGACGTGAACAACCTTGGGATAAACAAGCGCATCATCCTTTGAGACATTGATGAATTCGGCGTTATCTTTGGAGCCATTTAAATCAACAAAAGTCGCTCCCGAGGCCTTGTATCTATTGACAGTGTTTCAGTTTTCGAGACAGAATCACTCCAAAGAAATCCGCCCACCCAAAGGATGCACCCTGATTCCCTTGCCAATATTTCATTTTCTCGTCTAGGGGGAGCGCCATTGTTTCCTTGCCCAATTCAAACATTGGCTCGAATAGATCATCGACTCCATGATTCTTTAAGCTACAAATATCAATACTTTGCAGCCAGGAGCATAACTTGAAGTAACGCACTACCAAAAACCTCGAACGTCGCAGCATTCCAGAGGCTTTCGATTTCCTTCTCTTCTCCTGCAGCAATACGACTATAATCTATTACTACTAAATCCTGAACTGGGATATCTTCCGGAAAAGGTGGCTGTGGTATCATAATGCGGTTGATGATGGAGCAAAGCTGCCAGAAATTTGTGAAAGGAAGAAAACCAGAGACCTGGGCAGACTATGTGAGCCAAAGGGCGAATAACCTGAATGCTTGCTCCAGTCGTCACGAGGGATCGCGAACGTTTGAACGTTTGGACGTTATATGGGGATATGGTGCTATGTGAATGTGAACACTAAACGTTTCGAAGATCTAGGGTGGACGCCGATATAGTCCTTCCGAAAATAGGGCATCAGAAGATTCAAGTCAGGTAAAAAATTGGCAGACATGGGAATATATGGGGTTTTGGCAAGCCGGAGTCGTTGGTGTATGTGGCAGCTATGTTCGAATTCCCACTGTAATAGTACCCGCGTGGTGTCAACCGGGATGTCCGTGAAATTTGTCAGTGACAAAAGTAGCCTTGGATTATTATCAAAGAGCACCTGCACAGATCAGTGGACGTTATACAAATTTTGTGCTGTTGCCAGGGTCAGGTCAGGATATCAGGGATAACATACATGGACTCTCGAGATCCTCAGTTGTCCCCCAATTGCTTGCAACTGGCCAGGTGGTAGTCTCTGCTGTCTCCTGATTGACCCTTCTGCGTGTGATGGATTCCATGCTTGCTTGCTTACGTGTTTTTCCTTGCCATCCAACTCTGGGTTTTCTGGGGATATTTGATAATTGATAGTCACGCGTCAGGCTTGAAGCAGCTGGGAAGCTAACGCCTAGCCAAGTAGTATTAATCGCTTATGGATCCCAAATTCCTGGGATATATAGCCCCCACGACGGTGGAAACATTTACGACAAGAAACGACCAGAAAACAGTGATGACTCAAGAAACCGTGACTGTTGTAAGTCCCACTTTGTACTGACTATTTCCAGAAAGTTAACCGGGCTATGTCAGCCACCATCAACCAAAGTCCTTGTTATAGGAGGTGGTCCAGGAGGCTCCTATGCGGCATCTGTGCTAGCTAGAGAGAATATTGATGTTGTTCTCCTTGAGGCGGACAAATTTCCTCGGTAAAGCCCAAAGCTAATTTTAAAATCACCACTTTTGACCAAGGTTTTGAAAGTTATCATGTAGGGGAAAGCCAGTTGGCATCACTCAGGCATTTCCTGAGGTTCATTGACCTAGAAGATGAATTCGAATGTTTCGGATTTCAACGAAAGGTCTGCAAACTGATGTTTAGCACCAGATTCATTCAACCTTGACCTGGTATCTTCTAGGCCGGTGCTGGCTTTAAACTCAACAAACACAAACGCGAAGGATGTTAGCATTGAGTTGACCACTAATATCCATATTCAGTACTAATATAGCTATTATAGATACTGATTTCGTTTCCCAAGATCCCAATAACTACTCGTGGAATATAGTGAATCGGTTCCGGCCTTACGAAATACCGCTTCCTAAAGACTTTTCTTCTAGGTCCGTTCGCAATCCGATGAACTTCTCTTGCGACATGCGTCCCGCATGGGCGCCAAGGTATTTGAAGAAACAAAAGTTACAGACATAGAATTCGAGGGCGTTGGCGAAGGCGCTTATCCCGTATCAGCGCTTTGGAAAACCAAGAATGGTACCAACGGAAAGATCACATTTGACTATGTGATCGACGCAAGTGGGCGGGCGGGAATTCTCTCCACAAAATATCTTCATAATCGGGTCTTCAACGAAAATCTGAGGAATGTCGCGGTTTGGGGCTACTGGAAGGACGCAAAAAAGTACCTCCCTGGAACTCCCCGAGAAAATTCGCCATTATTCGAGGCACTAGGAGGTGAGGCACAGATCCCATTTTTATCGCCATATTAACTTGACTTGTAAAGATGAGAGCGGTTGGAATTGGTTCATCCCCCTCCACGACGGCACGACCTCCGTGGGCGTTGTCATGAACCAAGCAAAGTCGAACGCCAAAAAGGCACAATCCAAGGAACGAGGCGAAGATACATCTCTCACCGCGCACTACCTTCGGCAATTACCCCAGACACCCCATATTACCGAACTACTTGATGGTGCAACAATGATGAAGAAATCTGATGCGCCTCTTGTAAGCTCTGCGAGCGATTACAGCTACACGGCAACCCACTACGCTGGTCCCCGTTACCGCTTAGTAGGTGATGCAGGAGGTTCGGTTTCCGTATGGATCCTTGGAACGGGAGCTGAATTCAATTCACAGCGTTCATCGACCCTTATTTTTCCTCCGGAGTCCATCTCGCAATCTCGGGCGGTTTAATCGCTGCCGCGAGTATTTGTGCCACGCTTCGTGGTGAATGTACTGATGCCGAGGCTATCAACTGGCATACTGCGAAAACAGAAACGTCATACACGAGGTCCTTAAATTGACATGCTGCTAACGCCACTGTCCAACTCATTTTGTTTTGCTTCAAGGTTCCTGCTGGTGGTACTAAGCGCGTACCAGCAAATACGAGCTCAAGATGCACCAGTTTTATCCGGTCAAAATGAGGATAATTTCGACCGTGCATTCGACTTCTTCCGCCCAATCATTCAGGGGAACACCGATACCGGAAAGAAGCTCATTGGCGATGATCTCGACAAAACTATCGAATTTCTTGCGGAACATGCGTTCGAACCCTCATTGCCTGAAGAGCGCGCTGAGCTTGTCTCACGATTTGGCGATCCTTTTTTGAAGATTCCCACAGCAAAGGCGGAGGATGGAGCTGAGGAGGCCAGATCCAAGGCCGTCTTAAAGGGCATAGCGATCCGAAAACTTATGCGCACGGAGGATATTGTCTATATTGACAATTTCATATCAGACACCCTTCACGGGTATCGCCTTCGCCTTCAGAGGGGTCAACTTGGCTTGGTTAAGGTGTAGGCGTCTTGTTACATACTTGTATTTCTCCCGGTCTGGAAAGAAAACAGACCTTTCACGTTTACTCCAATGATATAGATTTGTTTGAACTCGAATAGATCCAAGGGTATAAGGGGATACATCAGGGACGCACTGGATCAGGCCTCAGGGCTGAAGCAGAGGTAAATACATGCGATCGGAAATGATGTGAGGTCGGCAACGCATTGAAACCAGTTACTAATATGTGGGAGCAAGAGCAAGGTATACAGGAATAACATAAAACACAGGGATAAAGGTGGCAGACTATTCCAGACCAAAATAAGGTCAACGATATTGATACACGGCACATCGGGTATTTCTGATAGTGGGCAAGGAGGGGAACCTGGCGCGCTTGCAGGTGGCAAAGTAGATATCTGATGAATGGGGTCGCCTTCTCCGGGCACCGGCGAGGGAAACTACAGGCCGAGGCTTCAGGATATACTCTGCTGGCGAGCCCAAATTCTGTCCCAATCCTCATGTCTCGGGACGAGGATTCACGCTCCGAGCCTTGTTGACATATGCGCCAACATTCTGGGCTCGCCCAAATGATGGGCCACTCGATACTCCATTGCCCATGGTGCCTAGGATAACCATGTATTATGTATCGACTCGCCGCGAATGGGGTCGTGGTTTCGTTACGTGCGCTCATTCCCGTCTGCCCAGATACAACACCTGCATCGGAGCGTTCCGGTGTGGTATTTAACTCCTTAAGTGTGCGGCTCACTTATCTCAAGATGGCAATAGGTATACGTATTGTCTTGCCACGAGCAAGGTGTCCTGCTGATACGTACTGTCTCATAAAAACAGGCAGCCCTCCAGATTGTGTGAAAGTGAATGAGCGGACTGATAGCGACATCTGAGCCATCATTGGATATAATGCATTCTGTAGCAGTATGCCACGAGGACGAGTATGAGCTGAGGGGGCCCCCACGCTGATGTCCGGAATAGTTCAGTCTGGCTCAAGACGAATGCAAGATGATTATTAGAAATTGAGGCGCGGAGCGTGGTGGGTAAAGCTGGAGGGTCGCGGCCGACAGAACCGAGCAGCTCACAGGAGTCCGATGCATCACGATCATGCCACCCTAAAAGGGAGTGGTGTGGAGGGAGCAGTGGGCGCTGGTGGGTAACTGCGAGTGCAGCCATGTTTGATGCTGGACTCCAGCACAAACCTTTCATTGGGCCAGGGTTGGCGGCGCGGCATACGCAGGGTGCGGGTGCAACAAGGAGGGCTGCCGAGGCGAAGCAGAAGTAGAAGCAAATGACATTGTTACCAGCATGAAAGGCAAAAAGGTACAGGCGCAGTTGAGCGTGAGGTTCGAAATGTGTGTGTATCCCTGCCTTATGCTGCAGCCGCCCAGACAAGGCGGAGTCTAATGCGGACGCCAGACTCGGCTATGGGGGGCGGAACACGAGGGGCAACGGGAAATGGGAGATCTGGGACAAACATCAGACGCGCGCAAAAGGGACAAGTGCGCAAGGCGAACCTCTACTGGGCCATAACGAGCCCACTCTGGTACTTAGGGAAAACGCATCCTATATTGAGAACGGGCGCTGGCAAGACAGAAGGTGTCGTACTTGGAAAAGGCGTGGACAAGACAGGGTGGGTCCCACATTGGAAAGAGGACGAACAACCCTTTACAGGTAGTAGAGGATAAGTGACGACAACTGCCCGGGAAGGTCCCCCAACTAGACCAGGTGGCAACGATAAACCGGACGGGAGCTTTTGCCGTACATAAACATCCAATACATAATACTTCACCTTAGGCATTGGCCACGCTCGAACAAAGTTGACTAGAACTCTGGAAATCCTAATAGGCGCACACGCCCTGTGCCGGATGGTGGGACGCCAAGGGTGGCATGTGAGAGCATTTTATCATGCCGGTAATCTGCGTTGTGTTGTATTCAATCCAAGGATCAGGGTGCAAGTGTGCCGGCGCGTGGTACGTTGCGATGAGCTGATATCATACCTGTCTCTACACGTAGCGGAATGAAACGTGTAAACCGCTCAGGGGTGTTGATAGTCGTCACCGTGCACCCTTGGAAAAAGTGCTGGGAGAGTAATGAGGGGTGATGAGAGACGAGGTGGCACCTGCGAGGAACCTGGGGGGTCCACTGTGTGTTGCGAATGCGATAGTTGTGTTTCACTCGGAAAATTGCTACTCGGAGGAGGCGCCGGTGCGTGGGCTTCCCTAGCGCGTCGGGGTGGCATATGTAAAATTTGTACGCACAACGAAAGGAACAAGAAAAAGTACCAGGAAAACGGATGTAGGGAGGTGCAGGGAGGTGCAGGGTAGTTGGGAGCTGCAGCCAAACTGGGGCGTGCGAAAACCGATAAGTATAAACTCCATCAAATTCAAACAAGCTCCAAAAAACTTATCCGAGTCCTCAGACAAACCTGAACTGCTCGTGCCCTGCGTCAGGAAGTTTATTAGTGTTGACCACTGCTTCTCGAATACCGGCAGACAAGTCCGAGTCTCGACTTTCCTGCGGCCCTGCTCTCTGGGGTCGCCCCAATGGTAACCAATGGTGTCAGGGTGTCAACGAATATCTGCCACCCAAACCACGAGATATGATATATCCCCGCTAGATACGACTGCATCAATCAGGAATGCTACCCCACATGTCCAGGACCCAAATTACACACAAGCCATTGGTCCCGGGGTTGATCGATGATCTGGTAACCCTGTATGATGTTGACAACATGCCATACGCTCATTATTTATGTACATATGTTATCGCGAACTTTTGGCGCGATATCTCTCTCTTCGTTCGGCTGATATCGTCACATAACACTTGATGTGGGACCTCCCCAGTGGCGACCTGGGCACAACCCAAAGCTCCGTTTACACTGAACAGTGGTGTTAGGGTCTTATCCAGAGGCCCTTCAGCCCCAGGAGCGCTGACATTCACCAGCCATCCCATTCATTGCCCATCTGATTCTCATGTCAAATCAGCGCCACCTGGCCATGACGGATAGCTCGGGGGTACTGGCTGGACGTATATAAAGAGGCTGTTTCATTTTGTTTGCGAAAAACGTCCCGACTATATCCACCCTCCCAAATGTCTCCTCATGATCAACGGATGCCTATCGTTCGCACAAATAGAGAGAAGGTGCAAGACCTTTTGAAAACAATCACTGCCGCCGCCCAGGATGCAATGAATGTTTACGACTCTGCGGGATACGATGTTCCGTGCTTGGATTCACCTGTCCAGCACCCTATTGACACAGCTCTGGATGCAATTGTACCACTGAAGCTAGCCATGCGTGTCCTGGAAACCGCATGCGAGGAGATTTGTACTACACTTGCTAACCCCGCCCATACGATTGGCAAGGTGTGTGGAATTACCCTGGTGTTTGGTATTGTCGGTCATAATGCGATGGTTGCAGCGTATGGTCATGGGATTCGAGCCTGCCTGCCTCCGTGTGGTCTCGAATGCTGGTGTTGCCGATGTCCTCTCATCTTCCCCTAGTGGGGTTCACGTTGGGGAAATCTCTAAAAGGACAGGACTGGAGGAAAGTAGGTTGGCACGCATGATGCGCTTGCTGGCATCGCGGAGGTGTTTCCGCGAAGGTATGCACTGACGCCTCATCAACGGACAATTCGTTTCTGATAAGGAACTAGTGGAGCCTGATGTGTTTGCCAACAATCGACTATCTCAAAATCTATTGAGCGCAAACCCGGTCTCCGCGACGGTAGGTATCTGGACAGATGATTTTAATAAGGGAATGGCTGCCTTGCACCATGCCCTGCATGACCCCGAATATGCCTCGACACGCGATCCCGGACAATCTCCATTTATGTATGCTGTGCAAGATGAAATCACCAATTCAAAAGGTGTCTTCGATTGGTATGCTCTACACGTGAGTTTTAAGCTTGACTAGACATATACCGGCTCAACATCACATTGCAGCCAGAGAAACAGAAGGTAATTCCGAGTACCTCTTGTGAATGAACGCTCATGAAACTCAGCGATTCGGGCGCGGCATGATTGGCTTGAGTGCCGTGACTGGTGCTTTGGCCGTACTGAAAAGTATTTTAGGCCCCCTTTGGTCAATTCGTCACTAACCTCGCGCTTTAGGCCCGGTTTGGAAGGCGCTGGACAACAACTCATCCGTCTGCGATGTTGGCGCGGGTGTCGGCAGCTTCACCATCAAACTTGCCCAAGAGCACCCGCACCTCAAGATCACACTTTGCGACCTTCCGGAGGTCGTTAAGGAGGCAGAGAAGGCAAGCTTTTTTGGTTTGCATGCCAAACTTGGCCTGACCTATCCCTCAGTTCTGGGGGAAGGAGTACCCTCATGCAGTCGAGAAGGGTCGGGTAGAGTTCCTGCCCGTCGACTTCTTCAAGGAAATACCCGAAGGACGCGATGTATATTATGTGCGAGATGTCCCCAACAGACATCGACAGTTTATTGATGTCACCTTCAGGCAAGGCACATCGTCCATGCATGGCATGATCCCGGGGCCCTTGTTATTCTCAAGAACATCCGGAAGGCGATGCGGCGCGATAGCAAACTCCTTATCCGTGGGTGCCATTTTACTCTCTCTCAATCGCATGTTAACCATGCCCCCAACAGATGAATTTGTATGTCCATCCCCATGTTCAGGCGGCCGAGACCTATCACTTTCATCCACCCAACATGTAAGGCATTTATATTCATAATTGGTTGGTTGTGTTTAATTGATGACCTTGGTGGTAGGCCTCGAAGACATCTCGATACCAAGTCCCGGTGCCAAATCTACTGTACAACATGGATATGACGATGCTCGTCATGGTCAACTCAAAAGAACGCACTCTCGCCGACTTTATCAATCTAGGGTTCGTTCATCTGTTTGTATCCTTATCACAATGCTAATCTTCAATCTTCCTTGCATCATAGTATGATGGCCGACCTGGAACTAAGGGAGATCACGGATTTCGCGGAGATGCATCTGTTGGAGTTCCGAGTCGCGGACGCAGATCGCGAGTGATATCCATCGCTGATGTGGAGGTTATCTGCGATGAACGGTTTCCCTGAACGAAATATGATTGGCGTACTATGTGCATTACCATACTACATGTAAATATATATCTATTGAGTCCCATGGCTTCTGGGTTTAATTATCGTTCTGTGAATTTGAACCGCGAGTGGGTTGCCAGGGGAAAATTGGGCAGTGTATAGGGACATTCAACGTCCCTATACATTGCCCAATTTGCCCCCGAACGATTGCTGGCGAGGCTCAGACCATTTGGAAATATAATGCATTACACCATTTAGCAATTCAACACTTGATGGGAGAGAACCTACCCGTAATCCTGCCAGATTTCCTTGTTCAGATATTCATCACTTCGCGAGAGAAACAACCAATGAACATCAACAAAAAGGCAATGAAAGAGTGGCGGGGTGTATGGGATTCCGGATATGGATGAAGTAGAGGAAATGAGGGAGAGCATCGACTTGAAGGGAGCACGGGCTGAGTCGGCAGCAAGTGGAAAAACAGTGAAGAAGATGGCGCGCAAGGAATGACGGTATCAGACTCGGGCCAATTTCGTTGCTAAGTACACAAAGATGTAAACCGTGATTATCACTACCTGGTAGATTGATAAAATTGTCAGCTAGGACCCCGTAACCCGCTCGATACCCAGCGGTGGGTGGCTGGAATTTTAGTCATGTGACCTGGGTAAATTACCCTAAATTTTCTTGGTTTTGGCCTTTGGTATTTTACCAGTAAAAAGTTGGTATCTCCCATCTTCACACACCAATTTATCGTTTTCAGCACATCCCTTCACGAATTCGAGCCACCATGATGATAAGGAATCATTTATCACAATCACATTACAATTACGACGTTTTGGTGCTCAGAGCTTCCACTGGGACAACGGAATGCAATCTCCCTGCGGCAGCGGGCCGCCATAGCGCGCCCCCGCGACGTCCGCATTCTCAGCTACCGCGCGGATGGCACTCACATCTTCCGCGGACAACGTGATCTCCGCCCCGTGCGCGTTTTCCTCTAGGCGCGCGACACTGCGGGTCCCCGGAATCGGCACAACTGCACTAGATGTAAGCACTATTCCACATGGTGGGAGACATGCATGGGCTCACAGTTCTTGTGCTCGGCGAGATCCACGCGAGGGTGATCTGGCTGGGCGTCGCGTTGTATTTGCAGCGATGTCACGGAGCTTGTCGGTGACGCGGAGGTTCTTGGGGAAGTTTCGGCGCTGAAGCGCGGTAGAGTGCGCCTGAAGTCGTTCTCTGCGAAATCTCAGGGGAGCGGTATCTACGGAAATAAGTGGTCACGGTCAATTTGGCATGAGGGGGAGGGAGGGGCACGGGACGTACTCCCCAGTGATGAGGCCTCGCGAGAGGGGCGAGTACGCCACGATGGCTAGGCCGGCCTCCTCAGCGACTGCCGCAAACCCTGTCTTCTCGATCCCCAGCTCGAACGGGCTGAACTCCATCTGGACCGCCACGATCTTCTCGCCCATCCCGGCACCGCCAGAGCCCTGCGCAGCGTCTCAGCACTGCACTCCGACAGCCCGATCCACTTGATCTGGCCCTTCTCAACGAACGGCTGCAGGGTCTGGAGCACGACCTCGATGGGGACTTCGGGGTCCACGCGGTGCTGATAGTACAGGTCGATGTGGTCGGTCTTGAGATTCGCGAGGGACTTGGCGAGCTGGCCGCGGATGTAGTCGGGCTTGCTATTCGAGACCTTTCCAGCGCCGAATTTCGTAGCGAGGAATATCTCGTCGCGGCGGCCGGTTTCAGTGAACCATTTTCCGAGGAATGCCTCGCCTGGTCAAGTCAAGTTTAGGGCTGGATGCGGGAAACTTGGGAAGCGCGAGGGGACAAACTTGTGCCATACATGTCCGAGGTGTCCCAGAAGGTGACCCCACGATCGGCTGCGTAGGTCAGCGTCTTCATAGACTCCTCCTCATTGGTAGGGCCATAAAAGATTCCAATTCCTGCAAAACACAGTAGTCAGGAGACGAAGCTGGCACGGCGTGTAGCTTGTATACCCATCGCTCCGAAACCAAGGGCGCTGACGGTGGGGCCATTCCGGCCAAGCTGTCTGGTGGGGAAGGACTTTGCAGGCATGATAGATTGTTGCTGGTGCTATTATGACTCTCAACAATGAAGGCTGTCGCTTATATGTATCGAATCCTAGGTGGGAGTAATTACCAACCCTCCCCGAATACCAATTACCCCGAACCCTCCCCGAACACCAATTACCAACCACCCCGCCCCACTTTACTGCGAGAATACACGAGTCATGGAATAAAATTAGAATAGAATGATCATGATCACCATCAGAGAAGTCAAGACGTTGGCTCATGATCATTCCAATTCCTCAGTGGACAAGATTGTGATATCAACTCTGGTACACGCCTGTCGAATAGCTATAGCAGGAGACAGGCCTATATAACACGGATGGATACCCTTGGGCACTCCTGACTTTTGACCATGAGCACCCTGGGCAGCACCATGGTTGCGCGACCCAGCGCCCCGTTGTTGGAGATCCAATCCATGACTACGTGGATGCCCGTGTCCTGGCGTTCGGCATCGGGCTGCATTGCTCTCTCCACACCATCACCATAACCACCACCATCATTATCATCATCACTGGGCAGTGGGGCCTCTAGATTACACTTATCCACCCACATCACTCCCAAGCCACCTTACGTCCCCTCGGTGAGCTATCTATTCGTAGGATGGAGGCCGATCTACGAATTCGGGGAAACTTGGACAAAAATCAAATATATTTTACTATTTGAATGGTCTTATATCAAGTGAAGATATCTTATTGAACGCTAATGTCATACACAGTCCAGCGCGCAGTGATCTGCAGTTTTGGTGATTTGGACAGCGGCTATTGTGAGGCCTAGGGCCTGAAGGATGTGACTTGAAGAGTGTTGACGAAAAGGATAGGCATGATTGCTAATTGCAAAAAATAAATCAATAGACGGCAGTGCGGAAATGGAGTGACGTTGCACCCAGACTAGGTTAGTAGTGCATGACACAATTATTTTCGTTATCACAATTTAAATTACATGTAGGACTCGGAGCCTGGAACTGTGCGAGCGTATCCTTTCCTAGATCAGCTGGTACCGCCAGGAATGATGGAGGCGTTTCGGGCGCAACCTAAAACCCCATTTGCACGAAGAACTCGGGACTTCAGCCGCACACTGAGGCCCCTTCACGTTGACTTGAAGACTCAGAGGGCTGCTGTTCATCAACCGTGTTATATTGCATCTATTTCTCATCGGGATGTCCTAGTGATATAAAAAGCCGCTTCATTTTTTTCATGAAGAACATCTTCGTTTACATTCTCCCAGATGTCTACCCAGATACTTCCTACTCGCACAAACAGAGAAAAAGTACAAGATCTCCTAAAAACAATCACTGCAGCCGCCCAGGATGCAATGAATGTTTATGATTCTGCGGGGTATGATGTCCGTCCTTGGACTCACCCATCCAACACCCTATTGACACGGCTACGGATGCAATCGTGCCCTTGAAGTTGGCGATGCGTGTCCTGGAAACCGCGTGCGAGGAGCTTTGCGTCACGCTTGCTGACCCTGCTCATTCGATTGGAAGGGTATGCAAACCCATCTAGACATTTAACATGAATTATGATAAAATGAATACAGCGCATGGTCATGGGATTCGAGCCTGCCTGCCTCAATGTAGTTTCGGGTGCCAATGTTGCCGATATCCTCTCATCTTTCCCGGATGGGGTTCACGTTGGAGAAATCTCCAAAAGGACAGGCTTGGAGGAAAGCAAACTAGCGCGCATAATGCGCTTGCTTGTGTCAAGGAGGTGTTTCCGCGAAGGTGTGGCTACTCTTTGTCAGTGCATGATCTGTCTCTAACAAGAAGTAGTGGAGCCGATGTATTTGCCAACAATCGACTATCTCAAAATATGTTGAGCACAAACCCGGTCTCCGCGACGGTAGGTCTCTCGACGGATGATGTTGGTATAGCTATCGCTGCTTTGCGCGATGCCTTGTGTAATCCCGAATATGCTTCAACGCGCGATCCCGGAAAATCTCCATTTATGTACGCTGTGCGAAATGAAATCACCAACTCAAAAAACGGTCTCTTTGATTGGCATGATTTACACGTACGTCGACTTTCAATTCGATATACACTGGCTTAACATCACATTCCAGCCAGAGAGACAGAAGGTAATTTCAATTTCTCAGTTCCTCTCCTAAACGGGTACTCATGAGACTCAGCGATTCGGACTCTCCATGATAGGCTTGAGTGTTGTGACCGGTGCTTTGGCCGTACTAAACAGTACCTTCGACCTCCTCTGGTCTGTTCCATCATTGAACTCGCGTCTTAGGTCCGATATGGGAGGGCCTAGGTGACAATTCGTCTGTCTGCGATGTCGGCGCCGGTGTTGGTAGCTTCGCCATCGAGCTCGCCCAGGAGCGTCCGCACCTCAAGATCACTCTCTGTGATCTTCCAGTGGTTATGAAGGAGGCAGAGAAGGCAAGCTCTTCCAATCGGCATGCCGACCTTGGCCTTACCTATTCCTCCAGTTCTGGGCAAAGGAATACCCTCAAGCTGTTGAGGAGGGTCGGGTAGAGTTCTTGCCAGCCGATATTTTCAAAGAGGTGCCTGAAGGGCGGGATGTGTATTATGTGCCACATGCCCTTGATAGCACACCAGCAGTTCATTGATGCTACCCCAGGCAAGGCACATCATCCATGTCTGGGATGATCCCGGGGCTCTTATCATTCTCAAGAACATGCGGAAGGCGATGCGGCGTGATAGCAAGCTCCTCATTCGTGAGTGCCATTGTATTCTTCAATCGTGCATCAACTATACTCCATAATAGATGAATTCGTGTGTCCATCCCCATGTTCAGGTGGCCGAGATCTACTACCCGCATCCACCAACGTGTAAGGCATTTATATTCACAGTTGATCTGGTTGTTTTGTGTAATTGTTTGGTAATCTCGACGGTAGGCCCCAAAATATCTCGATACCAAGTCCCGGTACCAAATTTTCTGTACAACATGGATATGACGATGCTCGCCGTGCTCAATTCGAAGAGCGCACGCTCGCCGACTATATCAATCTAGGGTTGGTCCATCGTTTCCACTCTTACCGCGATGTTCATCTTCCTCGTATTGCAGTGCGATGGCCGGCCTGGAACTAAGGGAGATGACGGATTTCGGGGAGCTGCATCTGTTGGAATTCCGAGTTGCGGACGCAGATCTTGAGTGATATTTATTGTTAATGTAGAATTATCTGCGGTGGGCGATGCCCCTGCACGAACAAATATGATTGAATACATACTGTGTATATTATCAGGTGGCACGCGAAACCTATCAAACGAATCCCGTTTCATGGCTTCTGGGGTTCAGTTACCCCGAATCCGCGAGCGCTGTCAGATTCACTAGATATTTCGAAATGGGACCGCGCCGGAGAAATTCGGCGATCCTCTTGTAAATATTTCCGTGAAAGAACAGTTCCGTATCTAAGGCTCTTCGCGGTGGAATGGCGATACTCGGAAAACGTATGTACGGTACGCGGGCGATTGCCTTCAACGGACGAGTTGACCTGTTGTGCACATATGTGTACGTGTTTGGTGTCGACCAGTCCGTCAAACACTTATTACTTATTATTTTCCAGTGGAAGTCGGCCCTCAGCTCGGCCTTGGTTTTTGCAGTGAGGATCCACTGATGACTTGGGCCAGAGATTGCTTTCTGAAAGCTGAGTGTCCGCCTTGTTTTCGTTGATTTTGCCTGGGGGGAGCTAAGCAGAGCCGAAGGAGCGGGCCTTAAGTTGATATTGACAGACAAGTCGAGTCTTTGCGGCTGCCGGATCCCAGACAATCGCAAGCCGCCCAATGACCAGCAGTGCTTAGCGTGAGCGAGCTGCCTGAGCCCCAAGATTTCTCCACTATACAACGGCATCAATCAGGCGACATCCCCCATTCAGCCTAGGAGCGCTATTGTTCATCAGCCATTCAAATCTCATTACATCTATTTCTCATGTCACTGGCACCACCTGACCATGATGGGTAGCCACATCAGATTCAAAATACACTGAACCACTATGGACTAGCTTTTTCAGGTAATACCTGATTTTTCGGTGTAGAATGACCTGGCTACATAAAGGCCGCTTCATTTTGTTCACCCTCGTTACGTCTCCCAGATGCTCCCCAGATGCCTCCCACTCGCACAAATAGAGAGAAGGTGCAAGATCTTCTAAAAACAATACTGCCGCTGCCCAGGATGCAATAGCGTTTATGATTCCGCCGGGTATGATGCCCCGTCCCTGGACTCGCCCATCCAGCACCCTATTGATACGGCTCTGGACGCAATCGTACCACTGAAGCTGGCCATGCGTGTCCTGGAATCCGCATGCGAGGAGCTCTGCATCACGCTTGCCAACCCCGCCACTCGATTGGCAGGGTGCGTGGAGTTATCTTGGCGTTTGGTATTGTCGGTTATAGCGCGATGGTTATAGCGCATAGTCATGGGATTCGAGCCAGCCTGTCTCCGTGTGGTTTCGAATGCCGGTGTTGCTGATATCCTCGAGTCGTCTTCCTCGAACGGGACTCACGTTGGGGAAATCTCTAAAAGGACTGGCCTAGAGGAAAGTAGATTAGCACGCATGATGCGCTTGCTTGCGTCAAGGGGGTGTTTCCGTGAAGGTACCCATTACCTCCTTATCGATACATGATTTTTTAACCAAATAACTAGTGGAGCCTGATGTGTTTGCTAATAATCGACTATCTCAAAATCTATTGAGCACAAACCCAGTCTCCGCGGCGGTAGGTATCTGGACCGACGATTTTAATAAGGGGATGGCTGCCTTGCACCATGCATTGAGTGACCCCGAATACGCCTCAACACCCGATCCCGGAAAATCCCCGTTTCTGTATGCTGTGCGAGATGAAATCACCAATTCGAAGGTATCTTTGACTGGTATGCTTTGCACGTAAGTTCGATCCTAGCCAGATGTATATTACTGTTCAACAACACATTATAGCCGGAGAAACAAAAGGTAATTCCCGTTACCTCAACTGAATAGATAAGCGTTTATCAAGCTAGCGATTCGGGCGCGCCATGATAGGCCTAAGTTCCATGACTGGCGCTTTGGCCGTACTGAAAAGTATTTTGGCTTCCTCCGGCCGGTTTCACCATTGACTTCGCGCCTCAGGCCCGTTTTGGAAGGCGTTGGACGATAATACATCCGTCTGCGATGTTGGCGCGGGTGTCGGCAGCTTCACCATCAAGCTTGCCCAGGAGCACCCCCACCTCAAGATCACCCTTTGTGACATTCCGGAGGTCATGAAGGAGGCGGAGAAGGCAAGCCCTTCCGATTGGCATGCTGGCCTTGGCCTTACTTTCTCCTCAGTTCTGGGGGAAAGAGCACCCTCGCGCGGTCGAGGGGAATCGGGTAGAGTTCGTACCCGTCGACTTCTTCAAAGAAATACCCGAAGGGCGGGATGTATATTATGTGCGAGCTGTCCCCGACGGACGTCGACAGTTTATTGACGTTATCTTCAGGTAAGACACGTTGTCCATGGCTGGCGGGATCCGGGGCTCTTGTTCTTCTCAAGAACATTCGGAAGGCGATGCGGCGCGATAGCAAGCTCCTCATTCGTGAGTGCATTAATATTATTCCTCTCCAATCGTGTTTCAACCATACCCCCAATAGATGAATTTGTATGTCCATCTCCGTGTTCAGGCGGCCGAGATCTAGTACCGCCTTCATCCACACAACACGTAAGGCATTTACATTCACAATCGATCGCGTTTCTGGTTAACGTCTATGTAATTGGTGATCTCGATGGCAGGCCCAAAAAATATCTCGATACCAAGTCCCAGTGCCAAATTTACTATACAACATGGATATGACGATGCTCGTCATGGTCAACTCGAAGGAGCGCACCCTCGCCGATTACATTAATCTAGGGTCGGTCACTGTTACGCCGTTGCCACAATGCTCATATTCCCCGCATTATAGTGCAATGGCCGGCCTGGAGCTGAAGGAGATGACGGATTTCGCGGAGATGCATCTATTAGAGTTCCGAGTCGCGGACGCAGATCGCGAGTGATATCCATCGCTGATGCGGGACCATCTGCGATGAACAGCCCTCCTGAACGAAATATGATTGGCGTACTATGTACATTACCATACTACATGTGAATATTTGTTGAATCCCATGGTTTCTGGTTATCGTTCTGTGAATTCGGACCACGAGTGGGCTTTCCTACAGGCTTTCCTTCCTCTTATCATTGTTTGAAGTCATTCCCAAAGTGACAAGGGGTTTTGTGAGTGCTGCAGCTGCCAGATTTAGGTGTATTCTTGTCTCGACATATGTATGTGTGCGCGCTTGATGTTGACCAGTTTGTCAAATACTCGTTCGGTGCGATATCACGGTAGTGCATTAATCGCGGTATGTACGTCAGCAGTTTCAAGTAGGCCGGGCGACAGAGGCTGCGTCCATAACCATCAGAACTTGGTGAAATCAAAGCTGCTATGTGTGAATATAACTAACATACCTTGACAGCGAACCAAGCCTCATGGAGGCACTGAGGCCCCAAAATCCCTCGGCATTGGAAATTTTCTGTGGTTCCGGGGGTACTAGTGGAAGGCTCTTAACTCCCGAGATAATCGATGACTCAGAACGTTTGAATGGATGTTCGGATGGACCCCGCTTACCTGTGACTTGAAGGGTCTAAAATCCCGCTGTAAAGTATAGGCATCGGATTGAGTCGCGGCCGGCCCTGCGAAGTTAGACCCAACCCAGTACTAGAGACCCCTTGTGAATGAAACTCCTTCCCCAGGCGAAGCCAGTCGCGACCGTGAAACCCGATGACCGCGAGCTCAGCACACACCATCCCATATAGCTACAATCAAGGCTCAACTCAATTGCATTTAGAGTTATTCTCGAACACAATTCAATGCAAGATCATTTCGAAGTTCTCCGGATATGATGGATAAATTTACCTGCCCTATCCAATCACTCGTGTTGGAAAGTTATTTGATGTATCACCCACCTGCATATCAGTAGGTTCCAGTAGGGCGGCGCCCACCATAACTAAATACACCTCTTCCCATCCCCTCCCCGCTGCCATCAAAATGATGCCGCCGGCTCGCCCATTACAGTGCTTTCCGAATACCTCGAGATAATTTTTTTTTTGAAAAAGCGTGCACACTGCACAAAACCGCGCGATGCCCACATAGCGTCACACCACTGGCTGGGCGCCTGGTACCGATAGTTGCGCGGGCGAGATCGGATAAGCAAAATGTAGCAGAATACGGTTGAGGCAATGATGTCACTGTCGATTTCGCACAGGGAGGTGCGTCTGACATGCCCATCGCAAAAGCCTTATCCTTGCGTAAATATCGGTTACATGACCCAAAAATAAATTCACATCAGCGCCCAGAATGTTCTCTTTGCCCGGTGCTCCAACACCTCTCAGGTTCTAACGCGTCGCGTATGGCGGGTCGCGTCGCGTGGGTAGGGTAGCATGTAGGCAGCGATGTGATTTCATAGAAACAATACAAAAGGCGGGCAGGAGGTCATCGCGCGGCCGGCGTGTCTCCTCAAGGTAGGAGAGAGATCGACCGGGAGTTTCCGCGTTGGCGAAGACCCTGCTCTCGCCTTCCCTCGTGCCTCACTACGTAAGAGAGCTACCACCAGTGGCAATTTTGGCAAGAAAAAATAGATTGGATTTTTTTCCTGTAGCCTCTACATCGTTTTCGTTTCTTGGGCATGTGGTACGTGAAGGCAGTTTCTGCTGGTTTGATTGGGGTTGCGTCTTGTCTAGTTTTCCTCGAACTTGGGTGCATCTGTTGGAGTCTCGAGTTGCGGATGCAGATCGTGAGTGATACTCATCGTCAATGTAGAGATTATTTGCGGTGGGTGGTGCCCCTGAACTAATATATATAACTGGTGTATGTGCATCATGATACATGTGAATGCCTATCAAACGAACTCCATCACATTGCTTCCGGGGTTTGATTATCGACCCGCGAATCTGGACCATGGGCGGGCTTTCCTATAGGCTTTCCCCTCTTTTATAATCTTTTGAAGCCATTTCATCCCCAAAGTGCTGAGGAAATCCGTGGACGTCACTAGATTTGGTAATCTTAATAGTGACACCATGCAGGGGCTCAGAGCCACTGGCGGATGTGATAGGCGATCGGAATGTACGACCATTGACCATTTGGGTCGTCTTCTCAGTGCTCATCCCAAGGCCGACACGGACGATGATCAGAGCAAACGCAATGCCGATCGCTGGGCTGGTCTATCTCCATTGTCGTGAAAAGAGAGTCGATGCAGAAAATGAGAAATCTTACAGCATCCAGTGTGATAAATTGATAATTTTCTTTGCCGAGGTAGCCTGCTAGAGTTGGGATCAAGCACACTCTGGAGTATAGTAAGGTATTTCTTGAGAACCGTGGGGATGCAACAGTAGGGAAATCGCGTACGTGTATATTGCGGCGCTCTCGAGAATGACCTGTATCACTGGCTAAATGGGATAGCTCTGTAAGCGACTGCTGGGATCGTGACATCGAAGGCTGTTGGCATACCATTGAGCTCTGTTGTGCGACTCCTTTCATGGGCCGATGGATAGACCACACCCGGTATGCGATAAGGCCTGATGTTCAGTTAAAACTTGAAACACCAGATCACTAGGTTTGATGGAAATGAACTCACTTGTAACGGTGACATTCGTGCTAGAAGGGGTGATATCAGGTCAGCATCATGATATTTAATTTTGCCACCTAAGCTGACCATAATGTCGTTGCAAACACTGTCAGCACCCAATGGCCAGCAGACGAGACGAAAATATTCTCCCCAGGAGTCAAATGTGCAAAAGAATATGTCGCACCACTACCTGCCACTGGAGCAAAGGTGGAGGATCAGCATCGGATTCAGTGGGACGATGGCAGCCTCACCGAGCAAGCCAGTGGACAGAAGAGCTGGAAGAACAACGATCTTCCAATTGCGTCCCCAGACGATATATAGTCTATATGCCTGATTTTCAATTATTAATTAGGCCTTCAAATTCTCGCCAGATAACACTCACCATCGTACAATCCCCTGTGAACGTCTGGGCAACATAAAATGCAGTTTTAACCACATTCTTCCTTTGTGCTCCGTCAGCATAATATTTGCTTGGCCCCTCATCATCATTGGCATGGTAGATGAAGGCATCTATAAGTCTCAGGAGTTGCAGGACCCAATGCTGAGGGGAGGCTCAGATTGTCAATTAGGATCAGTGTGGTAGCCGGGACGTACCACTGTGATCAGGACAAATAGAACTATGGTAACTGATATGAGAAATCTGTTAGGAGGTGTGCTCTGTCGCCTGGGGCGGCTGAGGGGGATGTAAAGGCTTCCAACGAAGAGGACGAGGAAAATGCCTGGATTGTGGCATTCAATGAATGTGTTGAACGTGATAGACTGGAGAATCGCTAACCGTAGAGCGCTGAATGGAGAAGAATCCCGATCATTTCCGCCTCTGCAAGGGTGAGAGCTGCCATATGGTGAGGCAAGAGGATGGCTGGTGGTGGTCTGAATTCAAGTTATAGATCGCCAGCACTGGTACAAATCCTCCCCGGTGTGATATCAGGTAGCGCATCGATCGTGGTACGTTAGCCGTTTTAAATAGGCCGGGCAACAGAGGCTGCGCCCATCATCATCAGAACTATCAAAGCCAGAGGAGCCATAAATACAATTGACACACTTTGACAGCGAACCAAGCCCCAAATTCCCTCGGTCTCCATCACCCACTGGAGAAGTTCCCCCTCCCCTGTGGTTCTAAGGGCACTGGTAGAAGGTTATCAACCCCCGAGATGATTGATTGACCCGGGGTGTTTGAATGGATGTTATGATAGAACCCGCTTACCTGTGACTTGAAGGATCCAAAATCCCAACGCAAAGTACAGGTTGCGGCCGGCCCTGTGGAGCTAGACCTAACTTGGTACTGGCCCCTACTGGCCCGTTATGAATAGAACTTTTTCCCCCAGCGAAGCCAGTCACGACCACGCGCGGCGAAACCCGATGTCTCCGAGTCAAGCTCAACACACACCATCCCATACGGTGGATACAATCAAGGCTTAATTTAATTGCACTTCAATAGATAATTGTTCAACACAAGCAATGACATGGATCATTTCGAAGTTCTGCACTGGGTATGAGGAATAAATTTACCTGCCCCGTTATCCACTGGATTGGAAGCCTACCGTGGCCAGCAACGGCTATACTAAGTCACGCAAATGGGACGGGACGTTGTGGCGTTCTCGGAGACGTGCAATGTGGTGGTACAAAAGTAAGATCGGTGCCGGATGTAAATTGTAATCCTGGACGACGTGTCGTGGACGCGAGTCACGTGGCCAGGATTACTTGAACACTATATCAGGAAACATGGAGTAACAGCCGTATCGCAGGATTCCGGTCCTCGGTCTTAGACCTGGTATACATTGATTCTGACATATACCAGGCTAACAATTTTGCTTTCCAGAACAGGCCTGACGACAGACACCCGTCTGACCACTCGGCCCTGACTCTCTCCATTGACACGGACATTACTGTCCCACCATCTCCGGCCCGCATCAAGCGGGACTCGGAGGAAGAAGCTGCCTTCATATCTGACATCTCGGAGTCTGTTCTCAGAATACCGTTTGATTTCCCAGATCCCAATTCCGTTCACACCGCATCTCAGGCCCTTCACCGGTCCATCGATGCATCCTTCCAGGCTAACTCCCGAACCCCCAAGGGGGGCCCTCGGACTCCGTGGTGGACCGCACGATGCTCTGCGGCCCTGGCCACATTTCGCGACTCGGGATATTCGGCAGACGCTAACCGGGAATACCGGTCGGCTATTCGATCTGCCAGGAAATCCTTCTTTGACACACGAATACACGAAGTCATCGAGAAGAAACGCCCGTGGGACCTCATGGCGTGGACCAGACCTCGTGCCACCCCTGACTACAAGGCCATTAAGGTGAATGGCACTCCCATCTCCTCTCTATCGGAGCTCTGGCCCGGATTACAACAGTCCTTCGCCTCAGCGGGGGACCGGCCTATCGATTTATCCCATCTCGACTCAGCCCCCACGTGGGAAGAACGAGACTTTCCCGGCTTTTCCTGCCAGGAGTTATGTGAGGCCCTCAAACCCACATCCAACACCAGCGCCCCCGGCCCTGACCACGTCACATGGCGATTGCTCAAACAGGCGATTGGAGAACACGACTCCCCGGTCGCCAAGTCCCTCATCCGACTATTCGACGCCTGCATCAAGCACGGCGTCCATCCTGATCACTTCAAGGAGACGATATCTGCTATCATCCCCAAGCCCAAAAAACCCGACTACTCGCTGCTAAAGGCCTACCGGCCAATTGCACTACTCAACGTGATAGGTAAACTGTTCGAGAAGATGATCGCATCTCGACTGCAGTTTGACGGCATCAAGTATGGCCTGTTTCACCCATGCCAATTCGGCGGTACCCCCCAGAAGTCCACCGAAGATGCTGGCACCTTTTTGGTACACATGGTACGTGAGGCGTGGTCCAAAGGGGAGGACACCTCGTGCCTAGCTTTTGACATTTCGCAATTCTTCCCATCGGTCAACCACCGGGCCCTTGTGGAGATTCTGCGCCGGATGGGATTCCACTCATCCCTAGTCCGCTTTTTCGAGTCCTACCTCGTGGGGCGTTTTACGAGGTTCAAATGGGGCCCAGCCATTTCTGGGCTCTATGACGTCACTGTTGGCGTCGGTCAAGGCTCCACCGCGTCTCCCATCCTGGCGGGGCTGTATATTGCTCTTTTGTTGCACATTCTCGTCCCTGTGAACCGTGCATCCCCAGTTGATTTAGCCGTCTATGTCGATGACGGGGTCTTCGTCGTTTCCTCGGAGTCCCTCACCTACAACACAGACGTCCTGTCCAGATATTACCAGCATATGAGTGCTGGCTTTGCGGCGCTCGGACTCAAGATTGAACATGACAAGACAGAATTCATACATTTCACGAAGTCTGACCTCGCTCGCCCACGCATCGACCTAGGCGAAGCTCCGTACACAGGCGACAACCTCCTTCCCCCTCAAGAAGTTTGGCGCTACTTAGGTTTTTATTTAGATAGGCGTTTACTTTTCCATGATCACGTCTCCTTCTATTCCACACGTGCTATTTCCAGCGTCCGAGCTATGCTCATGCTCGGCAACTCTGTTCGAGGCATCTCGCCAACACACAAACGACTCCTGTATCGCTCATGCGTTGTCCCCATCCTGACTTACGGGTTCCGCCTGTGGTTCCGTCCCAAGGGCCATGGCGTCATCGGACACCTTAAGAAACTCCAGCAAGTTCAAAACGTTGCCGCCAGGTGGATCACTGGCGGTTTCCGCACCACACCCATCAAGGGCCTAGAAGCTGTCGCCGGCCTTGTCCCAGTTTTTCTGTGGATACGGCGACTTTTCAAGAGATCATGCTACCGCGCGAGGACGCTCTCACGGTCACACCCTACACTGTCTATTTTACCATCGACTCATTGGCCTAGCAACCGCCTGGCTGTCAGGTCCACTCACTCGATGCAACCGGACGATGCTTACCCGTCGCCGATCAAGTTTATCCACCAAACTGCCTCCCACGTCACTGAGAAGTTTGCTATTTTTGACTCAGAGGCCAGGCCCGGCTCGAGAGTCGTCGACCTCTTTTCTCACCGCATCCGCATTGACACTGATCACCCTACCAAGAATTCGGACCTCTTTCCCCAGTGGCTCACTGAATTCAAACGTGCCTTGGACACTCACCTGTCCGACCCAACTGGACTCACCTTCTTCACGGATGGTTCAGTCCAGGATGACCCGAATCTACAAACTGGCAGCGCATACGAGGCCTATTACCTGGGCCAACTCATCGCTTCCGTCAAACATTCCTCAGGGTATGCCGTCTCCAACGATGTGGAGATGTTTGCACTCTCCTCTGCCTTGCGTTGGGCCTGCGAAGCGGGCACCACAACCATTCATGTTTATTCGGACTCAGAATTCTCCCTCGGGGCGATTCTTGACACCAAAATGCACTCGCAACAGAAGATCAGCGTGGCCACCTGCAGACTATTAAGGCGGTGGTTCCTCCAAGATGCTTCCCGTACCCTCCACCTACATTGGTGTCCGGGGCACTCCGACATTGCCCAAAACGAGTCGGTCGATAAACTAGCTAAGTCAGCCTGCATTCCACACACTGAACGCAGCCGACGAGATTTTACATTTGCCTATTGCCGCAAGAAAGCCTCTGCATCCATGCGCAGAAGCTGGCGGGACCTCACCTCCCTGCCAGGCGGCCTTGGGCATCAGTTCCTCGTTCACAGGGCCAAGTCTTTCCCGTCCCACACCAATGGTGGTGGACACGTCATGGCCGCTCAAGGCCTTTCCAATTCCATGACGGCTCGAGTCACACGCGCCCTCACCAACCATGCGCCCACGGGCGAATACCACACAAGATTCTTCCCTAGGGAGGGATCGTTGTGTCGCAGGTGCAACACCCCGCACACCAGACATCACATCCTGTTCGAGTGCCCACTCTACACCCGCAACAAGTCTAAGATTTCCGATCTCCACACGCTCGCTCGTTCGCCCAAGGGCTTCGAGTGGCTATTTAAGTTCCTCACCGACAACTCCAAGGCGTTCACATTTGATCACGCCCCTTCAGATGTCCCCTTAGGTCCAGAAGATGACTTCCGACCCCCGGAAGACCCCCTCCACCCTGACACCGGCGACGGCCGGCCCCGACAAGGCTTCCTAGACGATCTCTGGGCAGTCTTCGTGAGACCCGAAGACGTATGGCATAGGCGCTTGGACTAGCATGTCCCCCTCCCATATTTTCTGTTATTTTGTATAGTCCCTAACACGGCTCCCCACCTCTTACCCAGGTCCCTTGGTGCAATTTCCCACAGGTTACGCACGTTAGCATTAGGCTTTTTGTAGGTTACTTAGTATTTACAACACGGCCTTTCTAAATAGTTTCATCGCTCATCCTTCATCTGTGTAGTCGTACATAGACACCGCTCACTCCCTATCGGGAGCGGTATAAAAATGTCACCTGATTAAAAAAAAAAAAAAAAAAAAAAAAAGGAAACATGGAGTATGCTTTGGAGTCTCTCCGAAGACCACGGAGACGTGAAAGATCAAAAAAATGTCTCAAGTCGAAGGACTTATCAGAGCTTTCTGATGTAGGGTACATATTCTCTGAAAGATCATCCTGTTCAAACATTCTCGTCTTCGTGACCATCTTTCAGTTTAAATTTGTTGGGTCTTTATATATGTAGAACCAAATCCTCGGAGATTGCTAGTAAAGTTTAAACATATTTGGTTGGGTTCATAGTAATACATAATGATATATCTCTACCAGTAAACGGCGAATATGTAACCAGGTAGGCGCACTAAGGTAGACGAAGTTCATACTCATCTATGCTCAGGTGATGTTACACCCCTGTGACATGGGGTTAGCGGGGGTTAGTGTCCCGTGATTTGCCATAAATGGGCACAAATGGCCAAACTTCCCGCGGTCCTGGGAGCAAGTTTGAGGGGTCGTGACCAGCTACTTATCTCGTTCAGTGAAATAACTCAACCCCACGAGATCTTACAACCAATGTGCTCTGAACAAAAAATCTGATTCCAAATCCAAAATTTTTTGGTGAAGGCATACCTACGTAAAGTGGACAGAGAGATTGTTATTTCGATTTCTTGTGTTTGTCACGAAAAGTCATGTGAGCATAGATGAGTATGAACTTCGTCTACCTTATCATGGCAGTGGCTAGTCAGGTGCAGGAAATGCACACCGGCACTGTGAATTCCCGCTCCCCCAAGGTAGCCCAATCTGGCAGAGTACTCCTGTGTGGCTGTGCTGTCATCCTCCCGCGCATCATGATCCTTTTTGCTGTCGTCCCCTAGGACCTCATTGGATCCTCAGCTCACTCTGGCATCCCGCTGGTGATTGCTAAGAGCACCCCGTTATCGATAGGTACGCGGGCGCCATCCCACTCTATCCCCTTGTTAAAAATTTCGAGCTTGTTGGCATAGTTGAGCCCCCCGAGTTCCGAGTCTTGCATATGGAGGGCGATGGCACGCTCGCCAAATCGAGGTATGGTCACGGGCGTCAAAAAGACAGATTTCTGTGAATTACTAGTTAGTTTGGGGAGAAGGGGATAAGACAATACAGTTACCCGGATTTTAGACCCAAATTTCTCCACCTGACGCGCAGGAGGCGCACAGACGACGGTTTGTAGTGCAAGTAGTGGCATTGTTGGATAGTGAAGCTTGAAGAGCAGTGGGTATGACAGTAGGTAGCGCATTGGCGATGGGTGGTGGTACGAGCTCGTAGTTCCAGGGTTGAACGTCGAGGCCTGAGGTGCTGGGAGCTCTTCTCTGGACTAATGTGTTTGGTATTACCTCGTCCGCAGAGGGTTATGGCTGCAGCACCCCGCCTTTGCTCCCTGCGCCTTGCAATCCCCTAGGGTCATGGTGTCACCACGAGCCTCTGCGGAGCCTTGTTCAGCGTTGTTTCCGAGTGGCGTCACCTATTTTCATGGGTTTGGCACATCATTGATGATACTTATCGTTGGTGTGGAGACTTGTGGAGATTACACGCGACGAACTGGGCCCCTGAACTAATATGTATGACCGGTGTACGTACACGCGAGTACCTATCAAACGAATTCAATCTCATCGCTTCCAGGGTTCGATTATCGATGGACCATGGGCTTTCCTATGGGCTCTTATCATCGTTTGAAGCCATTTCATCCCCAAAGCGCTGAGGAAATTCAGGGGCGTCACTGGATTTGGTAATCTTGAAAGTGATACCACGCAGGGGCCCAGAGTCACCAATGATCGGCGGTCGGAGTGCGCGACCATTGACCACCTGGGTCGTCTTCTCAGTGCTTATCCCAAGGCCGACACGGACGATGATCAGAGCAAACGCGATGCCGATCGCTGGGCTGGTCTATCTCCATTGTCGTGAAAAGAGAGTCGATGCAGAAAATGAGAGATCTTACAGCATCCAAAGTAATAAATTGACAAGTTTCTTAGGCGAGATAGCCTGCTAAACTCAGGATCAAGCATACTCTGGAGTGTAGCAAGGTATTGTGAGAACAGCGGGGACACAGCACTAGGGAAATCGCATACGTGTATATGGCGGCGCTCTCGAGAATGACCTGTATCACTGGCTAAATGGGATAACTCTGTAAGCTGTTGTTGGGATCGTGACATCGAACACCGTTGACATACCATTGGGCTCTGTTGTGTGATTCCTTTCAAGGGCCGATAGACAGACCATATTCTGTATGCGATAAGGCCTAATCGTTCAATTAAAAAATTAAAACACCAGATCACTAGGTCTGACGGGAATGAACTCACTTGTAACGGTGACGCTTGTGCTAGAGGGGATAATGTCAGGTCAGGATCATGATATTCAAGTTTATCACTCAAACTAACCATAATGTCGTTGCAAACATTGTCAGTACCAAAGGGCCAGCAGACCAGATGAAAATATTCTCCCCAGGAGTCAAATGCGCGAAAGAATACGTCGCACCACTACCCGCCACTGGAGCAAAGGTGGAGGATCAGCATTGGATTCAGTGGGGTGACGGCAGCCTCACCGAGCAAGCCAGTGGTCAGAAGGGCTGGAAGAATGATGACCTTCCAATTGCGTCCCCAGACGATATACAACCTATACACCTGATTTTCAATTATTAACTAGGCCAAATTCTCGCCAGATAACGCTCACCATGGCACAATCCCCTGTGAACGTCTGGGCAACATAAAATGCAGTTTTAACCACATTCTTCCTTTGTGTTTCGTGAGCATAATATGCGCTTGGCCCCCCATCATCATCGGCATGGTAGATGAAGGCATCCAGAAGTCTCAGGAGTTGCAGAACCCAGTGCTAACGGGAGGATCAGATTTTCAATTGGGATCAGTGTGGTAGCTGGGACGTACCCCTGTGATTAGAACGAAGAGAACTATGGTAACTGACATGAGAAATCTATTAGGAGGTGTGCTCTGCCGCCGCCGCCGGCTGAGGGGGATGTAGAGGCTGCCAACGAAGAGGACGAGGAAAATCCCTAGATCGTGGCGTTCAATGAATGTGAATGTGACAGATTGGAGAATTGCCAACCGTAGAGCGCTGAATGGAGAATGATACCAATCATTTCCGCCTCCGCAATGGTGAGAGCCGCCATATGGCGAGGGAATGCCGGTGGTGGTCTGAATTCAAGAAGTTATGGATCGCTAGCACTGGTGCAATCCTCCTCGGCGCGATATCAGGTAGTGCATTAATCGTGGTACGTTAGCAGTTTTAAGTAGGCCGGGCGACAGAGGCTGTGCTCATCATAACCATCAAAACCATCGAAGCTGGAGCCGTGCGCTGTGAATAAATACAACTGACATACTTTGACAGCGAACCAAGCCTCATGAGAGGCACCGAGGCCTCAAATTCCCTCGGCCCATCGCCCACTGGAGAAGCTCCCCCTCCCCTGTGGTTCCGAAGGCACTGGTAGAAGGTATTAACCACCGAGACTCTGCCAGTGATCGATGACTCGGAATGTTTGAATAGATGTTAGTATGATAGAACCCGCTTACCTGTGACTTGAAGGATCTAGAATCCTAACGCAAAGTGTAGGTTGCGGCCGGCCCGGTGAAGTTAGACCCAACTTGGTACTTGAATGCTCGTCAACTCGAGGGAGCGCACCCTCCCCGACTATATTATGTAATCTAGGGTTGGTCCATCATTACGTCATTGACACAGCGCTCATCTTCCCCGCCTTTTAGTGCGACGACCGGCCTGGAACTATTTAAAGGAGACGACGGATTTCGCGGCGATACATCTGTTGGAATTCTGAGCTGTGGACGCAGATCATGAATGATATTCATTGTTGATACGGAGATTATCTGCGCTAAATGGCGTCCCTAAACTTAGTAATATATATGACTTGTGTATGTACATTATGCATGTGAATATTTATTAAACGAATTCCACTCCACGGCTGCTGGGGTTTAGTTATCGTTTTGTGGGTTTGGGCCATAGGCAGGGTTTCCTATGGGCTTTCGTTTATTTTATAATCGTTTGACGTCAGTTCGTGGGCGTCGCTAGTTTTGGTAATCTTGAAAGTGACTCCACGCAGGGGCCCACTGCCGGAGTCACTAGTGGATGCGTTGGGCGATCGATGTACACGACCGTTGACCACCTGGGTCGTCTTTCAGTGCTCATCCAAGGCCGACACGGACTATAATCAGAGCAAACGCGATGCCGATCACTGGGCTGGTCTATCCTCATTTTTGTGAACAGAGAATCGATGCAGAAAATAAGATATCTTACAGCATCCAGAGTGATAAATTGGTAGTTTTCTTTGGCGAGATAGCCCGCTAAAGTCAGAATCAAGCACAATCTGGGATGTAGCAAGGTATTTTGAGAACAGGAATGCAATCTCAGAGAAATCGCATACGTGTATATGGCAGCACTTTCGAGAATGACTTGTATTACTGGCTAAATGGGATAATCTGTAAGCGACTGCGGGATCGTGCATTGAACATTGTTGACGTACCATCAAGCTCTGTTGTGCAATTGCTTTCAAGGGCCGATGGATAGACCATACTCTGTACGCAATAAGGCCTAATCATCCAATCGAAACTTAAAACACTAGACAGCTAGGTTGAAGATAAACTTACTTGTAACGGTGACATTTGTGCTAGGGGGATAATATCAGGTCAGAATCATGGCGTTTGGGCATGCGCTCAAACTGACCATAATGTTGTCGCAAACACTGTTATACCCAATGACCAGCAGTCGAAATGAAAATACTCCTTAGGAGTCAAATGTGCGAAGGAATACGCTACACCACTACCCGCCACTAGACCACGGCCGAAGATCAGCATCAATTCAGTACAACGGCAGCCTCACCGAGCAAGCCATGGTCAGAAGGGCTGGAAGAATGATGACCTTCCAATTGCGCCCCCAGACAATATACAATCTATACACCTAGTTTTGGATCATCAACTAGGCGTCCAAATTCTCGCCAGACAATGCTCACCATCGTACAATCCCCCACAAATGTCTGTGCGACATAAAATGCAGTTTTAATCACATTCTTCTTTTGCCCCGTCAGCATAATATGTGCTTGGCCCCCCTCATCATTGGCATGGTAGATGAAAGCATCCAGAAGTCTCAGGAGTTGCAGAACCCAGTGCTAAGGGAGGATCAGACTGACAATGGGATTAGTACATCAGGTGGGACGCACCACTGTGATCAGAACAAAGAGAACTATGGTAACTGACATGAGAAATCTGTTGGAGGTGTACTCTGCCGCCGGAGGCGGCTGAGCGGGATGTAGAGGCTCCCAACGAAGAGGATGAGGAAAATCCCTAGATTGTGGCGTTTAATGAATGTGAAAGTGATAGATTCGAGGGTTACTAACCGTAGAGCGCTGAATGGAGAATAATACCAATCAGCTCCGCCTTTGCGGGGGTGAGAGCTGCCATATGGCGAGGTAAGGATATGGACGGCTGGTAGTGGTCTGAATTCAAGAAGTTATAGATCACCGTACCAGTACAATCCCCCTTGGTCAGTGATATCGCAATAGTGCGCTGATCTCGGTATGTCAGCTACTGAAGTAGACCGGGTAACGGAGGCTGCGCCCATGATTAGAGTCGAAACTCAGTGGAGTACGAAATCAAACTGGAGCCATGTGGAATGTCAAGTCAGATCTAAATATAACTGACATGCATTGACAGCGAACCAGACCTCGCGAGAGGCAATGAGGCCTCAAATTCCCATAGCCCACTGGAGATTTCCTCTCTCCTGTGGTTCCGAGGGCACTGGCGGAAGGCTATTAACTATCGATGAATGTTTGAATGGATGTCATGTTAGAACCCGCTTGCCTGTGAGTCGGTGACTTGAAGGTCCAAAATCCAAATAGCACCGAATTTTTTCCATGACTCTTGATCAGCTGCGCGCCGCGGCCGGTCCGGTGTGAAGTTTGTGCGATAACCATTCATTTGGGTACTTTGTACTACCAAAAACCCGTTGTGGATGGAACTTCTTTCCCCAAGCGAGGCTGGCACCCACGACCGCGAAACCCGGCAACCATGAGCCCAGTAGGATCTGGCATGCACACCCGGACCATTTCATGGCTACAATCAAGGCTTAAATCGTACATGGGTAATTAATTATACCGTCACGGTAACCACTGATGAGATGGGTCATTTCAAAGTTCTCAAGGAATGATGGATAAATTTGCTTGCCCTGTCACCCACTGCTTGGATGCCGCGCACTTAGCTGGAGGATCATGGTCCCTGCCAACTGTATACCCCTGCCCTTTGACAATGACAGCATCTCGTGCGGGATGCCGGATCGTACGCTGATCCGACGCTCAAACATAGCAGGCCTTTCATCGCCATCATCTCTGACTCTATCTATCGTCAGAGAATCATCCGGAGAGTGATTGAGGTTAAGCGCTGACATTTGATTACCAAGGTTTCTCGATCATAGTTTGACGATACAATCGCGCGAAGATACTGATTATTAAGTCCAAGGTACGCTTCGTGATACCTCGGACCTCCAACCATTCATCCTCCTGGCATGGGCTTCCTCCTGACCCCCTCAAAGCAAGTTCACGCACTCAACCCCTCCTCTGGTTTCAAACAGCCTCCCTTTGATGGGTCGTTGACAGTGCCCCAAATTTATGACTGGCATTATCACCATAATCCCCAGCACCCGGTGTTTGTATATCCCAACCTTGGGGGCGGTACATCCGAAATACCCTTCGCTGAATTGGTGCCGGCCGCCCATCGCGCTGGACGGTATGTCGTCGAAAGCATGGGTCTGCCCATGGAGTCGCAATCGTTCCCATTAGCTGCCATCATTGCTCATGCAGGTAAGATCCCTGGACGTCCTCATGGCCGAGCTTGAGGCTGAAATTTGTAGATACCATTACGTATTTTACCGTGATTCTTGGGATGCTCCGGGTGGCAGTGCCAGTCTTTCCCATTAATCCATATCTCCCAGAGCCAGCCTTCCTTCATCTCATCTCGACCAACCGCCCGCAACATATATTTATCAGCGATGATGCCACTCTTACAAATCTGGTTCAAAAAGCCCTACGTGAAATGGAAAATAAAGATCCAACATACAAGCCAAAATATCTAAATTTCCTACATTCAATGATCTATTTGTGAAGGAAGAAATCCCGAACTTTTACCTCCCCGCACATATGATCATTCCTATCCCGCAATGATCACAAATTCATCAGGTGCGTAAAACCCCCTTACACATACAAACGACCAACCGCCTGGAAAAGGTTCCACATCCCTACCAAAACCGATCGTGTGGAATGTGCGCTGCAATTTACAGACTGCTATCATGCCATGTAAGGATGCCCCACCCCGCCCCCAGTTTGGTTGATTAATAGAATCATCGCAGTGTTTGGCTCTCAAGACCTTTGCGAACAACGGATAGCATGCCAGATGTTTCCCATGTTTGCGGGAATTGGTCTAAATTTCATCTCTTGGCTGGTGGGTCTGAGTCTGTCAATCGCCTTATTCTCTTACCAACCCCATGTGTCACCCCGACAGTCGGGGACTGGGCTTATCATGTCCACATTTTCCCCCAAATCGCCGACACCAGTTCTGACCCCGGATATAGTGTTTCAAGCGATGGTGGAAACCAACGTCAACTACGCATCTGGCAGTGCTCAATTCATCCAGGTTTGTAATTTTACTACCGTAGATGCCTAGTCAAGAAACCCGATATCATAGGCCTGGGCCAGGGACCCTGAGAAGGTCTCTTTCCTCAAGGGAATAAAAGGTCTGGTCAGTATTGTCCCTAACAATCGTTTCAACAAGAGCCATATTTCCTAACGTTTGTCTAGCTATATGGCGGAACCCCACTCAATAAAATCGTTGGGGATTACCTGCATAAAGCAGGTGTCAACATTCAGACCTTCTATGGCTTGTAAGCCCCTTATGGATCTGCTGGGCACTAAATCCTTACGCCTACTGGTAGAACGGAAGTTGGCGTGGTTGGCTCCGTGCTTCCAGGTATCCAATTTGTTATCAGTCACACCATTGAATATTGAATACCACAAATCACAGAACGACTGGAATCAGAATGGGAATATTTCACAATCAACCCCCATTGCGCAGCGGAATTCGTCCCCACTGGCGACGGCGCGTATGAGCTTGTTGTTGTGGTAGGTGGGGCCATTTTCATAACTCTTACCGCGCTAATGTTTTCGTAGCTAAAATCCACGCATGAGGTTACATCAAAGAGCAATACCACTTTCCAAGGACAAGCGGCATATGCAACCGGCGACCTTTTAGTTCCCCACCCAACCAGGCCAGAATATTGGAAACTTCTCGGTAGATCCAACGATCAAATAATACTCCTCGATGGGAATAAGGTGAATGCTCCGTTGGTCCCGCTGATCCCCCCCTTTAACTTCTCAACCAACAAGGCGAACCCACGTCATTACGGTAATTCGTCATTCAAATCTTATCACAAGCGCTCATCGCCTTGTTCCCCTAGAGGATGCTATCTCGCACCATCCCGAGGTCGCCGGCGCAGTCGTATTCGGGCAGGGGAGACCGCACATTGGTATTCTTATAGAGCCCCGAAAGGATTATACCAACGAAGGCAGTCCCCGCGGGAACTCCGCGCTGATTGACCGCTTTTGGTACGTCACCAATCCCCCTTATAGCCCAAACACGTTCCTGATCATTTATAGGTCAACTATCCAGGAAGTTAACCTCCAAAACCGGGCCCACCCTCAACTTTTAAGAGAGGTATGTCTGATACTCACCAGCTAAGCTCGTTTAACCCCACTTGGGCAAAGATGATTGTGATTGCGGACAAAGGGAAACCATTCGCTTACACTCTCAAGGGAACCCCAAATAAACGAGTGATCCTCCAACAATATGCGGCGGAAATTGATGTTCTCTACCATATGGGAAATAATGTTGAAGGCTGAATGTGCAGTGCCGCACTCAACTTAGGACCGTTCTCAAATTCTTATGTATACAATGTATCAGAATAGAAAATTTTAAGTGCTTTTTCAGCGACAGCCGTTTGGCCTCTTCAGTTGTTATTGAGATACAATGGCAGAGCGACACCAAGAGGTGGCTTCAGTAATCAAATTACTTGATAGCGGAGGGAAAATAAGTTGCGGCCAATGTTTTATGGAGGGTAGGAATTATCAGGTGCAGTTTGAACAAGGTAGGTAGGTAGGTGGGCTGGTAAGGGATACAGGGGGAATGTTGGATGGCGTGGAAACCAAAAAGAGATTGACAACGTGAGTGGTTCTTCTAGTACATGCAAATCGTGATTGATAATGTGCCTCCTTCAGATGGCGGGTTGAGAGTAAAAAAAAATGAGATATGTAGATTGCATGCAGAAGTAAGAGGAGAGTCAAACAAAAACTGCGGATTCAAAGGAAGGATTCAGACAAATGAGAAGGATGCTCTATTGGGTAGCGGCCTTGACCATCTGTTGATTTGTCAAATTAGGTTCATGGTCTATCCCAAGGATGGACCTTGTGCATACCTCACGGGCCCATCGCATAGTCTTCTTCGTTTCTGCTGGCATCCGGTGCTTGGATCTTAGCTCGTTCGCAACCCAGTTTGCGAGTAGTAATTGTTTCAGTTGGCCACCAGGGAAGCAATCTGCTAAGTCGCCTAGTAAGCCATAGGAAAGTTTCATCAATGAGTCAGTGCGTTCCGCATCGACGAGGCATCGCTGGATGAGGTCCAAGATGCTTTGCGCGTGTGGTAGAAGCAAATTGACTAAATTGTATATTTTGAGATACATATTCTAGTGAGGTTGTATGGTGCGCACCTTTCTCCGTCTTCTTCAATCCAGTAACGACTCCTGTGTATGCTTCCAGAATACCTTCGCGGAGTTGGGACACATAATCAACAAGGTCATAATCGAGCTTATGGGAGTTCGTTAGCATGGAGGTAAACGGGAACCAGAAACGACGTACCGGGTTTGGCTCCACTGCACCAGCCTGTCGTAAAACATTCATTGTAGTGTCTAGGTAGGGCTCGAAGGAAGGCCCAATGGCTAGGGCGATATCACCAAAACATGAGAGACAGGATATCTTGACATTCCGGTTGAGGACGTCGCTCTGTAGGTTTTCCAGGAGGACAGTCATGAACGGGTTGGCATATTGCGAACTTTGTTCGCCCAGCGCACGAGAGATGTCGCCAATAATACCGACAGCAACTGTGCAGAGCTGGGTGTCCTCATGAGCTTTAAGGGCAGGGTAGAGGAACGGAAGGAAAGCTTGGATATATGGTGCAAAATTGCTTTCGAGGGCTATAATGAATTGAGGTCAGGTGACAATTAGCCGCAGGGGTCCTCCCTTACCAGAAGCCATTGATCCAACGACAAGGAATGCATCTTCCAGAACGGTCGATGTTTTCCCTGCTGCTTGAATTAATTGAAGTATGATGGTCATTATACGATCCGCCAATGGTTGAATTCCCTCATTGAGTTTGCGGACGACGCACTACGCGCAAATGTTAACGAGTGAGGGAAAGATTGCCAGTGGAAACTCACAATTACAACACCACAGAGGTTACTTTGAAGCTCATTCCAATTATTCCGGTCATCTGTCCCCAAAATTTGGTTCTGTAGATGGCAAGGCTTAGAACTGGAAAGGAGGATGGACGCAAACCCCAACCTGCATCGTCAACAGCTGTTCCATGCGTTGGAGAATGGTGACCACGGTTGTCTGAACGACTGGAATTGCATCAGGAGTCGCTTGGGTTAGATACGATGTGATAGCCTCATAAGCAGCAGTCCTGAAGTTCGCTTCATTGCTGGTACTATATTCGAGTCTCAGCCACGCGTACAGCACCAAGTGATGAATGTACCTTTCAGTGACACGCAATAGGGCCTGGACGACACCTTCATAGTAAGGCGACAAAGGTCCACTCTGGGGTGTTTCCGATTCATCCTCGTAATATAAACCTAGCTGGTCAGCTAGATTCATCAATGCCCAACAACAATTCGCCACGATCCTCGAACTATCCTGCAGACCGTTTACCAAGGCAGAGATCAAGGGGTGAAGATGAACGTCGGGCTTGATGGTCGAAATCAAGAGATCACAGATCCTGCCGAGGGTCCAAGCCGTCGTGTCCTTGACATGGCTGTTGGTGTCGGTCATCATATCAATTAGGAGGGGCAGGGCCTGGTTGACGAGGGGTGTCAAAACGGTTGGGTCTGGTCCCTCGAGGATAGAGCCGAATGTCATGACAGCAGCCTCTCGATGACGCCAATCTTCAGCTTTGATGTGGGCTTCAATGAACGGTATTACCGCCGGTACAATAGCGTCCTGAACGGCGCCAGCTAGCAATGAAAGGCAAGTACCCGCGGCCATAGACACGTTCCATTCATCATCATCTGCCTCTTCCTCTTGTTTAGTCAAAAGCATCAACAACACAGGGATGATTTCCGGAAGGGCAATTTTTGCGAAATATCTGGACTCCGTCTCAGGAACTTCGCCATAGTCTTGGGCCTAGCCGCGTTTAATTAAGGTAAGTGATATGATCGAAGCGTTGAGCATACCTCTTGTGCCTCAATAGCTAAATCCACCTCTTCTTCGCAGACCGTCGACCAAAATTCGACAGCTTGCAGTGCTACCCGCTCATCTGGGTGTTTCATGCCGACAACAGTCAACTATTGGATTGTATCAGGGCTTTGTGAATCTGGAATCGATTGGTTACCACCCCAAATAATGCTTGCTCCATGTAAAGCGCCATCTTATCGTAGTATAAACCCATAATCCGCACCAGGCATTCGAATGCACCAATTTGCACCGATACCGATGGGCTTTGCGTAGCTTCACAGACAACTTGCATTATATAGTTGCGTTCGCCCTAGAAGATATAAGAGAACAGTTTTTATCCAGCCGGTTGCGAGTCATACCTCGCGATCAAAGTTTTCGCGAACAAACTCAAGAGAGTTGAATAGTGCATGAATTGCCGCGATTTGGACATCTTGAGAGGGCTCTTCCTTGCGTGCTCCGTGGATGACCGCCGTCAGGATTTCGTTGGAGCGCAAGGATAAGATCTCAGGTTTCTGAAGTTCTGGTAGGAAAATATACGCATAATCAATAAATGAGGAACGTACAATAGTCTCGCAGATGTAGCCGATGGTTTGCAGCGTCGCGATCTTGAGATTCGGGTTGGGTTGATTATTGACGAATCCTAGTAAAATCTCAATCAAATCGGGCCATTGACCCTGTGGAAGCTCCACGGCGGCGATCGCTGCTACGACTTGAGCTGCAAAAGCTCCAGCCTTCTGAGACGTGGATCCGAGGGTAATGAGCGCATCCTGCTTGATCTTGGCTTTGGATTCAGCACCGAGCGAAAGCCATCTAGTTGAGTAATCAGTCTGCCGTGTGCTCTCCTGGATCACAACACATAAAAGTCAAAAAGGAATGGAAAGATGGGTTGAAATGAATGGGGTTGTCATACCCGGGCGGTAAGGGCATTCTTCAACGCAAGGCCGGCGGCATTTCGCACATGCACTGCCGAGCTCTCATCGACTAGTACTGAAGACAGCATAAGCATGTATTCCGGCTACATATGGGGCGGAATGGGTGAGACTGTGGAAGAGACAAATAATCAATCGAAGAGCGAACATAGCTATCTCGTGAGGCATTTTCGAGTTTTTGGGTCGCATCCTGACGCGTATTCGCATCTAGGAAAGAAGAAAAAGCCCGATAAGTTATAGTAGGAGGGCAGGACGCGCAAAAGAGGCAGTGGCGTACCGGCAGACAAGGTATTGGCCAAAAGGTCGGTCGCATTCATCGTGGAAGAAATAGGTAAAGAGCTTCAACCGTAAAAATGGGTAAATAGGTAAACGAAGCTGTCTAGATATCTGTTCGTTTTTCCCTGTGGAGGGTGTAAGAATCAGGAAAAGTTGACGACGATGACCTGTTGTGATGGGGTTTGAGGAAAGGGGTTTGCAGCGCTGGAATTCAATTTGACCACACAAGCCCAGCAACCTTGACCAAAACCTCATTCCCAGCCTGGTTTTTTTCATTCCACCGGCCCTTTCAGCTACTACATATCGATCTCTTAGCGTTCGAGGATCTCACAAAGGCCCTGCTGCATTACATCCGGATTGTTTCGTTTTCCAAGAATCAGATAACCACATATCACTTTATCATGGCAGATCGGGTTCGTATTCTCAATTATTTTATTGGTCTTGCGTATCGACTGAACACATAGGGCCGTGGTTCAGCTCGGGGAGGTCCACGAGGAGCTGGAGGCGGGGGTTTCAAAGGTCGGCACGGAGGACCACAGGGATCACAACCGACGCTCGAGAAACCGAAACGTGAAGCCATCCTTGATTTGTCAAAATACGTAAATGAAAGAATCCGAGTAAAATTTACTGGTGGACGGGAAGGTGGGCGATAATTTTCACTAAAAATTCAGAGCTAACGTGGGTACAGTTACCGGCCTGCTGAAAGGGTACGACCAGCTGTTGAATCTGGTGCTTGATGAAGTACAGGAGCAGATTTTGGGTAAATTCAGTCTACCTTCCTTGGCACATCCCTGACAAGAACCCAGAACCAGAGCCCCATACCCGCACACTTGGCCTAACCGTTCTCCGTGGCCCGACAATAACAATTTTGAGTCCGGTTGACGGATCTGAGGAAATCGCGAACCCTTTCTTAGCGCAGGAATAATGGATCGGCACACCAAGATAAATCTGCATATTCAGCTAGAGCATTCCTAGGGCTGTTATGTACAATCAAGGGCGATGATGCACACACTAGGAGCACATTATCTTGCATGTACTGCACTACATAACACGGCTGGTCCATCACGGAGTGCCCGCACTAGGTCTTCCCCCACCCACCATGGTAAGTTGCTCAACGGCCGAGTAGCAAAGCAATAGCACGAGGTAAAGTAAGTGAGAGAAAGACCTTGAGCAGCATAGGTTGTACAACTCGTAACACATGGAGATTGCTGGACGGTATATTTCATAGATCCAAGAGGAATATCACCGAGATGTATCACTTGAAGTTGTACGATCGCCCAAGTGAAAGATAGCCGGGTCGCTAACTATCTGCTGCTGGTTTCGACGTTTGTGTGTCCACCGTCATGGTTGCTACCGACGAAGTTAAATCTTCAACAGAGTCCCCTAGGTCAATAATTTTCTCTCGGGAAGGAATAGCCGTAGTGGGCGGCGAGGGGGAATGTGGGGATGGGGACCGCGACACCGAAGTTGCATATCCGGTCGATGACGGTGTAGGCGAACTTCCGTTAGATGTGGACGCTGAAGGTTGTGGGGAGGCCGACCCCTGTATTGCGGGGGTGAATTGATTATCAAGACTATGTGGTGAAGATGGAGCCTGGAAATTGGATGTGATCAGTGGAGAACTATTGAGTACAGGTTGTGGACCTCTCGGGAGGTGTGGCGGAGGGGTTGGTGCGGTGACTGTCGACATAGAATAGTGGTGTGATTGGGACGAATAAGTTGCTGGTGTCGGGGTATCGGGACCTGCCATCCCGCGGCTAGTCTCTGTGAAGCTAACAGAGCCACGGGAATGTCCTGATGATATCGGTGGCAGGTCTGGGGGAAAGACATCATTTGGAGCTGGATGTCGATATTGATGTGTTTGATATTGTGATAAAAGGGAAGCATGAGACCCAGGACTGGGGTATAGCACAGTTGGGCGAGGTGACCTTGTAACGGCGGTCTGATAAAATACAGTTGATGGCTCCATGAAATGTGGATCGGCAGGTGATGGTGACTGTGGTGACGGTGGTAGTGGGATGCTAACAGCTAGCGGAGTATGCGATGACCAACTCTGGCTCTTCATCGATCGGGGAGGTCCAGAGATCGATCTGCGGGCATATTCGGATTTCGACGAGGGTAACAAATCATGAATGTTACGAGATAGTGGGGAATCAGGAGCTTTCTCGAGTGGGCGTGCATAGCGGCCGCGACTACCCAAGGGCATCCTCGGTTGGTTCTCAACCACGTCTACGTGGGTTGGTATTCGACGAGCAGTATCCTGGGTGTGCCATGATGGCCTACGCATGGGTGTAGCGCTATTGGAACCTTCCGTATATGAACGCACTGATGTTACGTCATCCGACTCAGCGGCGTCGGAGCGGTCCTCGTCTGTGCAGACATCACTGTTGCTGGATGATATCCCCCCATCCCTTTCGCGAGCCGCTGTAGAGGATGTTGCCAATTCTAACCCAACTCCAAGCTGATTTTCGAAGAAAGTATGATCCGCTGGTGGAGCTTCTGGGGGTGGTGGGCTCGTCCATTTCCCACGTCGAGGGGCCATATGTTCAGGTGGTGCTTTAAGAGGCGTTTGACTTATTGATAAGCGGGGGCCAGGTTCAAAAAATTGTGTTGGTGGAGAGAATCTGTCAGTGGGAGACATGGCCTTTGGGCGATGAGACTGACTCCCCACAGTGTATGGCGTTTGTGGAGGGAGGTTTGAAAGCCTGGGGGCAACGAATGGTGGCGGGGATACAAGATCTTCTTCTGTCCGTTCCTCGCAGAGTTCAGCTAAGGCGACAATAGCACGCTCTGGTCGAGCGGCCAGAACGCGGGCCGCACGCATAAACTCTCCGCGGATCTGACATCTTGTTTGAGCATCAAATGTTTCAAGTAGAAATGGAGGAAGGCTTACGGTATACAACCCATCCTTGGTAACGCATCGGGCAACATTGAAGTCGATTTCAAAGGGATCCTTGGAGAAATTTATAACAAGCCTCTGGTCCAGAGCTGAGAAACCATACCTCGATACAAAAGCGATTCCGTTCCCTAGCATCATTGAAACGCCCAGCAGCCAACTGTGAACTGTGTAAGGATATTGTTGCAAGCACACAGTTAAATCGTACATCATTTTGCCATCCCTTACTATCTTTCTTTAGGAGCCCCGCGCGTATTGAGGCAACACCAGTGTTATACGAGAAATCTCGAGAATAATATCGGAAGAAATCAATTAACCTAATCCAAAAATAACGTTAGATAAACAATATTTCTGGAGAGGACATTGTTCACAGTTCAGCAACCGTCTCTGTGTTTTCGGAATGCCACCTCTGTCGTAAAAGGTCGATGTCGTCAAAAAACCTAGATGACCGTTTGAATCAAGCCTCTGGAGGTAAACGCACAACAAACCAGGTATTATGACCAGCCACATGTGTATCCTCCTAAGAACGTGGTAAATACATGCACATTAAAATCAGATGCTGCAACTTCACCTTTGAAATGGGGCGAAGTGGAGGCATTTGTTGAAGATTAGGCAAAACAGGAGGATTTTTAACGTGAACCAGAAAGTAAATTACAAGCAAGACATATCCATAAGATGAGAGCGTTCCTTTATATGGGGAATTGATTTTCCTAACGACACCATCAGACAATGGACATTGTTGACGCCATCGACCTACCTTCTTTTGCTCCAGACTTTAACTGACAAACGGTGCAGATAAGGTCAATGTCAAATCTCAGCCCCAAAACATAAACTCACGAAACAGAACCATAGTTCGTACGCGCGTAGGGTCAACCATGGCGTAGCACATGAGAAGACGGGTGTTTTCCAGTGCGAGTCTATTTTCAAACCCAATATCACAAGCAATCCCGAGCGGAAGGCCAGGGGAGGGATCTAGCGATAACTTCACAATTGGTATCCGCGCATGGGGCAAAGGCTTGACATGGAACTTTGTTTCTGAGAGCCATGTGTAAATGAGGGTATAATACTGTGTGGACAATACTTACCACGTTCAAGCAAATCCCCAAGCATGGTGACAAGATCGGTGGCGGCCAAGCGCTCCTTCGAGTCAATGAGGCAACAAAGGTCCATGTCTACGTAACAATATAGGTTAGAACAAATGGGTATTCGGCCCAAACTGCGCTGACCAGAGTTCCGTAAGCTGAACCCGTTCGCTGTGCTACCGAAGGAGAGCAGGCGGCTCTCAGGCTCGATTGTACGGATGAGCCTTTCAAGTAGCTTTCGAACATCTTCTTTTATCGCCATCTCTTCTGCCGTTGGTAAAAGCTGAATCACGAAATCGAAGAGACATTGCGAGAGCTCTGTGACGAAGCGCTGTTTTGAAGCATGCCGTCGTTGGGCAGGGGGTGTCACTGTCGCCTGGACTTCACGATAGTGTTGATGCATTAACTGAGGACTCATGGTCAGAGTGTAAGCCATCCTGGAATCCACGATGCTGGGGCTCCTGCCACCAGGATACTTGAGGTCTTGGATGGAGGGGGGACTGATGTGATCAGAGAAACTCGAAGGGGACGGTAACACGTTCAAATGATAACTGTGCCCATTATGGCAGCCCAAACCAAATACCACAAATTCGGTTCGTTTTGTAACAAACAAAGTACATATTTTCACCCCTTGCCGATGGATGATTCTGTTTACAATTGTTCTTGGGCTTGTTCTCACCAACAATTTCCCATTAGATATCCGGCTTCAGACGAATTCGGGACATGACAGGGCATGACTGTGCTATTTGTGTCTTAATCAGCAAACCCAGATGGACTTATATGATACAAGGCCTGATCTGGCCTTGACACGCAGAGTATGCCTGTACGATACCGCTCTCGGGGCTACCCTGGTCGTTCAATGAAGCCACGTGGACTGAAGAGCATGCTGTGGGCAACCGTGAATATAATCATCGAAATATGAGTGGCCAGATATTGGCCTGAATATGATTCGTATCTTGAGCGGGCGGTGGCAGTCATACGTAACCTAATTGGGAAGTCATGGAGACATCCGTCTCGACATGGCCCTCCGACCCCTTGCGAGATTAGGTGATTGTCTGAGGGGTACTGATCAGACCCAGTCTGCTCGTGTCGTTTGACCAGCACCCTGTCCCTCTGAGGCCTGGGTTTCATCGTTGCTTCGAATGAAACGCGATTCATATTCATCCAGAGGAGATGGGCGGTCCATATTGTGTTTAGATGTGCCGGTGAGGTATTTTAGCATCAATGTCACTGTCGGCGATCAAGGTGCCCCGTCCACATCGAGGGTGACCAGGGGTTCACCAATGCCCGGTGTTTGTTGGTGATTGGCATGGCATGCAGATGTAACCCGGCTTTGGGCTTCCATGCACTCACCAACGTTTCCTGCTGGGCAGTAGACTCCGGAGCTGTCCAGTCGGCTCCGCCTTGCTACTATCACCTAATTCATGGCATTCTTTTCAAGACCCCAGTCCGCGGCCGTGAAAATTGTCAATCCGAGCGGTCAAGATGAGACCACCAGGTCACCACGCAAAGGTACGGCTTCCTGTTGCTGCTTTTTTGGTCTATTATACCGAACATGGTTCCGTTGAAAATCAGATTCCGCGCAACGGCAATGTAGGAACATCTTGATTCACGGGTATGTTTACCAATATCGCGCCTAAGACCCCCAATATGCATGGGCCATATAGATCATGTAAATTTCAGGATAAAGGTTGTGTTTACTATCACCCACCGGTATGTGTATATTTCATTGGATTGTGCTCAATTTCATATATGTTCTTTAATAGGCTCCAGCTGCCACTGCCGTGTACGTCCAACGTTCGACTGCTGTCAACTTCCACCTAACACCAAGTGCAGAGCGGGATCGGACGCTCTCGCTACGAGTGTCCTCACACCCCAAGCCGTGAATGCCCCGGTATTCGTCCCAAAGGCTGGAAACCCCACTTCTCCGCCACCTCTGTCTGCTTCACGTCAGTCGGCACTGACATCGTAGGATTTCGGTATCACTCTATTTATACTCATTTCACATATCAATGTAGACCCTCTCCTCCCTCTCCTTCACCCCAATCTGGATACCAGGCGTACGAACTCCGCGAGTATGAAAATTATCATAGTGAAGGACAAATCGACGATTTGAGCAACCGGGTTGAGGCTGTATGGTTTCATTATTTCCGGAAAATGATCCCGCGCACTCACATGAGTCACTAGCTGGATACACATTATTACGACGATAACCCATATGCACACTACCCGGCTGAATATGATCTCAATGGAATGGATGGTGGATATTTCTCACCGCACAATGTTTTTATTCGACAGCCCGTAAGCACTATACTATATTTATCTCTACGTTTCGTAACATGCTATAGTTGAATTACCATCTCTACACCCCCGAGATACCGGCCAACTTCCTTACATCAGACGTCGAGAGTCATTTTGTCCCCCCTTCAATGGAGCTTCGTCAATCGCTCCAAAAGCGCAGCGAAACTATTCATGGTGCTCCGCCTCCAGGTAAGCTTTGATCCATTTGAGCTAGATACATAACCCACGCCGCGTCAGATCTCAATTTGCCGGAGGAGTTGCAAGGCTATCACACCCTGGTTCCCATCGACAATACTGGGCCCGAGCGTCGCAAATTTGGAAATTGGTATTCCACCGTATATCGTGCTACTAATAACTCGAATGGTCTTCCATATTGCCTTCGGCGGATTGAGAGTGCGTGACATGATTCCCAAATAATGAATTAGGCTCACTATTAATAGACTATCGACTGACCCATCAAGCGGCTTTCGCCCCTATCGAGGCTTGGTCTAACATCCGGCACCCCGGTATTGTCAACATTAGTGAAGCGTTCACCACACGGGCCTTCGGAGACAACTGTATAGTCACACCAATTTTCATATTGAGTTGTTAAAATAAACCTATCCTCAGCTCTGGTTGTTGCATATGCTTATCACGCGAACGCACAAACTCTCTTCGATCTCCACTTCAAATCAAGACCACAGCCAACCCAACCACATTATGGACGTTCTCATGCTGCCAAGACATCGTATACTATCACCGAACGAACCCTATGGTCATATATTATCCAACTTGCCTCCGCTATCAAGAAAGTCCATGACTCCCGACAGGCTGTGCGGACAATTGATATCTCCAAAGTTTTGGTTACGGGAAGGAACAGGTATTGTATCTCGGACCCTTATTACTTCTGGCAGCTGAAACTTAGCTTAGGGTCCGGATTGGATCCTGCGGTGTGATTGACGTATTGCTCCACGATGCACACCAGGATGTTGGACTCTTGCAGCAGGAAGATCTCAACATGTTCGGCCGGTTGATATTTACCCTGGCATGTGGTAATGCAACGTCAAACGGCACCAATTTCCAGAAGAGCTTGGAGACAATTGGAAGGGTCTACAGCCAGGACATCAAGAATATCACCATATATTTGTTGAGCAAAGGCGGGCCCCCCAGGGTATGGCAACTAAGAGTTCAGGATAAATGTTGAAGCTGAGTAATACTGCCATAGCACATTGACCAGGTCCTCGATATGTTGCGCGGCCGTACGGTGACAGAAATGGATGATGCGCTAAGGTGACCAGAACTGCTTTACCTTCCAAACAATTTACATATTTCATTTAGAGCAACCGATCGACTTGAGCATGAGCTGTTGGGAGAGCTTGAAAACGCCCGCCTAGTGCGCCTGCTGTGTAAATTCGGCTTCATCAACGAACGCCCGGAGTAAGTGATTGTGTTACCTACCGCCCCCTCTGGCTCAGTAGTACCCGCGATTCTCCACTAGATTCGCCCGGGAGCCGCAATGGTCAGAAACTGGGGATCGTTACATTATCAAGCTATTCCGGGACTATGTATTCCATCAGGTCGATGAAAACAACAACCCCGTCGTCAATCTTTCCCATGTGCTCACCTGCCTGAACAAGGTAACACATAATTCCCCTACTCCTCTACCATTCTCATATCATTCCACTAGCTCGATGTAGGCACAGATGAGAAAATTATGCTCGTGACCCGGGATGAGCAAAACTGCCTTGTGGTCAGCTACAAGGAAATCAAAGCCTGTGTTGAATCGGCATTTGGGTGGGTCCGCCGCCCTACCTTTTTCAGCTGTTGTTGACGCTCTGTAGGGACCTTGCGCGTGGGACCACGAGTAAACCGCAGAGCTACCGATGATGATGTTATGATGTTTGTTCGAAATGCTGTTGGGCCGTGGATCGATAAAATTGGTAGAATCAGAAAAAGACGCAGAAAATCACAAATAATTACGAATATTAACCCCATCAACCTGGATACTCGGATTTGCCACATGGTAGCTAAATAACAGCGCGCTGGTTCGGGGCGCTTACGAGCCCAGCTCTCGGGCAACCAAGTTTGCAGTTTGATTTATAATCAGCCGGAACGTTGAGACAGATAAGATAGCCGCGTACGCGCGTTGGCAACAACAGTCCACTGCCGAAGACACCATGGATTCACCCTGGGATGAGAACCCGAACCAAGGTGTATCCAGCGAGATTGAATGGTCAAAGATGTCATCCGACTTCACTAATGTGAGCCATATCCGATCCAGGTGCAATTACACTTTGAAGCTAACTCATGATGCTGGGAGGTTGGATACCGAGAGGGTATCACGTCCGGGAAGGAGGCTTTCCTTCAAGATGGATTCGATGCCGGATTCGCTGACGTCGGCGCCCCACTAGGCCGAGAGCTGGGAATGCTGCGAGGTGTCGCGTCGGCGACACTCGCATATCTGACATTCCCAGCGTCCGGTGTGGGCAATGAGATGGAGCGCCAGTCTATGGCTGTCGAAGCCAGAGATATCGTCTCTAAATTATCAGACATTCGCTTCTCGGATATTGCCCCCCGCGATCTCGAGGCTGAAGAACATGCACGACAACACCTAGGCTTGGAGGATTCGGAGATGGAACTCAATGAAGAGCTTATGGACAAGCGAAAGATGGAGAACCTGGAGGATATGTTATCTACATTGACTGCTGGAGCAGGTGGGGGGCAACCGCAGGCCCGACCAAATTACAAGAACGTGTGCGAGCTCAGGGACCGGCTTGGCGCACTTAATGAACGAATTGGAGTGCAGTTGGTGATAGGATAGCGTGTGTGGACGGGACACAATAAATTTGACATTGGTATGTTCTTGTTCTTATTCGCTGATTAAAGACTCGGTCAGGCTCAACCCCGGGTCCCGCCAGCCAATGTTCTGGACTATCGCCACCTAGTCCATCATCAATTATGACCTGTAGTTCTGATGAGCTGTCGTGCGTCGGCGGGGTGGCGATAAGTCAGGGTCAGGGACTGGGCCACAATTCAATCCGCGAAGATTCGGACATGGTGTAACTAGTCTGCTCGGGGAGACGAGCCATGGTGAAATAAAGACGATGTGCACCCAAGGCCTGCCAACTGCCGAACGTAAATTTGAATACTACAGTTATCCCCCACTCCTTTAGACACAAAACGTTAGTTACACCTGATAAAGTACTCCCACTCCATTATCCCTAAATCTGAGTGGGCAGAAACTTTGATATACATACAAAGATGATATATACAACACTTGAGACGTCTCTATGAAGATGCTGTTGAGTTGCGAGCTTATCAGTAAAAAACGTCCAAAACCCAGTCCTTTATACAGGTCACATCACGCACGGCAAGTCAAAAGCCGGCCGTGTTTGGCATTGATCAAGGGTTTGCATCGAGTCCCAGATTGCTATATTTGTGACACCCAGCTCAACATGTCGGGATCCCGACACAAACTTTGCCTCACATCAGCCCCACCACTAGTTTTGGCTGAACCAAGTAGTAGAATGTTTTGTATATATGGTAATATGTCCCTCCATGTATACAGATCAGGTGGGGATGTCTTAAATTGATGACTTTTTTTGGAAATAAATTACATGATGGCTGAAAATTTATTGTATACCTCAACATCCTCGACACGACAGCATCTCCTCATCAAAATAACTATTCTAGCACTTCGGTATATCATAGATAAAGGTGTATGCAAATTGTTAAGGCAATCGGTGAGGATTTGTGCAAGTTTTTGCCTAGGTGTCTAAAAGAGTGGGGGTGTCTAAAGGAGTGGGGGATAACTGTACTGCCAGAGACCTAAGCGGTATTTATAGAAGGATGTTGTGGGATGTTGTTGGTTGCCATTAGCGGCTCCTTACCCGTTTTGAGTCACATAGACGCAGCAGTGACCACTCTACCTCCAGTTTTTTGACCTCCATCCATAATACCCGTGGCTTATCCAGTCCATAATTCAATCATAGAATAGAGATCCCTAACAAATGTCCAAGCTCGCGAAAGATTCAGCAGCTTTCAAATCTGTTTTGCATAGGCAAAATTACACATCCTGGCATTCTCAGCCGCCACCACTCGATGCGGCTCAGGCTACACCGCCCGAGGCTACACCACCGGATTCTTCTGTACAAGCCTCAGCTCAAAAGAAGAAGAGACCAAAGACCAGTCTGTCGCCCACCAAACCCTTTGGACGATTCCCTAATCCTTAATCCAACAGACGTTGTCTATTCCCAACCAGCGGACACCGGGAGTGGTACCAATGTCAACACACAGCTGGTATACGCGGTCAACCACTTGAAGGTGTGTCCCCACCTGTATTGACACTAACTGTGTGCTACCAATGGTCATTACCAGTCAACCCCGAATCCAATGCGGCTTCAAGACATTGCGATCGTTACCAGCACCCCGCTCGATACCGACCATGTACTCCTGGAGAAGTTTAAAGCCCACGACCGCATTGCTTGGGACCCCAAAACGGATCTCTATTCGTATAAGGTGGGAGAGTGCTTACCTGAATCACTCTACTTGATCAAGCAGTGACATCAGCATGAATATAATTTTCGCAATAAAGCCGCACTGCTCACCGAGATTCAACGCCAAACACGAAAGGGTGGTGGTATCTCCGTCCGGGCCCTGAAGGAATCATGGAAAGAGGCACCCACCGCAATTGAGGAGTTGGAGAAAGAGGGGGAAGTGTTGGTCACACGGACAGTGAAGGACGGGCAGCTGCGTATGGTATTTTGGAATGAAATCAAGCCGACGGAGGAGAGCGGCGGAATGCAAGTTGAGAAAGGTGGGTTTACGCCCCTGCGGGAGGGCATTGGGCGGGCAACCCCACACGAATCCATGACTAACCCTGCTTCAGAATTCAACGACCTATGGCATTCGTTGAAAGTTCCGAATGATGTGGATTTATTGAGGCAATTAGCCTCGGGTACGTTGCTTGCTTCATCCCCGCACGCCGTCTATCAACGGATTGTCCGAAGAGGGATTGCAGGTCACAGCCGCCGAGGCCATTGTACCGAAGGCCCCAACCAACAAGAAGAAGGGCAAGCGTGGAGGCGCACCTCGACAGCGCCAGGTAAAGATTACCAATACGCATTTGAAGGGCGAAATAGATCTCTCCAGAGACTTTGTTGTCCCTGGAAAATGATCCATGGTTGCTTCAATGTTAGATATCCAGGCTATCTTTGTATGTTACTCTCCCCACCAACGAATATATTTATTTGCATGCACTTTTAAATTTTTTATATTTCCATCCAATTTAAATGTCTAAATACATGGATAAGGGGGCCTACACGGGGCTCGGAGGTACTGGGAGATGAGACGTCCGTATTCTTACTGTCGACTCCAATGGATCCTGCGGACTAGGAGGTATTGATGATGATTCGGATGGTGTGAGTGTATCGTTGTCGAGGTTTCCGCTTCCATGATTCTCGAAGGATATTTCAGGATAATTGATAAGTGTATCAACCTGCGAATTGGCCTTGAAAGTAGGCAAACTGTAGGTATCGCTGGTGTCTGGTGTTGGGGGTGTTGAGGCCTTGATTGATATGCGAACTGTGATCAAGGTAAACACGATACCTACGAATTGATGAATAAACATTTTTTTTAAAACCGGAATTCGCAAAACTTACCCGCTGTTGGGACAATTGCCATATGTAAAATAGTGCTGGCTGGGTGCTTAATAAGGAGGAGAACGATCAGGAGGAAGAGTTCCACGAGATAGATAGCTGCGCTCTCCACCATGATTCGAACGATGCCGGTTAAACTCGACCGTGGGACAGTGAACGCGAGGAAGCCGTCTACTTGTTGTTGATGAGACCATATATTCCACGCAATTAGTCCTGTTGTCATCATGTCTTGAATAAAAACGAGGATGTAAATTGCTGATCCCAACATTTCCACCCATTCAGCGGGAAATGGTGTTGCGAGTTCCCGTATTTCAACGATAGTCATCACTAGGGACCGGTAATAGTTATTAGTATTGAAAGCCAAAAGACGAGGTGGTTCCACTGTTTACCGATCACCGATATGAGCAAGATTAGAGGAACTGTGATTATCCGGTAGCTATCTCCCCAAATGATGAAACAGCGGTAAACCTGCTTCCGATTAGTCCAGGATACAGGATCAGGAGGAATTGAGATACCAGTAAAGAATCAGCGAATAATATCATCAACGCGTTGAGAGATGATTCTGTCATTAAACACCATTCAGCCCAATAATAGAATGGGTCATCGGCAGTGCTGGAGCGAATAAGTCGATACAAATTTAATCCTATGAAATAAGGATCAAATATTTTCCGAGTGAGAAAGCGATATGCCCAACCAAGATGTGATGTTGCAAGGAGAAACATGAACATTGATGCCCAAATAAATACCTGGGCGTGATAAGTGACGACATGGGTTTGAATAAATTATGAAGGCAAACCTTTTCTGGGCTCGTGCCCTTTTGGTTCCTTCTTATAACGATATAGGCAGATTCGAAAAAGAGTGTGACGTAGATTCCTGGATGCAGAACAGTGTTCAGCGTGCTATTCGCTTTGGGACTGCCAACACCGACCGTAAAGGACTGACTGTAATGCTATTAAATTAGAAACCGCATAAACACACATGAGCAGGCAAACCCATTTACCTCGAGCCAGACTGCGACTACCCCGACTGTGTCCAGATCACGGCTGTCACGGTACTCTCCCATTGAATATGCGCCCGGAACGGCCACGGTGTTGAGACCTGGCGCGCGGGCGATTGTTCGTGTGGGCAGGCCTTGCGTAACAAAACGTCACTGGGATCTCGCAGAAAAAAGCAGGCGACGGGGTGAAGGGAACTTGGTACCGCTGCGGGGAGGGAGGGTGGAGGGAAACGCAAGAACAATCACCGAAACTGGCTTTAGATGATATTGCCATGTCGTAAGATTACCCATTGAGGGCGACCGGGTGAATGTTCTGACACAAATGCCACCGATCCCGCTGAACGCCGCTCAAGGGTTGGGTGGACACACCCCGGCCCCTCCCTGAGTGAAATCCCGTAAAACTGAGGAGATGCTATGGAGCGGAAAAATCTATTTCGTATAAGAAGCCCAATTGATTGAGTAACCTAGCTATTCCAGCCTTCTTTAGATGGCCTACATGGAGGGTTGGTTTTTTTTTTAAGTACATGATATTGCCAGGGCAGCGATTCTTGGTGAACACCGGTGGACGTTTGGGTGGCCGCACAGGGGCCTTTGGGCAATAATGATAAACATCCGATCCCCAGGCCACGTGCTTGGCCATCGAGTATTTATTTAAATCTCTCAAACTTCCCCAGACTGCCAGAGCCAGGAACACTTGCAACACGAAAAGGTTCCGGTCCGCAACTACGCACCGCGCCCATTGACCATAATTCAAGCTAGTATTCCCGGCGTTTCGCACCTGTCTCTGTAGTGCGTTTCCCACTTCCCCAATTGGATATATTGAACGAGGCTTGCACGTTGAAGGGTTGGAGCCACTACACGGCTGGGAGCTGTAAGCTATCTGGTATAATGGAGAAATCTTCGAAGTCACCCCCACGCACTGCTCGCTCGAATCGTCCATCTTGGTTCCTAGGTGCCTTTTTTGCCGTTGGCGTATTCTGGTTGTTCAATTTCTACGATCAATACCATTTGTATTTCAATCGATATACCTTGTGCTCGAGCTCCAAGAACATATACACCGTCGATGAGTCAAATCCGCGAGTCGAATGTGTCTCTGTTACGGGCGATAGGATAACTGCGGTAGGCAGCCGCCGTGAGTTTACATTGAGCTGCAACATGATTTTCTCATCTCCAAAAATAAATATTATAGTGAAAGAAGAATCAACTCTGCTCGAGTATATCACCCCAAAACGCAAGGTTCTCCACCTAGACCCGCATGCTGTTGTGGTCCCAGGCCTTACAGGTGGGTGCCTACTTAACAGTGGGATCAACCTCGAACTCTCGTCTTTCACAGACGCACACGCACATATTATGCTGGGCGGTTTCATGATGGGGCTCCCTTTGGCAGAGTGTAAATCTGTCTCAGGTGTGTAGCCTACCAGGTCCAGCTTTGATACCATTCTAAGCTACATTGAAGAGGTTATCGATCGCCTCAAGGCGTATATCCTTGCGCACCCGGATATCCGTGACGACCGCACACGATGGGTTGAGGGCATGGGATGGGATCAAACAAAATGGCCTGGAGCCAAATTTCCCACTGCCGTGCGTTCGACCGGACCCGTCATAGTTGCCTAACCAAAAATAAGGATAGGCCGATCTCGATTCAGATCCTCTTCTTCATGGCCGCCCTATCGTACTCCGAAGGGTCGATAGTCACGCTCGATGGGTGTCTCTTCGTGTCCTTGAGCTTGCTGGGAACTTGCCGCCATCGATCGACGGTGGTTTGATTGTCCGCGACCAAAATGACAAACCCACGGGTGCGGTATCCAAAAAATGGTCGTTATGATATGACGTCTGAACTCCTAGGCAGGCATATTTATAGATAACGCCCAGTCCCTGATTCCCTTCCCGGAATGGACAGAATCCCAATTGTCCGACTTTTTTGATATAACGGTCAAGGAGGCGCTCGCGCATGGCGTTACCTCCATCCATGATGCGGCTGCTGGGCCGAACGATATCGCGTTGTTCAAGAGGTTGGTTCCATTGCTCTTACTGATTTTCGTAATAACGATTTATTTACAGCAAAGCCGATCAGGGGAATCTTCCTGTATGTTTTCCCACAATTTTTATTATTATGCAAGCCTCACCAGTTTACGAGCTAGATTCGGATATACGCCATGGGAAATGTTGAATCGGATGAATATTGGGGCTCGCAAATCCCTCGCCTAATCAACTATGGGAAGCATCAGCGGCTTAATGTGCGCAGCGTCAAGCTCTTTACCGATGGTACGAGGAGTACCTCCCTTATTGTTGCGATATACCCTGATGGGCCTCATCTAGGCGCTCTGGGATCATGGGGAGCAGCCCTCCTCGAGCCCTATACTGATAAGCCTGACACAGTGGGGTTGATGAGGAGCACTCCAGAGGCATTGTCGAACCTGACGAAACAATTTTGGAAGGATGGATGGCAGGTGGTGAGCAAGAATTCCCGTGCCACCGAGTGTGTACCTTATGATATATCAGAACATCCATTGCATTGGTGACAAGGCGAACCATGTCATCCTGGACATATTTGAAGACATCTTGAAGAATGGGGGCAATGTTACAGATTGGCGGCCGCGCATTGAACACGCCCAAATATTCACTCCAGAAGATTTAGTTCGCATCGGGAAGCTGGGAGGTAGGCTCTTCGACTGCCAAAAGTGTTGAGATTAACATACATTATAAGTGATACCCAGTGTTCAGCCTACCCACGCGTAAGAGTCTGATTTGTTTGTCCATTCAATCTGATTGAGCATGGAATATCCAGGACCTCAGATATGTGGTAAGGTAGGGGAAGTTCATACTCATCTACATCAGGTGATGTTACTTTCCCTGTGACATGGGGTTAACAGATCGTGATGAACCCACACACACAGATTTGTGTTTTGTTGTGAAGGGCTCATCAGGTGACTCACGTCCGATTTCACATGCGAGCGACTTCCCCCGCTGCACTGGGGTAATTTACAGGTCACATGTCTCCCCGCCTCATTCCTTAGATGAGATGACTCTGCCCACAACATCCGGACAAAATCTGTTCCCACCAAAATTTTCCCTTCAAATTCAAAAAACTTTGGTGGGAATACATTTCACACAAGTGGACACGAAGATCGTCATCCTAATTTCTCACTTTTGTCACGAAAAAGTCACATTTGTCATGTGACGTAGATGAGTATGAACTTCCCTACCTTACGCTGAGACTCGCCTGGTACGTCCTAGTGACTATCTTACTCCACTAAAAGCTCAAGGCTCGCAAGGGGCCAAAACGGATACGAGGCGCATATGCTTACAGGACTTTGCTCGAGTATGACTTTCTTCCTATCACGAGCTGACTAAAATGGTTGAATTGTTCCTCTGGCAGAAACTCTCCCCAAAATGTTTTGCCACTAGGCTCAGATTTCCCCGTTGAGTCTATCAACCCACTTTTTGGGTTCCATGCCGCTGTTTCCCGTTTATCCACCGAAGGAAAATCCCCCCATGGGGACGGCGGATGGTAGGCGATAGGTTCAACTTGCCCATTATCACTCTAATCTCCCCCAAGGTTTCCGGAGGAGCGTCTTACGCGCCTCCAAACGCTCAAGGGAATGACACTTGATCCCGCGTATGCTTCATTTTCCGAACACGAGCTGGGGTCAATATCTCCTGGGAAGAAGGCAGATTTTGTGGTTCTCAACAAAGATATTATGACAATCTCATTTGAAGATATTTTGCGCACGCAGGTCAGTGCTACCGTTGTAGATGGAAAGGTTATGTATGGCACTTTGTAAAATATGCTAGGGAATGGTCATCGTCATTTCATTATCAAGCAAGACTATCGTATGCCATTTATGTGATGGAGCTGGAAGCCCATGATAGTCATCTACAGAGGCCACCCCAGAGAAAGGTAGAAAAGATACTACACTACAGCGCCATGGGCGTTGGCGCCACAACAGTAACACCTTGGACAGGACTAATACTCCGACTAGCAAATCGACTGCTGTTGAGGCTGTGATTATCATAATCGCTCCCTTCAGCTTTGAGCTCTGCATGGCCTATTTTGATCAATTTTTGATCGAAGTCACGGTTTCGGTATCCGGAGACGATACGTTCCAAAAGGTCAGAGGTAGAAACGCCTGGCGTGCGGCGGGTGGGCAGGAATTTGCCTAGATGGATGTTAAATTCTACTTGAGCCGTATCGAGCAAGAAAGGTAGCACCTTGTGATTTCACCAGCGCATACACATCCTCGTGACCATCGGCTGCGTATGGTACCTCGTCGTGGGCGACATAGTCAATTTCCCATTTGTCCAAAAATGCCTCATCGATGACCCATGGGGCTTCTGCTATAACCTCATCAACCCAGCGACAATGTCTTGCAGCTTCCAGCCTTGAGGCAACGTTAATGCCAGCTTCTGGTCGCAAGGTGGGGTGAATTACCTTTCAGCATGTGTCATGATGCTACGGGCCTTGTGGTCTTTGACAAGCTCGTCAGAATTTACACCCACTAAGAGGTAAACAGACGGAAATGAGAGCTTGGCTTGGCGTAATTGGAGTGCATGGCTAATCAGCTCCTCAGACATTGGCTTTGGTCCAATAATTGTTCGGAACAAGGATGACGTACCCGAAGTGGAATAAATCGTAGACACCTGGTAAAAGGTACGTCATCATCGCCGTTGGTATGGAAATCATTACAGACCATCAGCGTATATTCGGATGGGTCTACCAACTGGAGGTTGGTTGATCTTGTAGTCTCTCCACGATTCGCCGTCGATAGCCTTTTCCACGAAAGCTCGGATATCTTCTGGCGTGAGTGCAGCAGGATTGAACGCGGCTTCGCAGGGAGCAGGGACAGCGGGCTCCTCGGTTACATTGAGAGGAGTCGCAGCGACGTTGACTGGCTGTGATATGAACACAGGATGGGTTGTTCGCATGGGATTAGGAACTTCAGCAGCTGGTGTAGTGGTTGCTGAAGATGTAGGCAATGTAGATATGGTTGTTGAATTCGTGTGATGGTAATGCAAAGATCTTGTCGAATTAATAGGCTCGGCGCCTGCGGTAGTACTTGATTCGATATCGCCATCGTATGTCGGCGAGTCTACGCCATCCGAGTCCGAAAGGAGACTTGAAGCCAACTGATGCTTAGCACGGGTAGTAGCCGACGGTTTTAGATGAGCCGAGCGACTTCCAGTGGCGGTAGCATGTCTTGGGATGGAAATTGGAACAGAGACGCCCGAGGCTCCGTCGTCTGTTAAGGGATCGTTGTCCTCCTCTGATCTGGAAAAAAAAATACGATGTTAGCCAACACACTACCAACGATCAAATCGGCATACGCATCGTATGCTGGTGAATCCACTATCTTTGGGTATTTTCCAAAGGATCTTTTGCTGTGTAGCGTTTTCCGTGGTGCTTCAACAGACATGGCGTCGGTGGAGATTTAACAGTCGTTGTGGCGCCCACACAAAAGTTGGATGTCTATATGTATGGTTCCTGAAACAAGATTAGGCGTGACCCCAACCCAACTCTACACTGGGGAGTGTCCCGATATGTCCCGGTCCGGCCGGGACGTCAGTCCTTGGGTAAATTATTCCATCTGTTCTCACTCGACACCTCGATGCCGGATTTAAGGAAAGGTCGCGGTGCATCCGTTCCCTCCCACCCTACATTTCCTGATTCCAATGGTCAAATTTTCCAATGGGATGTGGTGGGCGGCGGATGGAGTCCACATTGACTGGGCAACCGAAAGCATCAAGGCCGAAGCCAAAGAGACTTCGATCAGATGTATTGCGGTAAGCTGAACAATGGTGCAACTATGCAACCTAATTACGATCCAATGTTGTCATGTAGACTACAAAACACGTAAACCATCGGGGTGATACTCTGAACACACCCACAATAACGTTTGAATGCTCTTCGCCCGCATCTGACACGCTCCTGTTGAAGGCGTCGCACTGGAAAGCACAGACTAAATCTCTTTCTGGTCCTGATTACGAGCTATATCCCGACATCTCCGAGTCAGATTTATTACAGCTGGTTGGTCATTTTGCGTTACAGTCTGCCCCCGGAAATTGATGAATTATTCAGATTTCGGGAAGACAAGACTCGTTAACGACATCAAAGACAGATACAGCGCTAACCATCGCTACCAGCACAGTCTCCGCGACGGTTGATATCCGTCCCTCCTCGTTTAACATTGATTTCTTCTCTCATGGCTCGAAGAGTCCGACAAGTATTTCCTCAGATACCACTCAGTTGCTTACCAAACTGGGATGGCGGTCGGTCGGGTATGTCAAACGCGGGACGTCCGCCGCCCACCCGACAAAAGCCCTCACCAATCCAGACCAGGGGGATCGCTGGTTTACCATGCAGTTCCAACTATCAGTAGGCGAAAAAATATATGGTTTGGGAGAGCGATTTGGCCCATTCATAAAAAATGGACAGGTGGGCTCGACCTACTCAATCGGCAACTAGGGGCTGCTTGCTTATCTTTGGCAGACAGTCGATATGTGGAATGAGGATGGCGGAACCTCCTCGGAATTGACATATAAAAATGTACCTTTTTTTCTTAGCTCTCGAGGCTATGGAATCTTTATTCCGTGCCCTGGCCATGTAACGTTCGAAGTCCAGAGTGAAAGTAAGCATGATAGCCTGCGCAGCCCCGATGTCGCGTCATGGGTATTTTATAGGAACGACTCGAGTAAACATCGCGGTCCCGTATGAAACACTGTCCGCTTACATTATTCACGGTCCTACCCCCGCTGCCGTGATTGATCGATACACCCGATTAACCGGTCGCCCCGCGCTTCCGCCTCCCTGGACCTTCGGCTTATGGCTTTCCACTTCATTTACTACCGATTACGACGAAACAACCGTAAATCAGTTCCTCGATGGGATGGAAAAGAGGGACATCCCTGTTGGGGTATTCCACTTTGACTGCTTTTGGCAGAAAGCGTTCCACTGGTGTGAATACGAGTTCGATCCGGAATTTTTCCCCGATCCGAAGGGGCAGTTGCGTCGTCTGAAAGATAAAGGATATCGGGTATATGCACTTCTATCTACCATTTTCTCATGCTTCAACTCCACTTACGCTCCAGATTTCGGTTTGGCTTAATCCGTATATCGCGCAAGAGAGTAAAATTTTTGATGAGGCCGCTAAGCGCGGCTACTTCCTCAAAACGTTGGACGGAAGTGTTTGGCAATATGATTACTGGGTTCGCATTATTTTGCGGTTATTTTGGTTGGTTTCCTCACCTAGCCAAACGAAAGCAAGCAGGGATGGCATTCGTGGACTTTACGAACCCTGACGCCTGTCGTTGGTATCAATCCAAGCTTGAAAAGTTGATTGATCTTGGCGTTGACTGTTTCAAGGTACATTACCCTCCGGCCCTAGCCTTTTTGAATAATCATAATTTACCAGACCGACTTTGGGGAGCGAATTCCAACAGGAAATGTTGTGTACCATGACCGCTCCAACGTAGACAAGATGCACAACTATTATGCGTTCCTGTACAACAAGGTCACCTTTGAAATAATCGAGAAGCGCCTGGGGAAAAACCAAGCCATTGTGTTCGCCCGATCGGCTACTGCTGGGTGCCAGCGCTTCCCTGTTCACTGGGGTGGCGATCCCATGTCGACCTTCGAGGCTATGGCAGAAACTTTGCGGGGTGGCATGAGTCTTGGACTGTGCGGGTTTGGCTATTGGGCCCGTGCGTTGCTTTGCGCCTAGCTCGTGCTTGATGCTGAGACTTGAATCTCTCTTAGATGATATCGGTTGGTCTTCACTCTTCCCGATGGTTTAACGGAGGGTAATCTGTCATTCCAGGTGGGTTTGAAGGGAAACCCGACCCGGCCTTGTACAAGCGCTGGTTTGCGTTCGGAGCCCTCTCAAGTCACTCCCGCTTGCACGGCAGTGGAAGCTACAGGGTTTGCACCGAAAATTAGGTGTTTGCGTCCCGAAAATTGACAACATTCCAGGTGCCATGGGTGATTGACGAATCTGGAGAAGCCGATATCGTATTGAAGAAATTCACCCACCTCAAGCTCTCCCTCATGCCGTACCTCTATTCAACTGCTATCAAGACCCACCAGACTGGCCTTGCCATGATGCGGCCCCTGTTTATTGAATTCCCGGAAGACCCTCATGTATGGGTCGTCGACACGCAGTACATGCTGGGGCCTAACCTCCTTGTTGCCCCTGTGTTCAACGCTGAAGGAGACGTACAATACTATGTCCCCAAGGGAAAGTGGTATGGAATCCTTGATGAAAAGATAAGGGAAGGGCCCGCGTTTGTGACGGAAAAACATGATTTTATGAGTATCCCTCTCTTACTCCGCCCTAATTCTGCTATTGCTATGAGTAGCCGGGTGGGATTGGAGGGAAAAGCCAAAAAGACAGCGGGATACGACTATACTCGGGACGTCATCATCCTCGTGAACCCGCAAGGAAAAATGGATATCGAAATCCAGATTCCCGATTCTTCTGATCCGGGAGCTATCGCAGCGGTGCTGAATGTGAAAGGGAATGAAAGCACTGTTACAGTCGACATTGTGAAGGGGTCGTTGAATGGGAACTGGAGTGTGCGAAAAGTTAAAGCTGGGGGTGGATATAAAGAGTATCGATCAACTGGAAAGGAGCTGATATGTGACTAAATTTTGGACCACTGTAAATGCATTACTAGCTTGTAAAATATGAATAGTATCCTTGTGTTCGCGTGTCAACAAGAAAGTGGGGGTAAAAGAGGGTGGAATATGAATAATAGTATTCATGCCCTATACATATGTTACTTATACGCCTTTGTAGCCCCCCACAAGTAAACGCTGTAGCGCTGGCAATAGGCCATCCTGACAGCGGGACGCTATCCTAGTTGAACCGAGTTTTTGACTAACCAGGACATTGTGCACCTAGTGTGACGAATATACTATATGTTGGCTGGGATGTCATCAGATAGCCTCTGATCCGGGATAATTTTCTGGCCCAAGCCGTGTGGCTCTTCGTCGCCCATGAGGGATCTCATTTGATAGGTACCAGAGCGGGCTTGCCAGACCCGAGATTCGTCAGTCCGATGTGAGCTTGCCCACTCAGGCGCGCCACTGCTGATGATAACACTGGAACCAGGCTGTGTGGTTTCCGCGGCCAAGCGAATGGTGAGGAGAGAGAAAGCAATGCCTACAATTCCCTGATTAATATCCATGTGCAAGGACAACACGGAATCCCTACCGATGCAAGGCACGACGGCCAACAGAAATATATACGCCGCACGATGGCCGGCGATGAGGAAAATAATCAAGAGGAAAAGAGCCGCCAGATAGATGGCAGCGCTTTCTACCATGATTCGAATGACACGCGTGAGATTTGTGCTTGGATCGCTGCTTGCCCCGAAGATACCGTCCATCTGCTTTTGGTGTCTCCATATTCTCCAGGCGATCAAACCTGTGGTCACCGCATGCTGCAACAGCGATATACATGATAAGGTTGTTCCAGTCCAGCCTACCCAAGCGCCAGGGGAAGGTTTGGTATATTCCGCAAGGACTATTCCAGCCAAAACTACATGAAAATTAGAGTACGTCACACAAGGCACTTCAGACCTCACTATTATTGACCACAGTTAGGATAAAAGGGAGCAGGACGACAGAAAGGTTGTTGCCCCAAACCAAATAGCAGCGGTATATCTGCGATTAAATTATTGATCATCCTGGATTTGTGAAACGGAATTTGGCGCTACGCACTACCATGAAGTCCGCAACACACACAATTGCTGTGTTAATGGAGTATTCTATCATCGGATACGACGTTTTTGCAGGGTCATAGAAGGATCCATCAAGGTGAACTGTCGCCCTAACCAATCGGAAAACATCCAATCCTGGGATCGGCGTCAGAGGCCACAAAAGATAGAAGAGGCGGAGCATGCCAATATGAGCTGTCGCGAGGCAAAACGCAACTATTGATCCCCAGAAAAAGATCTGGTACGGAACAAAACGCATCAGCTCAGGTTGCTCGTCACCGCTCTGCTGTCTGGTAAATACCTTGGCCGGCCTCGACCCAGTCTCCTGTTGTTGCAGAATGACGCGCACTGATGTGGAGAAGAGAGGCAAATACACTCCTGTGGTGTAATATTCAACGAGTAATCAAAAAGTATAAGGTAAGGGCCGCACCATAAAGAACAGCCTTGAAATGGGAATTAAATCTTGTAATATTTAATGGATTAGAAATACCCACCTCAACCACAACTGCAATAGGACCGTAGAGATCAAGCAGGCCTGTGGGGGTAGACATTAGAATGGGGGGCTTCAGCCTGCCGTTGGACTCCAGGCTTGTTGTGGGGCACATAAAACCAGAAGCAGAGGTCCCGAATATCGTCGGGGTTTTGACCCTCGGAATGACGGGGAAGTCTACATGGAGCCTAGGGATCGACATGCTCCGTCTTGCCTCAGGTACCAGAGCGGGGACCTTGGTGAACAATGGCTATCGACGTATAAATCACCTGTGCATTGCATAAAAGTGATTGGATGGTGAGCATCGAAGTCCGCTTTGGATATTGGCATTCACAAAAGGGCGCATCACAGAAGGCATCCAGATCTTCAAACACGAAGGGCTCGGTTCGGATTTGGAATGTCACTTAACGGGTTAGGCCAAGGCGGTCGGCGGTTCTAACGGTCCCTCGTCAAAATATTAATAACTTCATAAGTTTGTCAACAAAAACAAAGGCACAGATGTAAAATAAAGCACAGCGTGTCAAACCTCATCACCGCATCCACGGACCATGGGAGTGCGTGTACGGCAGAAGGATAGGGATCATGTTATAGGCGGCTGTTGAGCCGAAGCTCAAGTCTGTCTCCGGGGGCTGCAGAGGCTGGCTTGCGTATCGAGATCATCTGATGTTTGTATGTATTTGGAATTGATGCCATGACAGCACACAAACAGGGTCAGCAAATCGACACTGGACAGGACTGTACTCAAATACTTGGCTGCTCCACCAATGCAATAGCCAGCTTGTAGAGGGAGAGGGAACATACATACGGCACCAACATTCAAGGTGAGACAGCCTGGGATTGTGATGTAAATTATATTTGATGTTGCCCAATCTGTTTGGGCGAAATTGATTTATAGGACTCCACCGTGACCCTGGAAGCAGGCTGTAGTTGCTCGACCAGGCTCGACCTCACCTCACTTCACCGCCATCCTCAACAACTTCACCATGCCAAGTATCCTTCCGGGGCCGAAACGCTTCCGACCCCCCAACATCAACCTCACTTTGGCCAGTGAAAAGCGCGGACCTGCGATTGAACTTGAGGCTGAATCGCCTATTGACCTATCCGACGATGAGGAATCTGAGGACACCCTTCAGCTTTCTTCGGATTCCTCCCCATCTACTTCCCCAATCGTACCCATTTTGAAGTTCCGTTCGACAGAAGGAGATGACGGCGTTTCGGACGATATATCTAAGGATCTTGCGGCCCTCGAAGAGCTCCGCAGGAGTGTTCAAAAGAATTTGCGTCTCCGACCTATTCGATCACACGGGGCACTTCCCAAAGTCAACCTTTCCAAGGATGTCTTGCTGAAATCCCCCTTCCTTCCCTCTTCGGTGACCAGCCCACGCCAGTTGGATACGCAGAACGTGCCCAGTCCCGCATCGACCACGACTCCAGAAATCTATTACACCCCCCTCTCCGACCTTCCACCAAGCGCACGCTATCTTGGGTCGGATTTTCCCCGCGCTGCAGCTGGGCCACCGCAAACATCCCCGCACCCATCCCGCCCAATATCACCGGGCGTGTTATTCACTCGCCTTACTTCTTTGAAACGACCTTTACTGATCGATACCCGGCCGCCAGCAATCCACCTCTCATTTCACATTAAATCGAGCATCAACATCGCTATTCCTTCACTCATCCTCAAAAGATGCCGGAAACCAGGCGGCGGGTTTCAGTCGCTTGATACACTCCGTCAGTTTGTTACAACGGAGCAAGGCAAGGCAGGCTGGGATGAGCTTATGTGCCCAGGGGGGCCTTGGGATGGCGATGTCATTATTTATGATGATGAAATGGATATCAGGGATAGGGATAATGTTGGGATTACTGCATGGGCACTATTGCCCGTCCTTATGCCCCTCCTCAGTCATGGGAGTGTCGATTATCTCGACGGTGGGATTTCTGCTGGAGGGCACGATCCGGATCTCGAGACCTTGATTGTTTCGGGAGCCGACGACGACGATGCACCTGCATCTGCACCCTCACAGAGCAAGAAAGCCGGTGGGCTTTTTCAACTTGATATTGAAACCGCTTATCGTTCCCAAGCCCTCCCCGAGATCGAAGCATCGTCTGCCACATCGTCGGCCGCCCCATCTCCCCGTTCCCCCTTGCCCATGATGCCTTCAGCTATTTCTTCAACCCGACACCATATCCAAAAACCCAATGACAGTGGTATTAGCATCGCCGATGCATCTCCTTCTCCTCCCCCGTCCCAAATTACATTCCGCCGGCCTGTACCACCCCAGCGGCGACCAAGCGTTCCCAACCTTCGTCGGATAGATACGACATCCACTGAAAGGCTAAACCCCAATCTGCCGAAACTTTCGGTTCGCACTAAACCTATGAGATCTGCAACTCTAACCGTACCTCCATCTTTGAATTTATCACTCCACCCTCCAACCTCCCCCTCGCATCTCACCCTTTTCCACTCTAATCACTCGCCGCCAGGCTCTGCTCGTTGGACTCCCTCCTCGCCCAACAGCCAGTCAGATTTTCTTAAAACACCTTATTACACGCCACCCCACACACCTGGAACCCCTAAACCTATTCTCCCACCATCACCATCTACCGCGCGCCCTTCGCCTGCCGACTTTGATCCGCCCACCACAGAAGAATCGTTCCCAGTGTTCACCATATCTACCATCCTGCCGAATTTTTTGTTCCTCGGTCCAGAATTAACTACACCTGAACATGTTAAAGAGCTGAAGGGGCTGGGAGTACGCCGGATATTAAACATCGCAGCGGAGTGTGATGACGATCATGGTCTATTTTTAAGGGACGTCTTCGAGAAATATGTAAAAATACCGATGAGGGACACTGTCGAAGAAGATGGGATTGCGAAAGGAGTGAGAGAGGTTTGCGAAATCCTTGGTTCGTCCCTGTTTCTTGTGGCTCCCATATTCACATTCTTACTGCGGCCAAATTGTTGTATTGCATGTGGTTGAACAGACGATGCGCGCTTGCATTCAGCGCCAACGTACGTTCATTGTAAAGCCGGGAAGTCGCGCTCAGTCACAGCCGTCATGGCATACCTTATACATGCTAACCACTGGACGCTCTCCCGCGCATACTCTTTTGTCCTCGAGCGGAGAAAGGGGATTTCGCCCAATATTGGGTTCGTATCGGAACTCATGGCTTTTGAGGAAGAAGAGCTAGGCGGAAAGTCGGTCGGCGTTCAACCCTCGGCGCCAGCCGGTGCGGAGGATTCTGGGCACGGAGAATCCTACGGCCATAGTAATTATAGCGTAGCCGCTGGGGGAGGGCGGAGAGGGGCCCATGTACGCGAGAGCCTGCCACCAGTTTTCGTATCAACACAGAGCGCGGTGGATGTGAGCAGTGGGGCGGGCGGAAGTTCGGGCGTCCCCATGTCGGCGGGAGGGGTGATGGATGCCCGCGTTGTGGGGGATTCTGGCGAGAAGATGGAGATCAAGGATTCTTCGGGGAGGTATCGCCACGCGCGGAGGGCTCCTGTGGACGAGAATACGCTGCAGCCGATGCGGCGGGTGAGCAAGGCGGGGCTGGAGAGCTCAGCGTATGCGTGAGGAGGTGGATTTATTTTAAATATTTATTTTACGTTGTCTTTGCCGTCGTTTATTGGTCTCCATGAAGTTTGAACATCTCTTGTTGATTAGTTATATACTTCATTGTTCATTGCAACCTCAAACTACATATTGGTATTTGGCGGGAACCTGAGGTAACTTCAATTGTCTCAGCTTCTTTCTCCAAGAGATATTTATTCCAATAATCAATTCGTAGCGTAAATTTGGGACAGGGTCCAGATTTAAGATATGTATCTTCAAACTTCGACAATGGCACTTGGCCTGGTAAATTTTAGCAAGTGGGTTTGCCGCATTTAGAACAGTTATCCCTGTGGCCGAAGGTACAGGTATTTCCGTTGGCATTGCATTGGTATACATCCCCGTTGGCACACTTGAAATCGGTAGATTCATCGCCGCACATAAGGCCAGCTTTATGGCCAGTACAGGGGCACGAAGCTGGGAGGCATTGTGCTTGCTGTAGCGAGTTGTTAGTAGGTGAGCTCGTTTAAGATATGCGAGTTCGACTGACCGTTTGCACCAAGAAGGCGGAGGCGAGAGCTACGATGGTAACTACAGAAATAACTAGGGGCCAAAACGTCGAAATGAAGTTAAAATATGCAGAAAAGTGGGCTACCTTCATGGTTGAAAGACTTGGAAGTGGGCGATGCCGTTGGTCGTTCGATTGACTTTCTTGAGTCGTTAGGATGTCGACCGAGAGCTGGATATGTGAGCTCTTATAGCACTTGTTCTGCTATTGAATTTTCAAACACATGAGTGATAAGAGTCAAATCAATCAAAAACATAAAACGCGAACCCCTGGAGCTTCAATGCTTTGTGCGGACGCTCGGAGTCTCCGGTGCGTAATGCCATGTGGAGGTGAATCATGATCACGACCGCCCGCAACGCTTTGAAGGTGGATGATGATCTGCGCATGTGTTTCATGGCTACCGGATTCAGTCTACCACAGACAGCATCATGCATACCGACGAGCTCGGAAATGAACTCGGATGCCAAGCAATATGTATTGAAGGGCTCGCTTTACAACTGGTGTCCTTTGCACGGTATGCCTGGGTTATCTGGGATCTTCAGAGTGGGCAGGTATCCCGGCACCTACTTGCCCCACTTTGTGTAGCCCCCAAATTGGATTTTATCCTGAGTGGCCAGACGTCCCACTGGCAGCTGATGGACAGGAAATAGATGTCAACCCGAGACAGTTGTGGCTTGGCTCTGTCAAGCTGGGTATCGAAAATTTCGCCGAAGTGTATGACATCCACCCATTCAAGGATGTAACTTGATGATCATGTGTTGGAACTTGGGGTAAATACGTTAAGTTCAAGATGCGTACCAACTGGCCACTCATTCCGTGATGTGTATGAATTCATGCCGTAGCGTTTCTCATAAAGAGCGAAGTCTCTTTGATCGTTCATGGTCAGAATCTTTCGCCGCCTCACTTCCGTCGTTGGGCGCGAACAAGAACGAGGGGCAGGGCGAGGGGGTGCTCGTTTGAAATTTTGGCGGGAAAGAGGCGGGAAATTATCCCTATTGGATGGTCCCATGATGTCAGGTCTCGAACAGAGGATAAGTTCCATAGCAACGGTCAAGATATTGTGTAGCGCTGGATTGCGCATGTTTACCTAGAAGTTTAGAAAAATAGTTGTCAAACTATGCAACAGCGCCCGTGATTTAAAAGTGATTAGCCTCCTGTATTATCTTGGAAAGTGATAATATTCTTGTTTTTGGCACGGATATGGGTCCGGGCTGGGAACAGAGCTGAACAGAGTCCGAATTTGATGTTCGACTTATTTTTAACGGGTGCCTTCGAGAAATATGTAAAATCCCCGGTGAAGGACATGGAAGAAGGAATTGCGAGAGGAGTGGGGGAGGTTTGCAAAATCCTTAGTTCGTCTCTGCTGGGTCTGCCCCCCATAACTCCCAATATCACATTCTCACTGCGGCCAAATCATTGCATTGGACGCGTTTATTTAAACGACGCGTGTTCACGTTCAGCGCCAACTTACGTTCATTGTAACACAGCTGTCGTAGCATACCTTATTCATTCCAGCCACTGGATGCTCTCCTGTGCATAATTTTGTCCTTGAGGAGGAAGGGGATTTCGCCGAATATTTGATTTATGTTGGAGGGACGAGAAGGGCTCATGTACGTGAGAGCCTGCGACCATCAGTATTTATATCAAGATGGATGTGTGTAGTGGGACAGGCAGGAGTTCGATATTTGGTAAAAACCTTGGGTAGTGGTTTCAGCCGTCTCAGTTGCTTTCTTCAACAGTCATTTATTTCAAATTCGGGATAAATTCAGGATTGAGGTATGGATTTGGCATATATGTACTCTTCATGCTTCACACTTTGACAGTGGCACTTAGATGTTTGTTTAGTAATCTCCTTAGCATGTGGGTTTGCCGCAACTGTTGCATTCTTTCCTTACACCGAAGTCGCAGGTGTGTCCGTTGCTGCTGCATTGGTAAACGTGCCCGTTGATGCATCGGAAGTCGGGAGATTCGTTGCCGCACATAAGGCCAGCTGCATGACCAGTGCAGGGGCAAGTCGACGAGGTGCACGCTGCTTGCTGTAGTGAATTGTTAGTAGATGAACCCGTTCGAAACGAATTCGACTGACCGCTTGCAACAAGGCGGAAGCAAGAGCAACAATGGCAGTGACAGAGAAGAACTAGGAAACCAAAGCGTCAGAAACGAAGTCCAAAATATGGGGGAAAATAAGCTACCTTCATGGTCGAATGGGTTGTAAGTAGGAGGTACTGTTTTCTTGGGATGCTGAGAGAGGGTTGGATACGAGAGCTTTTATAACATTTGTCTTGCCATAGAATTTCCAAAAACATGAGTGACAAGAATCGTTACTTAATAATAAACCGTGAAATCATGACCAACGCTTTGTGTGGGATACTCGGAGCCTCCAATGTGTAAATGTTATACAGAGGTGAGATCGCGATTACGACCGCCCAGGAGAGGAGATACTTCTAACATCTGTCTGGAAGTCTGGAATCCCCGCTCAAACCACGACGTGATACACATTTGAGATCATTGTCAGTAACATAAGTTCCACAACGCTATGAGGGTAGTGAATCTCCACATGCCAGTGTGCCGCGCGGCCACGGGGTTCCACCCATAGGCAGCCTCATACATACTGACGAGCCAAATAAATTTCAGACACCGAGTGTATGTCCCGGAGTTCGGTGGACTCACTTTAAGGCTGGTGTTTTTTTTTCGTGGTAAATATTATATGTCTAGTTCAGGATGAGTACTAGAATGAATACCAGGGATGCCGGCACCTACTCGCCCTACTTTCGTATGGCCCCAAACTGAATTTTATCCTGAGTGGTCAGCTATGATGGGCGGAAAATGGATTCTGTTACCGACAGCCGTGGCTTGGCTCTATAGTTCAATATCCCCAAAAATGTATGACATTCGCCCAGATTTTATTGGATCGCTTGAGCGTAATCTGATGATCATTCTCTGGAATTAAGAATAGGTGCGCTCAATTCAAGATGCGTACCAATGACCAATCGTTCCGCGATGTGTGTGAATTCGCCGTAGCACTTCTCATAACACTTTTCTGTATATTAAAATGTTTCACCGCCTTACTTCCAGTTGCTTGTTTGATGTGAACGAGAATGAGGAGATAGGGCGCGGAGATACTAATTTGCTTGACGCCTGGTTGAGCACAAGGAATAGGACCAGGATTGACCCATGATGCCTGCAAAGCAGACACCCAGATGCCAGATAAGTAGAGTACTGCGGCAACGATCCATATGTGTGCGGTGCTTGCTGAATGGCCCGGGGCTAGGCGAGTCGAAGTAATAATATAAACCCCAAAAGAGGGTCATCCGAGTCGCCAACTCGTGAAGTTGGCTCGGATGGTCGCGCGTATACAAACAAGCTGCAATGACCAGTTCCGATTCGAACTTCGACTACATAGTACAGTTAAAATGACACCAGTTGCAACACCTCGCCTTACAAACTTGAACCCAGCCACATCCAATTTAAATCTTTCAAACCCCACGCAAACCTGGAATTAACCCCGAAAGAAAAACTGCCTCTGGCCGGTTGCCAACCTTGGCCCTTGTTTATGTCACTTGTAGCGATGGTGGTGGGTTTCTCTGTTCCATACATCAGGAAAAGTGCATGGGTCTATGTAGGTCTATGTAAGCTATATAGTGTCTATAGACCTGTAGAGAGGTCCCTGATATATAGACCACTGTAGACCACCATAGACCCCTGCCATGTTTATGTACATCAGTAAAATTACACAAAACTTATTGGACCTTATTCAACTTATTTTTGTCTTGGGACTTATTTACCTTGTACAAGTTTCATGTATCTTGTACAAGATTAGTATAAGTCACAAGTCAATATATAAGCCACAAGTCAATATTATAAGCCACAAGACATGCAAACTTATATCAGGCATGTCCCTTTCTTGAAAAAGTCAGGCAAACTTATTCCAGTCTTGTACAAGACCAGCCCACAGCCCATAGTGTCATATTGATGCATCATTAATCAAAACTATATGTTTTTTGACCCCAAACACAGCCAGTTGTTCCACTCTATGTTTTTTCTGGCCTCAAATGGCAACATATATATACCTATACCATCCCCACCCTAACCAAACACTAACTGAACACTAACTGAACCCTAACTCTAACCAAACACTAACAACCCTAAACTCTAACCAAACACTAACAAAACCCTAACTCTAACCTAACCAAACTCTAACCAAACTCTAACACCAAACTCTAACCAAAGTCTAACACTAACCTAACCAAGTGATGCATCACATTACATGATGCATCATATGGTATGTCACATGACATCATGATGCATCATATTATGTAATGTATTACAGTTGATGCATTATGTGATGCATTATATGATGCATCATATTATGTAATGTATTACAGTTGATGCATTACATGATGCATTATATGATGCATCACCTACTGGTAATGCATCATATTATGTAATGTATTATAATTAATCCATCACATGATGCATCACATGACCTTATGATGCATCACATAATATGATGCATCACCAAGTAATACCCAAGTAATGCATTATAGCATGCAGGTTAGTGATGCATCAAATAAGCATGGTGGTTACAGTACTTGATGCACCACCAATCTTCTATAACCAGACCATCTGATGCATGACTCTGCCAGCATCAGGTGCAGCCCACTGATATCAGGCATGGGCATGTCCCTTTCTTGAAAAAGGTCAGGCAAACTTATTCCAGTCTTGTACAAGACCAGCTAACTTATTCCAGGCATGTCCCTTTCTTGTACAAGCTCAATTTTGTATTACAGTTGCACTTATAAAAGCTGATTTTGAGCTTACTTCGGTCTTAGAGTGATTAGAATATATATATATTGAGCATATTGATAGTATGCTACATGGTTGTTCTACTTGTTCTACTAACGCGCCGGGCATGCTAGCAACCACCGCGCCGGGCATGCTGGCTCATCGCGTGCGGGCGCCGCGGTCTCGTTGAATGCGGGCGCCGCGGTCTCGTTGAATGCGGGCGCCGCGGTCTCGTTGAATGCGGGCGCCGCGGTCTCGTTGAATGCGGGCGCCGCGGTCTCGTTGAATGCGGGCGCCGCGGTCTCGTTGAATGCGGGCGCCGCGGTCTCGTTGAATGCGGGCGCCGCGGTCTCGTTGAATGCGGGTGTGCCGTCTCTTGACATAGGTGCGCCGCCGCGCTCCGTGCCTGCGTATAAGTATACCGTCTTGTCACTTGCGGGTGGCTGTCGCGTTCGTGCGAGTGTTCCATCCTGTCGCATGCGGGCGTGCCATCTTGTCGCGTACGGGTGTACCCTGCTGCATGTATTGTCGCATCTTACCGTGTGGGGGTGCACGGGTCGGGCCCAGGCGTTAATCGGGGGTGTCCTAGCTACCGCTTCTGTCGGTGGGCCGTTGGGTATCAGCAGAAAAAGATCAAAAACTCACCATTCGCGGACGGGACTCCTAGCACCCAAGTGAGCAAATTCGCCGTCCCCGCGATCGTTGTATTGCTCCAGCAGCCTGTTGCTGTTACGATTCCTTCCTTCTTGATCATCATCACTTGGACATCTGACTGATGGCATCATTCATAGACACTTCTATTACTTCCACCATCACTCCATCATCATCTGACATGCGCCATATGCTACATCATCAGATGATACATCATGCGCACCTTATCTACTTCTATACCGCATGGTCTCCGTTCTATCTTTGTTATCTTCGTTGTTCTTACTCAGCTGCTCAGTCAGCTCGCTTCTTGTATCAGTCATCACTCCCCATATGTCTTACTATACTCACGGACTTAGTCACTAGTGCGTAGTCATCGAACTACTTCACTTGTATATAAACGTAGCTACATACTCCTGTATTCGCTACGTTTAATCGTTTATCTCATTTCCCCTCTACTGCCTCCTGACCCAGGAGACTTCAGACCTTGCTAAGTGTCTTTGAGTCTTTACTGTCGACTCAGTGACTTACGTTAGCAGGACGTAACATTCGATTAAACGTCTAGGGTCACCAGGCAACCCTGCAACGAAACAGGACAACCCCTAGGGATAGGGACGACATCGATATCAATCACAGTTGGGAGTATATCACTCCATATAGGGGCTCATTGCCAGTAACAACATCGGAACTCGAACTACAGAGATTAGGCGACGAAGCGACCGTCGCACGCAATAGGTATCACAGGACGTCGAAAGGATCGACAAAGAAGGAGTGGATTAACCTCCACAGACAGCATCAGACATTTGAGAAGCTCCACGACGAAAGATTAGCCGACATCAGGAGAAACATCCGTCGGGCGAAGGAACAAGAAGAAGTCACTCGCATCATTCAGGACAGTCGTCGTCCTCGAGAAGAGAAGGGAGTAGCCACAGATCGCATCACACTTCCCACCCCACAACCCACAGTTCACGGGTCGCGCCCCCCGTCAGAGAAGAATCAACCACGGCAGAACCAGAAGACGAATACGCCGCATATCGTCAGTCCCATCCCACACCAGCAGCTAGCCAATACACCTCCGCCCCCGCTCCCCAGTCACTACCCCCTCGCACTCCCACAGCCTCGCATCAGGGTTCCAACCGTCTCAGGAAGCGCCGTCCCCGCCACAATACACCTTCGGTTCAGAGCGAACCAGTACCGTTCAGCCAGTCGGACCCATCCAACCGGAGCGTACAGCTTCCTTCACTAAATATCGAGACCCCACTCCCCCTATCCCCTCAGACGACGAGGACGAACCGAACGGAACAATGGCTACAGAGACAACGGCCCCTAAGCGCAACGACAATGGAATCGCAGACCCCGGCATGTTCGACGGGGATTGCAACCTTTTTGACGGTTGGTGGCGTCGCATGCAACTTTACGTCAGAGGGAACGCTGTCCTGGACACGGATGAAAAGAAGATTTCGGCCGCGCTCTCTAGATGCTACAAGAGGGCCGAGAACTGGGCGGCAATGAAGACAGATGCTGGAATGAAAGCAAACGACTTCGGCACATGGAAAGAATTTATACCCGAAATCACCAAACAATTCTTCCACGGTCAACGACAAATACTGGCAGAAAACCGAATTAGAGTTATGACACAAGGATCTCAATCAGTCGAAGAATGGATTGCAGACTTCGACGCACAGAAACACATTGGTCAAGTCTCAGACGAACAAGCCATCTTCCTAATTCAACGAAACACCAAGAACTCAATCATCGATAAATGCCGTATCCAGAATGGAGGCACAGCCCCATCATCTTATGACGACTGGAAGAAAGCAATCCTCATATATGGCAACATTGAGGAAGAACTCAACCTCATTCGAAAAGGAGTACAACGCGCATCCACATCAGGGGACCGACACGATGGTACAGGTGTCACCTATGGTGGCAAAGGACGTCCTATGGATATTGGACAGGTGGAAGAAACCAACATCGATGCAGCCAATTGGAACGCAGCAGGAAGACCCAAATGTTTCAATTGCAACAACTACGGTCACTTTGCGCGCGAATGCCGAAAGAAGAAGACAAACATCAAAATCAAGATCAGGACAGGGATGAAATGCTGGAAATGCAACAAGGAGGGACACATGGCAAAAGAATGCCGGAGTTCAGGGATGGTAATCAAGGGCAAATTCAGGGTCCTTGATGATGATGAAAGCGACGATGAAGGTAAAACGGTTAAGGGAGATGACGATGAAAAGAAGGGTTTTCAGGAAGGGTCAGACTGAGCACAAAGTCTCGACCCAAGGGTTCGTCGAATCATTCTAAATCTGTACCACCACCAAAGAATAACAAATACATGATTCCCCAACGACGAACTAGTGCACCTGAGTTTGCAACTCTGCATCTCGCCACACTCAAAACTAAAAAAGACAAAACAATGGTCACGGTCAAGGTTATAACCACGGACAAACGAAAAGCTAAACTCGACGCACTCCTGGACAGCGGATGCACCCACTTGGCAGTCAATCGGCGATTGGTGGAAGCAGAAAAACTCCCCACGGTTGATTTACCCACTCCTATTCGGGCATTTAATGCGGATGGTTCTCTCAATGCGGACAAATTAATCACCAAAAGCGTCAGGTTCCAAATGCAGATTGGTGATCACAAGGAAGAAGCAACAGCACTGGTAGCGGACTTAGGCAAAAAGGATCTCTTCATCGGACATGAATGGTTACACAAACACAACCCTTCATCAACTGGAAGACGGCAAGATCAAATTCCCAGACTGCCCCCCAGAATGTGCCAAAGTAAGCGTCAGTACACCACCCAAGGCTAAAGTTCGGTCAACAGACACGGTCACGGATCTAAAACTCCCAAAGTACCTCATAACTTGGAAGGATCGATTCGAGAAAAAGACATTCGACACGCTCCACCATACAGGAAACATGACCACGAAATTAACTTGAAACCAGACGCACCGGACGAATTACCAGCCAAACTATACCGATGACAGCCGCCGAAATGGAAGAAATGGACAAATTCCTAGAAGAGAACTAGCTTCGGAACGAATAGTCCATCCAAGAGTCCATATGCATCACCATGCTTCTTCATCAACAAGAAAGATGGATCCAAACGATTGGTACAGGACTATCGAGAGCTAAACAAATGGACGATTAAGGACAAATTCCCCTACCCTGATTAACGACATCATCGACAAACTGAAAGATGCAAATTTTTTCACCAAGTTAGATCTAATCTGGGGATACAACAACCTGCGCATCGCACTTTACCACGAATGGAAGCAGCATTCTTGACACCACGCGGATTATTTGAACCACGGGTCATGTTCTTTGGACTCTGCAACTCCCCAAGCTCATTCTGCCGATGGATGGCTGAAATATTCAAGATTAATTCGTCAAGGAAAATGATCATATACATTGACGACATTATCATTATGCCAAGGACAAGGACCAGCTCAGGGAACGCAGCATTGAAGTCATGGAAATTGCACGCGCCAACGGAATCTCATTTAAGGCCAGTAAATGCTTATTTGAGGTCCCTGAGGTACCATTTCTAGGTGTTATTGTGGAAATGGAAAGGTCCGCATGGAACAGGAAAAGATCGAAGTCATCCAGACTTGGAAACGCCAGAGAACAAGAAAGGTGTCAGAAATTCCTAGGCTTCGCAAATTTTTACCGTCGCTTCATCAAGATTATGGAAAAATGGCCGAACCCTCACACGCCTCACAGGGTCTAGTGAATGGTCTTGGACACCAGAACAAGAGGTGCATTTGAAAGTCTGAAATCGGCAATATGCTCGGAACCAATACTGGCACTCCCTAGGTCCAAGGGACGTTCAGGGTCGAAACAGATGCATCGGATATGCCATAGGAGGTGTCCTCTCTCAAGAACAGGATGGTAAATGGCACCCTATCGCCTTCATGTCCAAAGTAATGAACCCAACACAACGGCGATACGAAATCTACGACAAGGAACTGCTATCCATCATGGAAGCCCTGCGCATCTGGCGACAATATCTGGTGGACGCACAAGAACCATTTGAACTGTTAACGGACCACAAAACCTAACATACTTCAGGAAAGCACAACGATTGAACAGTCGACAAATGCGATGGTACTTAAAACTTCAAGACTACGATTTGAAATGCGGCATATACCTGGAAAACAAACACAAAAGCGGACATCCTCTCACGACTGGAGTGGTACGAAGAAGACACCGAAGAAGAAGAGGTCATGATGTTCAAGAATCATGGGTTTGGTATTCCTTCAGAAATGGAGGAAGACGATGAAATTTCGGACTTTGGCATACGGTTCTTCGGAGAAGAACTACCTGAAGAGGAGGTGATTCTGGACACATCGGAAATTTACATCTCAGCTCTCACTGAATTCGGCAACGAAGATCTGGAACAACGCATCAGAAACCACCCACGCGTAGAATCAGAAGTCCGATTCGGTCTCAAGGAAAGTCCACACTTCTTCAAGAAGCTGATGGCATCATCACAGTCGGAGACAAGGTCTATATACCCCCAGACAAACAACTACGTGAAGAATTAATCAAGAACATCATGATTCACCACTAGCAGGTCACCCAGGGATCCACAAAACGAATGAACTCATTGGACGCACACTATGGTGGCCAGGAATGCGATCAGACATCAGAGACTATGTCATGGGATGCGAAACATGTCAAAAGAACAAGATCAATCGAGAAGCACGCCACGCGCCGCTCTACCCCAACCCGATACCCACGCACCCCTGGGAAGAGATCTCAATCGACATGATCGGCCCCTTACCACCGTCTAAAGGTTACGATGCTATTCTGGTCATTGTTGACAGGCAATCAAGATGATCAGGGTCGAACCGACGCACACCACCCTGACGTCCAAGGGACTTGCAGAAATCTATCGAGACACCATCTGGAGACAACATGGAATACCCAAGAAGATCATCAGTGACAGAGGACCGCAGTTTGCATCGAACTTCATGAAGGACTTATGCACCCTTCTAGGCATCAAAGGAATTTATCAACGGCTTATCACCCTCAGACAGATGGACAAACAGAGCGTATCAATCAAGACGTCGAACAGTTCCTTCGGATCTTTTGCAACTATGATCAGGACGACTGGGCCTCATGGCTGGCAATTCTAGAATTCCAGTACAATGACAAGATCCACTCTAGCACCGGACAAACCCCGTTCTTCCTGAACTATGGTCGACATCCGTGGAAAGGGACATCTCCATGGAACCGGTAAAGAATGAAGCCGCTCAAGAATTTGCATCACGCATTGAAGAAGTCAGGAAGAAGGCCATCACCGCTTTAGAAGCATCAGCCGAACGAATGAAGAAACAATATGACCGTCACAAGAAGGACTCGCTTAATCTCAAACCCGGTAACAAGGTGTTTTTAGAAGCCAAAAATATAACAACCACCAGACCATCCAAGAAGTTATCAGAACGACGATTAGGACCATTCGAAGTCATCGAAAAGGTAGGCCACAGTGCCTACAAACTCAAGCTTCCCACCAACTGGACGCTCATCCACCCGGTATTCAATGAAAACCTCCTCACCCCCCTCAAGGTAGCGCGTTTCACATCACAACAGAAGCCATCACCACCGCCACCCGATGTCATAGAAGGATCAGAAGAATACGAAGTAGAAAGCATCCGAAAGGCCAAAAAGAAGAATGGAAGACTTCTATTCTTTGTCCATTGGAAAGGATATCCGGAAGAAGAAAACACCTGGGAAACCCGCGCAAACCTCAAACACTCCGCGATCTGGTTAAAGATTTCTACCGCCGACATCCTAACGCACCACGATAAATACCACACTCGTTTCGTTCACTCTACCCTATCCTCACATCTGCCTAATTCACCTCCCACTCAAAACCATCACATGCCTTCAGTCATCACGACATTATCAACCTTGTACTACTCTCCCTCTCTCCAGTCTTCACCATGCTGCGCCTCATACCCAATTATCTGTCCAACATTCGACGACACATTCGTGATATCGACGGACTCACGCAGCTCTTCCCTATCGGCGCTCCCACCTTGATCACCCGCTTAAACGAAGCCAGGGAACACCTCATCGCGCCCGCCAATCATTCCTCATCCTGGAAACACAAATGCACGAACACATCACCACCACTGTGCAAGGACTTCTTCCAGAACTCACGGATGACGATCGACAGGCACTGGAACGAGCAGTACATGTCAACGAATGGAATGTGCCCATTGCAGAAGATGCCACCCACGAGGAATACAGAATCCCAGTTACTATGTCGTCCTCCTCAAGTGATTCCGAATCTCATCCCCCCCTTCCTAGCATTCCCCAGCCGACGAACAACGAGCCCACCGGATCCTGGCCCCCTTCCTCACTACCCACGGGATCCATACCCCTTGGAGTACTCCCTCTTCATCGAGTGTCCCACATCCGCATCCCACTCAACTTCGAGCCCACAGAACCCTACAACGGGACATACTCATACAGCGGCAAGACGTTCCGGTACTGGGTGAAAGGACGGCACGACTCGCCCACCTTCTTTACATGCATTGGCGAGGAGTACGTGACCGCGAGGACGAAGAAGGAACTCGGGAAGATGCTGGTGAACAATGATCTAATTTAAGTTTCGGGACGAAACTCCTAGAGGGAAGGTCATGTTACGATTCCTTCCTTCTTGATCATCATCACTTGGACATCTGACTGATGGCATCATTCATAGACACTTCTATTACTTCCACCATCACTCCATCATCATCTGACATGCGCCATATGCTACATCATCAGATGATACATCATGCGCACCTTATCTACTTCTATACCGCATGGTCTCCGTTCTATCTTTGTTATCTTCGTTGTTCTTACTCAGCTGCTCAGTCAGCTCGCTTCTTGTATCAGTCATCACTCCCCATATGTCTTACTATACTCACGGACTTAGTCACTAGTGCGTAGTCATCGAACTACTTCACTTGTATATAAACGTAGCTACATACTCCTGTATTCGCTACGTTTAATCGTTTATCTCATTTCCCCTCTACTGCCTCCTGACCCAGGAGACTTCAGACCTTGCTAAGTGTCTTTGAGTCTTTACTGTCGACTCAGTGACTTACGTTAGCAGGACGTAACAGTTGCGTGTGGGCATGTTGCCACGTCGGCGTGAATACAGCGTACCCTGTACCCAATCACCCATCAGTGCTAAGAACAGACACGTATGCGAGTGTGGACGCACCATGGTATTGCATTTAGATGAGCCATCTTGCTGCATTGGATATGCCGTATCGTTACGCCGATGTGCCGTCTCATTGCAAGCGGGCGCGCTATCTTGTCGCGTGCGGGTGTGCGTTCTTGTTAAACACGGGTGTGCTTTCTCATCGCATGTGGGCACACCGTCTTGTTGCGTATGCGGGTATGCCGTCTTGTCGCGCGCGGGTGCACCGCCCTGTTGCATATGGGTTCTTGCGGGCATGCGGGTCGGGCCCCAGGTGACTCCGGGGATGTTATACCTATGATCGCTGTCAGTGGACCATTGAATGACAACAGGGAGTTGGAAAATACTCACCATGTACGGATAAGATACACTCAGGAGGGTCACCGTCCGCAGGTGTCGACGAAATCAGCGGGCGGAAGATGGCGGGGGTGTGGCTGGGGTGTTGGTGACCGTTTGGCGATTCAACGGAAATTCTCCCAAGTTCATTTGAACTCCGCTTAAACATCGGCCACGTCACTCACGCGGTGCGTCTTTTCCTGCTGTGTTCCGTTTACTGAGTACTACTCCCCCGTTTGCCCACCAACGCTGACGCTGCGGACGCCGGACGCTGTAAATCATGGCGAGTACTTACCTACTCTTTTTTTTATTGCCACTTACACAGCCCACCGCAGCGCACAGCTGCGATTTTACACCCAACCGTTGCCCTGCAGCCGACAACCCAGACACGCCCCCCTGCACACCTGCCAGACGACCTCGAGCCCTGGCGCATCCCACACAGCACAGTGCACACCCGTGTCCGCACCTATGGTCGGTAAGCTCGTTCCCCCAGCTCCGTTTGCCCCCCAGCCTAACGATTTCCCGCAGCCACCTCACATGTCTGCACAGCTGGGGGACTCTACGCGCGAGGCACTCACGCACAGCCCAGCCACTACATCTCTGCGCTCGACGTGGCTGGCAATAGGCGGCGCAAACGTGATAGGGCGGCCGTACCAACCGGGATGCACGCGCTGGGCGATTGGGACGCAACGGGGCTAGAGTGGACATGCTGCCGGGGCCGATGGTTGGTGGGCCGGCTGTGGATATCACCGGGGTACGGTAGGTTGCGGCGTCGAGGGATGCCAGCCTGACGCCCAGGGTGGCTGCTGTCGCGCTGGGGGCTGTGATCCGATGACGCCGCGGCGCTGGAGAACAGTAAATGATTCCCCTGCCCGTGATGCTGGTTGTAATCACGCGCCGCATGTGTTTTATTGGGTGTAGCTAGTAATATTACTACCTGTGTAGTGTATAGTGTATTGCCAATATACCTATTTAAAACCTACCATGATTTAAGACTGAAGTAAGCTTGGAATAAGGTCCTATAAGTGCAACTATAATATGAAATTGAACCCATACAAGACAGGGACATGACTGGAATAAGTTAGCTGGTCTTGTACCAGACTGGAAAAGGGACAGGAAAAGTTAGCTTGAACTTTTTCAAGAAAGGGACATGCCTGGAATAAGTTAGCTGGTCTTGTACCAGACAGAAAAGGGATAGGAAAAGTTATCTTGAACTTTTTCAAGAAAGGGACATGCCTGATATAAGTTTGCACATCTTGTGGCTTTTCACACTTATTTACCTTATTTACCTTATATAAGTCAATATAAGTTTTGTGTAGGAATACTGATGTAGACCCCTGTAGACCACCATAGACCCCTGCCTTTCTGTAGACTATGTAGACATGGAGCTCTATTGATACACCTATAGACTCTGTAGACCTACATAGTACCAGGTAGATATTGCAAAACTTATAGTATCACAGTAGATACTAATACAACCATTTTCAAATAAACACCAACGGTTTTAAGTGGGTAAAATAAATGGGATTCATGGCTAGTACATGTAACAGGATATCTAATACATGTTGTATATTGCATAGGAATGAGCTGTGATATATGCGGCCGAGTGCGGAGGTAGTGGGGAGGACCGCGGAGATGCGCGGGAGCTCGGTTGGGTGAAGGTGTGGCTTGAGCACTGGAGATGGGTGAGTATGTATGCGGTGCGCAATGGTTGGGTTGGAATGCTTACAGATCAGGCCGCGTGCACCTCATGGTATACACAGTGGGACGTGGGGAGCCCAGCACGCACGCCACCGCCGTTTTGTGAGGTTGTGGTGAGTTCGCGCTTGTGGTGCCACGGTGAGGGTGGGCATCCTCAGTCGTGCGGCATGCTGAAACAGCTGCGAGAAGCATTAGGCTGGATGAAAACGAGGCTGGGGGAAATGCTTACTCCATTGACTATAGCCTGAGATCACCTAGCCTAGTAGCCGGTGCACGGAGAGTAGCGTGTCCAGATCGTGGCGACGGCAGGGTAACAGTCGGATGTAAAAAACGGCTGATGATGCGGCTGTGGGCTGCAGAGGGCTGTAAGTGATAATAATAATGATAAAAGCAGGCGAGCAGGTACCGTAGTCCACAGCGGGTCCGCAGGCATCGACGCCAGCGGGCGGCTGCTCATTAAATGCAATGGGCGGGGCAGCAACACGGGTGCCAAACATTGTGAAAATGTGTTGCACAGACAGCGACGTGGCTGCAATTTAAAGCGGAGTTTTAATTGCCTTGAAACAATTTTCACTTTTCCGACGCTGCACTGTACACTACCTGCTTGCTGCTGTAACTCCTTTCTCGTCCCTTCCCTGGCAATATGAATGCGGCAGGATGTGTTGTGAATGCCGGTGCGTCCACCCCTCCCAAAAACTGACAATCACAGGCCTCTCCTATGCACGCAAGCACTTGCCCGGCGACCCCGCCCTCACATCAACGACCCACCACACACAACCACATGCCACCCATCTAAAATCAAGCGGGGTGCGCCATTCATTCCCAAGCACGAGTCCTCGCATGGCTGGCCCACGGCGCACACTCACGCACCTCGCATCTCAAATTGATTGGAGCATGCCCCCCATCCGCAATACCCGCTCGCATAGTCGGATGGAGGAGTGGGGGAGATGGGGAGCACCCGGAGTGGAACTCTGGGGTATTGAGGGCGAATGGTGCGTCTCCCCACCTTCCTTTTAATTGCTTTCAACGGCAGCGCGGGACTGGTGGCGGCTATCAGTAATGTACCACTCTCTACATGTCCGAACCAACACTGATACGTGCAACAGGTTATGATATATCGCGAGCATATACACCTGCTGCCCTAGGCACAACAGCACCTTCAGGCGGGTATATACCGGCACAGCGCGTCGCAACAGTTTTGCAGCGCTATCTACGGTAGCGAAATCTAGCCTGGGGTCCGCAATAGGTGATGGTGTGAGCGGGGATGGCTTCGGGGGCGGTAGAGAACGCGGATGCCATCGCAACGGACGCGGCTGTGAGGCAGCGCACTTCGAATAGGATGCGGGATATGCGCGCGCCTGCTACGTCAACACCATCTAGGAGGGGTAATGCGTCAATTGCAAGCCGACTGCTGCCGTGGGCGTAACATTTATATCCTTACATTTGAAGCATCTTGTGTAGAATAGTCAATATATATATCTTACCTTCGAAAATGACTGTCCTTGATCCTACTATCAATTCGGAGCAAATGGAAATGTACACTGATGTGGGTGCCTATATACAACTCTATAGTGGATGGGTATGTCTACAGTGACCTACAACAGTCTATGAGATATGCAAAAAGCACATAGCTTACATAGAGCTACATTGACATATATGCAAACCTATGTATGTCTACATATGTCTATGGAGACTACAGAATTCGCTGGTGTCTATGTATGGCTATGTATGGCAATGTATTTAGCGGGGGTCTACAGTCACATGTCCATTTTCCTGATGTACACACGAACAAGCTGCATAACGAGAATATAATTAATAGTAATAGTTCACTGAGCTTGAAGGTGATCTATTGTCTATATTTCTGAGATTTGTTGGAGGCTTAGTATTTTTGGCGCTGGGGAAACGGTCGGGTCTAGAATAGAGCCAGAATTTGACGTCCAATTGGCTCCTGTTGAAAACATGCAGCTGGGAAGTTGGGGGGGAAGGGGAGTTGGTGGTATCAGACTTCGGCGTTGAGCGTTTACTCTCAAGTTTCAACCACAACAGGCGGGTATTTTCTGCCACACCAGCTGCTGGGGCTGTTTTGCGGTGGGTGGCAGTCGTTCGGAGCTCCTAAGAGAATCGCGGGCTCAATAAAGTGTATTTCTGGGCCAGCAAGCCTGCTCCCATGACCAGCCAATTCGTCATCTGCGGTCCGAACGCCCTCAGTGCTACCAAGGGAAATAGCTATACTTGCTCCTTCGCCCCACCATTAAATCTCACCTGAACTACTATGCCTCAAATTCCGAACAAGAAACTTAACAATGGTGTTGCAATTCCGATGATTGGTTTGGTTCTCTCAGTTTAGAAATTAGATCTGGAGTTTCTGACGTGCTGCGTAATTAGGGACAGGTGCATGGGCGCCGTCGGATGAGGAAGCGCAATCTCAAGTCAAAAATTGGTTGCTAACTGCGCTGAATGTGAGCGGAGCTGTCAGTGTGCGCCCGACCATCGTCAATTAGGAGGCTAGGCTGGATTCCGCCATATTGATACCGCGAATTCGTATGGCACCGAGAAGGCAACGGGTCAAGCGGTACGGGAGTCTGGGATTCCGCGGGAGGAGATTTTTGTCACGACGAAACTACCGTTCGTCAACTCATTCGGCGTTGAGGTCAAAACTACATGCTCAGCTGTATCAGGTCGAATCACCAGCACCGTGTGATGGAGTCATTCAACGAAAGTTTCGAGAACCTTGGTTTGGGGTATATTGATTTGGTTTGTCCCCTTGGTGTCTCTGTTATTGTAGCCCAGTTCTCACATACCATTAGTACCTCATCCATTTCCCACAAGCAGTCTTTTATCAGGGTAGGATGTTCTCTCTCCCATTCGCTTTACAACTTAAAACCTCCTCTAGAGGGGGACCAAAATCCCAAGAATCCTGACGGTACAGTGAAAACAATCGATACCGTTACGTTCAATGATTCGTGGGCCGAGTTGGAGAAGATCTTGAAGACCAAGAAGGTGAAGGCTATCGGCGTTAGCAATTTTTCGATCAAGACGTGAGTGCACCCTTATAACTACATACCCGCACACCTGCTGAACGCAGTTTGTAGACTCAAGGAGCTTCTCAAAACGGCCAACATTGTTCCCGCTGTAAACCAGGTTGAGTGAGTATTTTTTCAAGACCACCACAGATTATTGAAAAAAAATAAAAAAACAAGATTACATCCATATCTCGCCCAAAAGGAACTCAAGCAATACTGCGACGAGATGGGAATCGTGCTTACCGCATACGCACCAAGTGGTATGTGTCTTTTTGACGTGGCGGACATTTTAGTGGTCATCGGATTCATTCACAGGCTATTCCTCGGTTCGGAGTGATCCATTGATACTGGAACTGGCGAAGAAGTACGGCGTATCTCCCACGCAGGTAATTTTAGCCTGGCACATCGCCCGAGGAATTGTCATTGTCCCGAAAAGCGTGGACAAGGAACGCCAGAAAGAGAACATCAATGTGAGCAGTTGTTGTATTTCAATATGTCAAAACGTTGACTGGGATGGCGAAATTCCCAGCTGCCGGAGTGGACAATGCCGATGTCGAAAGGATAAATGGGTTAGATCGGAATGAGAGGATTTGCAACAAAGCGGACGAAACCGGGCAAGTATATGGCTGGACGTACGAGCAATTAGGGTGGTAGGCTTTCGGCTTCTGGTAGCCGTACTGGGTCCTACTACATAGTCCCGCCCTGTTGGGTCCCGCGTTGCTAAGCTTATTTTTAGCGTTGTTGTCTGCTGTTTGAATTCAATGTCAATACCATTATTCCTGCCACGCGGCACGTTGCGTGTTTGATTCGATTCAGCTTTCATTGAAGCGTTTCATCAACTTGCAAATACCTCAAGGCTGAGACCTGAAGGGAGGACCGAATACTTCACGCCAGACTTGGGTGCAACGTGCTTGCCAAATCCCATTTATATATTACCATGCGTGCACCGCGCATAACAACGACATATAGGCCGTCAAGCAGCGTGGCTAGTGCATCAATTAATACATGCTTGAGTGCCCTTAAAACGCGTAGTCCCCACTTCACTTTGAGCCCTCAACAATATGCATTCTCGGCCCCCCACTCTGCGGACCCTAGCTCTGGTATTATTATCATTTCTTTTTTACATTAAATTTGCGTGCGCGTACTGGTTAATGGGCGCGAGTGCGTGGTTCCACCTCTCGTGGGTTGAATTGCACTTACTCTCCGAGTCCCACCAGATAATTTCATAACAACGCAGCGCATCGATCCGGTCGTCTATCCTAGGACCATCTCAAAACATGTCCATTCTGGTACGTACTGCCCTTGCCGTCCTTATTTGCGTGTGCTTTACCGTGGCGCTTGAAGTCGTTGGAGGCAGCGCATTTGGAGTGAATACGTCCACCGCGATGCTGCGAAACAGCAGCTGCACGTCGACCCCCATTTTACAGGATAAGAGTAATTATTGGTTCCCGGTGCGTGCTAAACGCTCTGCGGGTTGAAGGCGTGGTTGATGATGTGTGTTGTGCCAGCATCTTTATATACAGTGAGCCTAGAGTGTGAATCGCAACTAATAGTTCTGACGGTCGATCCAATCGAAGGTGGGCCAATGGGACCTTTACGAGTGTCAATGGAAGTGCCGTGATGTGAGTACCACCGGGCCCCGCAAAATACCCAACGCGTCTATCAACAACTCACGTGGATTTACGCCAGATGTACGCTGGTTTAACCTTGGTTCAAGCAGGTGGATAACCAGCCATAGACTACCTATTCAGCGATAAGCCCGGAATGACCACCGCGTTCCCGGATGATGCAAGTTGACAAATTATAAACTAATTACTGCGAGGCTGAACCATCGTCTCGCAGTTTAGGATGGTTTCAGGTTGGGTTGTTTTCAGACCACCTGATATGTTCCAAAGGACCAACTCGAACTCTAGGCGACCCCAACCTCCGCACGCTCGATCCCGCGAGTTTCGCGCAGCAGGCAGTGACGTTCCTATGCTTGGACTTTAACGGCGTATCCACGCGATACAATGAGCTCCCGCGTTCTACATGCCCGTCTGGCATTCGATCGCAAATTGTAAGTATTGCTATACATCTCTGCAGTAGTTGGTGCTGACCCGTGATACGCAGAATTTCCCAAGCTGCTGGGATGGGAAGGTGCGGCCACAACGCGCCCTCTGGGGAGAAAGAAAATGGTACTGATATGTTATTGGCGCAGAACACGGATTCCGCCGACCACCGCACGCATGTCGCCTTTTTGTCCACGGGTCCCGATAACGGGACGTGCAGCGATCCGCAGTACCCGGTGACGCTGCCCCGGATATTCATGGAGGTAGGCGCGCGTACCTTTCCAGTTCCATCTTATTCTTGGCGCGCAGGTGTATTGGAACACCCAAACCTTCGATGCCGCGCGCGGTGACGCTATGGACACGCACCAGCCATTTGTGTGCGCCTTTCTTTGGCTCTATGTGGTTTTACGCGTTCTGATTTTCATAGCTTTTCCAACGGGGACCCCACAGGGTACGGGTACCACGCCGGTGAGCACACACACACCGATGTGAAGCGGGAGTCAAATGTAGTCCAGATTTCGTGAACGGGTGGGACGCCGGTGTGCTGCAGGGCGCAGTGGATAAGTGCACCTGCAACCCTTACGGGGACCCCACGTGCTGTGCGGCGCAGAACTTGTTTACGATGAATAGCACGTCGCACTGCTACATCACTCCCACTTTCGATGAACCCGGTGCGCCCTCTTACCCGTGATATCTGGTGGTTGGCTGACGACTGGCAGTAACGGGCACGCTTTCAGCGCTTCCAGGGAACAATCCCGTGCAGAGCGCGTGTTACGAGGAGTATGTGGACACCGTGTTCCCGGCGGTGATTTCCCCCGTGTTCGCGTACACTGGGACAGCGCCTCCGCCTACTGGAAGTATCGTGAGTCCAGCGCAGACGCTAGCGCCTGTGCAGAACGCTTCGGGAAAATGCGTTCATCAAGCGAGTGGAGCCACGACTTGGACAAGGACATCGAGGGCGCAGATGTTCAAAGTTGCGACAGCCATTGGCTTTTTGGCAGTCTCGTATTCCTACGGTATTGTATAGTTCGTACATGTATCTCCGTCTCTGTATCCGTACATATCAGTCCGCTCTCGGGCTGTTTGTTATATACTCCAAACGCTTATGTATGTATCGTCCTCCCCCCGCCAGGTTCGAGTCCTTCATTCAAACACGTAAGCCAAATCAACATTTACACTCGCGTCCCTCACGCGCGCAGTCGCACCCGTCGCTCGTCCCTTTACATCCACACTACAACAGCACTACCGTCAGCGCCCAGTACTCCGTGACCCCCGCCGCAATGGCGGCAGCCTGCACGGCACAGATGGGCCTGGGTCAGGCATATGGGGAGAGACGCACCGTAGAGGAGTGTTGCTTGTTGTGGCACTGTGCGCAGTTGCACTTTCCCCGTGGGCACGAGCAGCCTGTACCTTGGGGGCCGCAGGCGCTGTGGAGTCATATGGGTTACCATTACTTGGAGTGAAGGGAGCCGGAGGGTACGCACCCGCAGTTAGACTGGCATGTACAATCTCCAGGCATGGTGGTAGTTGGTTAGGTCAATATGCAGTGAAGTGATCGTAGAGGTGAGAGGATATTTGGCAGAACCAAGACAAGCGTACGCCTTTTATCTTGTGCGGCGGCACCACATTGGGCCGGCCCCTGTTATGAGGTCATGCGCCGCGGTGGTGTCAGTGGTGACTCTGTGGGGCCCAGCGAACCACAGGCCCATGTTAGGATGTCTGATTTTATAGTCGCCGGGACGCAGTAAATAAGGTCCTTGGAGCCAACAGTAAGCAACGGTTGGCGTGCATCAAATGCAATAAACTCTCAGTAAAGGTACATTATTCTGGGTTCCAGTACGCGAAAATTGCAGGACAGATGAGCGAGTGCATCAATGTAGGTCCATGATAAACTCGCAGGTCTAGGTAGCGGTTATAGCCCCAATTCAATCAGACGCGATGACTCGTAACGATCATGATTCAATCTAGAGCCATGCTTGTTCAGAGACGACCATCCCGCTTTTGGATTCGTCGAGGCCGTAAATACCGGTAGCGACAACGATGGCGGCGCCCTGGAGGCGGGCGGACAGGTAGAGAATTATATGGTAATGTAAAAGAAATGTGGTAAAATACGATGCAGCACCAAGACATATGGAGCGTCTCCTGGCCAGGGCTAGATCGAGACGAACAGGATGGAATTGAAAAGCTATGAGGCAGTTGGTGTTGCACATGACGTCAGTGACGTCATTTGACTTTTATATAAAGTCTGGTTGAAATTGGGTTTGTCGCAAACAAAATGCATTTCCTTCGTGTTTTACTACTAGTTGGCGCCGCACAAGCCTCATGGTTTGGCTCAGACACCCCACCAGCATACACATCCTGGTCCACCGCCGAGCTCTCAGCCTGGCTCCAAGCACATAACATCCCCGTTCCCTCAACTCCGTCCACGACCCAACTCCAGGAACTCGTCCGCGAGAACTGGAGCGCCGCCTCTGCATGGACATATGACCAATACGCCTCAGCCCAAAAGTCCTTTTCCGACATCCGTGATTCGTCCTTTGATGCCTGGGACGAGTCACGCCTCCGCGAGTTCCTCCTCGAACAGGGCGTCGTCGCTCCCTCCGGCCCGCGTGAGCAGCTCCTCCTCCTCGCCAAAAGCAAGTATCGTGCATACACCGACGCCGCCAGCTCCTTTTCCTCCCAGGCCAGCAGTGCCTCGTCATCAGCGTCCAGCGCCGTTTCCAATACCGTCGTACAGGCGACCGCAACAGCTCAGCGTGCATTCAACGATAACCGTGACTGGGTGTATTCTTCATGGGATGACTCCCAGCTGCGTGCGTACCTCGAGGATAAGGGTGTCCTCAAGACACAGACCCAGAAATCCCGTGACCAGCTCCTCGCCATGATGCGCGAGACCTACGCCGCCGTTACCAACCCCGTCTACGATGCATGGAGCACCTCCTACATGGTGCGCCACCCCTTTCCTTTCTTGTTCCACACTGACCACCTCCCAGAAAGAGTGGCTCGTGAGCCACAACATTATCCGCTCCGATGCACAATACAAGCGCGATGAGCTCCGGGGCAAGCTTGCGTCCTACTACTACGACACCTCCGACTACGCATGGTCCACCTGGGACGACTCTGCCCTCCGCACCTGGCTCATCGCTAACAATGTCATCAAGCCCGAAGCCCAGATTGCCCGCCCTAAGCTGCTGAAACTCATCCAGTACGCCCTTTCCCCCCCTTTTTATGATTCTACTCACTTACGTTGCACAGGGATAACTACACACAGGCCCCATCCACATTCTGGGCCGCATGGTCCGACTCCCAGCTCCGTGCCTGGCTCGTTGACCATGGCTACATCGCATCCGACGCCCAGCTTAAGCGCGACAAGATGGTCAAGATTGCTGATGAAAAGTATAGCGACGCTTCCAGCAAGACTGCGGCGTATCTGACATGGCCCGACGCGCGCCTCCGCGCATTCCTCCGCGAGCAGGGTGTACCTGAGGACATGGTACCTGGAGATCGCCCGGGACTTCTTCGTGTGTCCCTTTGCTTTATTTTCTGACACAAGATTGTTGACGTTCGCATGCAGAAGAGACCCGCATCCGGTACATCCAGACTCGCACACGCGCCGAGGCTCTTTTTGCCCGCGTTAGCGCCATTGTGAACGGAAACGTGCGCAGTGCCGAAGACGCCATTGGCCACCTCATCGATCTGCTCCGTGGGGAAGGAGACCGTGCGCGCGACGCGGGTGCGAAGAAATACGATCAGACATACAAAGAGGGCGAGCGGGCGTATAGAGAGGGCGAGAAGGCGTTTGAGGAGAAGAAGCAGAAAGCATATGAGAATGTCAAGGAGAAGGGCGGCAAAGGGACTGAGTTGTAGCATGTCAAGGCTTTGAAGTATTGTATGTATGCTAATGAAGTGTGAATATGATCTTGTAATGTGTTTTGACGCACTTTTTGTCCTCGTCTACATACAGGGTTCAATGGTTGGATTCGGATACACTATCGTCAAATGTTGGTCAAATGACACAAAACGGTTGATTGACTTGCGCTGAACATCCAACTCCACGAAAATATTTCATGTTTTGTAATTTGATTCAACTGTATGCAAGGGGGTCCCAAAATGCAAGGGGGAACCGGGATTGCGAGCCGTCAACCGAGGTAGGGGGGGGGGGGTCACTTGGAATGTCTAAAAAAAATTTTGTAATGATGAAAATTTCGGGTGTTCCAGGCGCTTTTTGAGCGCATCTGGGACCCACTTTGGGCACTTTGTACACATCTGAGGCAATCGTCACACTCGTAAGGTGTTCGCAGTGTATTTGGATCATAGTATTTGGAAATCATTGCAAAGAGGCGGCGAGATGTGCGGAATGTGAACTTGTTAGCAGACCCGCTTCTTGGATGCTTGAGGCCACATACGCCGCGGTTCCCCCACCCTGTACCCCCATTTTTTGCGGTCCCGTTCACCCATAGTATGGCCCGTTTGCGACCAGTCAGTTGCGCTGCTCTTGTTTGTGATCTGTTTGCTGTCTGCTGTGGCTCGTTTGACCCCGTCACCGCCTGTGTGGATAAGTGACATTGAGCTTTGTTTTCGGGTTTCGTGGCGATTGGGCAGCGCATGGGCATGTAGGTAGAGTGGGGGCAGGCAGGTAGTCAGCAAGCATAGAGGTGGTGCGGCGATTACCTTGTGTAATCCGGGGGTTTATGAGTAAGTGTGCGCAGCAGCAGCACGCAAACACTATTCAAAGATCTATTATATCGCTGTGAAGCTGAAATGAGAAGCTTTCGCGGAGAAAAAGAAAAACAAGATGCACTTCATCAGGAAAACCCAGATCTGCCAAATACTTCATCAGCAAAACATGGGTTTGACTAATATCCCTTAAATGTGACTTAAATGTACTATTTCAAGTATTTAAGCCAAGTTAGTATCTTCGGCCATTGCCCTTAAAATAAGTCAATGGACTTATTTGATAGTACCGAAAAGTTACATGTTAGGCACAAAAGGGAAAAAGGTAGCTAGTCATAGTAAGTCGCCAAGTGTAAGGACACGCCAAAACAACCAAAAGGAAGCGGCAGTCTCTCAAGTAGAATGAATAGAAAAGAGAAGATGAATACGAATGACTTAAGATCCCACTTGTTAAGGCGGAAACCAAAGAGAATCGAATTAGCGTACATAATACAAGTGAAAAGCCTTAAGTACTTCTAGAGTATTTGGCAATAAAAGGTAAAGAAAACAATGTAAAGTAATATCCTAATGCATGTGTATCCATGATGCAAAACCGCGGTTTGGCTTACATAATGGATCACGTGATGGTCTGCGATAAGGATTTGAGAAAGATAAGATAAACCCCTGATAAGATATGATAAGCTCTGATAAGATAAGGGATAGATAGATAAGATGAAAAGACTTAGAGGAAAGAAAGGAAAAGAGCGAGTCGTGACATAACTCCCCTTCTAGGATTTTTCCTCCGGAAAAATAAAGAAAATGATAGAAGAAAGAAAAAGAGAAAAGAAAAACTCCGCATCGCCTCAAGCGAAGATTGACTCCAGTGCGGCAAACAAAGGGGCGTACACAGTACGACGAGGAGAACACTTTGGAGAATATCCATGGTTCATCAAACTCAATCGTCTGCTCGCTACACAATGTTATGAAACAAATAATAAAAAATCCTACTCCCCTTCTAGGGTGCGAATAAGAGAGATCCCTCAGGGACGGTGAAATTGGTATATGGTTGGAATAAATTATCGAACTGTGTTTGTGAGATACCCTGTATCTTCCGTGGGCCGATGGATTCCTGCGATGAAATCGTTAACTAGATCCATGGAATTTTTAAGATTCGCAATCGGCTCCCAAGTAGAATGTTCTGGAGAATAACCTTCCCACTGAACGTAGTACTGAAGTCGTCCTCGTTCCAGACGCGAATCAAGAATCTTCTCGACGTGGTATTCAAACTCGCCGTCAATATCAATGGAGGGGGTGGTGCGGATGTTTGACCAGCAATAGGAGGGGTAAAGGGCGGATACGGGAAACGTTCACAACCGGGTGAATACGAATCGAGCTGGGGAATTTTAATTTGACCGCATGTGAACCACGAGTTCTAAAACTTCGAAGGACCAATACGACGTTCCGCGAGTTTCTTCGACGGACGTTTAATGTCTAGATCTTTAGTCTCTAGCCATACTTTATCGCCTACTTTATACTTCGGCATATCTCCACGGTGTTGATCAGCATACCGCTTCATTTCGTCTCGGGATTTAATAAGGGCGGCTTGCGCTTCTTCCTGAATGTGTTTCATTCGCTCGGCGAACTCGATTGCCGTCTCATTCTTCTGGGAACGTATCGGTTCAAAACCCATGCGCGGGTGCCTGCCGTTGACAGATAAAAAGGAGAAATCTTCGTGCTAGAGTGGATTGCGTTGTTATGTGCGAACTCCGCTGAAGCGAGCCATTCCGACCAGTCGGTTTGTCGATGATCAATAAAAGTCGTAAATAGGCTTCAATATCCTGATTGACGCGTTCGGTTGCCCGTCCGTCTGCGGGTGATAAGCTGTCGATAATTTAGTTTGAATGCCCAATAGAGAATTTAACTCTTTCATCATCACAGATGCGAATTGAGGACCTCGATCTGAAATAATTGAATCCGGAAGGCCGTGATGCTTCCAATAAAGTCGCGGTATAATTTAGCAAGACCAAGAGAAGACGTCTCAGACGTTGTGGGAATAAAATGCGCCATCTTCGAGGTACGATCAACGACCACAACTATAGCATTATATCCGGATGATAACGGTAATCCAGTAATAAAATCGCAGGATACAGCCTTCCAAGGTTCGACCGGGGTACTCATCGGTACGAGCTTTCCGACAGGAGGGGCGGGGAAGTTCTTTGCCTTTGACATTTGTCGCACCCGTCGACGTAAGAAAATATAAATTTAGCCATACCAGGCCACCAATAATTCGCGTTATTAATTCTAATGTTTTGTTTCGTCCTGGGTGTCCAGTAACGACCGACTCGTGATGTAACTTGACATCTCTCGACGGACATCCGGCAACTTCGGAACGTAAACCTTTCCTCTGAACAGTATTAAATCCTGCTCTTCGGACCACTCCTCTGAACGCAAACGCTTAGTCGCTGAATGCTTCAATTCCTCAATCGCCTTAACCACCGCTTCATCCCAATCCTTCGACTTCCTAATCTTCTTCAATAACTCCTCCTCATGGCCGTCCAAGAGCACATGACCCTGCTGAAGGGCTTTAATAGAAAAGAATTCGGGTTTTAAGAGTGTGACGTCATCGTTATCGGACTCTACACCCCTCTTTAGGTCTGTTCTCCTGGACAGAGCGTCGGCCTTTCCCATAGCCGCTCCGGGTTTGTTAATAAGTAAGAAATCAAAACGTGATAAATAAAGGCCCATCGAGCCTGTCTACGATTAAGTTTTTTACTAGTCATAAATATTGTAAGTTTTATGGTCCGACCATATTTCTACTGTTTCGTCCGCGCCTTCTAAATAATGACGCCAAGCTTCTAAGCATCGAATGATACTCAGCATCTCTTTGTCATGTACATCATAATTACGTTCACGTCAGATAAAGATTTGGAATAATAAGCGCACGGCCTCCATTTACCGTCGTCGCATAACATACTAAAATACCACCAGTAGCAAAGTCCGAAGCGTCCGACTCTACGCGTAACTTCCGTTTAGGATCTGCCGTAACCAGGATCGGGTTCGACGTGAAACGTTTCTTTAGCGTATCGAAGGCAACTTGTTGCTTATCAGTCCATTCGAACTTCGAGTCCTTCCGTAATAAATTGTTTAAGGCCCCGCTAACTTGGAGAACCCTCAATAAACGTCTATAAAATTGGCGAATCCAGGAATTTCCGTATTTCCCGGACCGTCTTCGGGACCGGCCATTTAGAACCGCGTCCGTCTTATCTTCTGCCATCCGTACAACTCCTTTATCCAATATTAACCCTAGGAATCCACCTTCTGGGTACTGAATGAACACTTCTCCGGCTTCAAGAACAAGTCGTTGTCTAATAGGATCTGGAGAACCCGTTCGACGATCTTTTCGTTTTCTTCTTGCGTGTCGGTGAAGATAAGAATATCATCAATATATACGACACATGTCCTTCGTCGATAAGCTCTCGGAGTAATGCGTTCATCATGTTTGGAAGGTAGCCGGTGAATTACATAAACCAAAATACATAACTAATGGCTCGAAGGAACCGCGATGCGTGGTGAACGCCGCTTTCCATTCGTCGCCCTCTTTTGTCCTACGTTATTGTAGCCCCAGCGTAGGTCGAGCTTTGTGAACCATTTGATTTTCCCGCTTTATCAATCAAGTCGGCGATCATCGGTAATGGATAATTATTTTTGATCGTCCACGCATTAAGGAATCGGTAATCCTGTACCATGCGTTTCTTGCCATCCTTCTTTGGTACGAAAAAGACAGCGGACGTCTGCGGAGACTTGCTTTCGCGAATATAGCCTTTAGATAATTGATCTTTAAAAATCGTCGACCTCCTTCTGTTCGGTAGGCGATAAATTAATGACTTTGGCCTTCTTGGGCACAAATCCTTCTTCAACTCATCCCATGATCCCATGTCTTGCGCTCGGGCATCCGCTCCGACGCTTTCTTTTCAAAACTTTTAACCACCGCCTAAACCTGCGGGGATCTTTCTTCTAAACCGGGTTCGGTAGGCTCCGGTAAACCACTTATCAACGGAGGGGCGTCAAAGCTCTCCTCGATCTCCACTGTGCGCACGAAGTGTTCCGCAACAACCTCGTAGACCGTTTCGTCAAAACGAATCTCCTCTAAAGGGCACCTTCTTGTTCCGTTATGATCCCGCCTATAACACGGTCGGAATCCTCATCATCGACTCCTCGATCGTCGTTTTATACTGCCAGCGCGAAGCCATGGCCTTACGTTTCTTTTGGTTTTAGCCGCACGGATAGCCACGTTGCATTCCGCCGGACATCTATTCATAGAGACTTCCCCAGTCGTCCAGTCGATCGTGGGGTTATGCTTCTTAAGCCATGTGTGTCCCAAAATAACTTTAGTTTTCCGAGTGTCGTCACTTCAATAACATGCGTTCCTTATGGCCCTTGTGGGAAACCATCAAGGTAATTTCGTCAGAAATAAAACCAGCCGCGTTTTCGGTACCGTCCACATTAAATACTCGTATAGGGTGACGTAACGATCGTGTAGTCCAACCCATTTCTTTTACATAAGCTTTATCAATGAATGACCGGTAGCTCCGCTATCCAATAAGGCCTGTGTGTTGGCCGTCGCATGTGTGTCTAATGTCGTCATCGTGATCGACATTTTAAGCTCTCGATCCAAATTGAGTGTGCGAATAAAGTAATTTCCACTTATGGGAAAACCAGGACGGGCCGAAGCACCGATACTGCCGGGACCCACGAGTTCACCAGACTCGGGACGGACAGATGACCCATTCAAGGGCTCCTGATTGGTCGACAGGTTCGTAACGCCGGGACCCAGCTTCACTGGACGGACGTCAGACGGAACCCCAAGACCCTTACTACGCTCTACTCGTTTTCCTTCGAAATGAGCTTCGTACTGTTAGTCGCTTCTCCAGAGCAGACCCTTGAGCACCATTAACCATAATAACTGGGAATGGTTTGATATCACCGACCCGTGCCTTTTCCGGTAGCATAACCTTCGATACATTGGTAAACTATTTAAATTAGAAATGTTATAGGAATATTTAAAGGGGAAAAGAACCGTCCACCGATTTTGACGTTGCCTCATCATCGGTTTCCATACTATCTACAGAAGAGAAGAAAAGAAATTGTTCGGTTTGGATACCGTTGGTACAGAGGAAAAGAGAAACTATTTTACAGGAGTAGAAAAAGAGAAATATTTTTTTATTTTGTGGTGTTTTATTTTTTTTTGTATGTACGGCAATTTTTACGTAAGTGTCCTGGTAAATTACAATGATAACATAATTTGTTTTTATTTATTTTCTTTTGTTTTTGTATTTTCTTTGAAACTCGACGAGCGGTCGCAGCTTCTAATTTTCTATATCGAGACGCGGGAAATGTTTTCATAATTGGGGTAGTCATCCCCGATGAGCTTTCGCTCGGTGCTGAATACAAATAAGGGCGCGCTGGTGTAATAGGCGCAGCGGCCAGGATTGTGGTAGTGGAGGAATTCATGAAAGGATGACTCAGCCGACCGAAATGCATGGCCAGACGCTGAGGATAGAAGCAATTTTTCTTCTACTTGTTTTGATAGATCCTCAATCCTTTCGTTTCGGATTTGGATGTCCTTCATCATTCCTTCCATTAACGTTGTCAACATCTCGATTTGATGTTGCAATTGGAGGATGGGGGCAGGGATAGGAGTGGGAGTAGACGGGGGTGTGTCCCGTAATATCGCGTCCAATTGGGACCGATATAGTAACATGCGTTTTTCAAGATACGCTATCTTATCATCAGACACCCACGTGTAGGGGTCCGACATATTGCCTAAATAGGACGTGGGGCGGCGATACCCACGAACAGAATTCCAGGAAGAGGGACGGCCGGACTCAGGCCAGAGTGTTCCAAAGAGTGCCTGTAGGAGGCGTCTGACCGTTACACGCTCCTAACCCTTAAACGCTGATCCTGCGCAAGGTGTGGGGTAGACGTGCAGTGGGAGAGTGTCGATTCGCTCTTACGGAATTGGAGTGCAGGTAATGGAAGAAATGACTAGCCTTTATGTTCCCAATCAAAGACAGCCAGAGAAATAAATTTCAACTGGTGTTTTAATTGAAAACCAAAAGTGTTGAACTTGAAACCAAGAGAGGCAGATCGATAAATCGAAACTGCAATTCCTAGTCCAAGGTTGTTGAATGTTGAAAATAAGGCGCGAGCTTGACGCCAAAGCGAGAGAGGGCCGCATTGAGAATTCGATTCTTCTGTAAGGACACGCCAAAACCAACCAAAAGGAAGGCGGCAGTCTCTCAAGTAGAATGAATAGAAAAGAAAGAGATGAATAGGAATGACTTAAGATCCCACTTGTTAAGGCAGAAACCAAAGAGAATCGAATTAGCGTACATAATACAAGTGAAAAGCCTTATGTACTTCTAGAGTATTTGGCAATAAAAGGTAAAGAAAACAATGTAAAGTAATATCCTAATGCATGCGTGATCCATGATGCAAAACCGCGGTTTGGCTTACATAAGCGATCACGTGATGGTCTGCGATAAGGATTTGAGAAAGATAAGATAAACCCCTGATAAGATATGATAAGCTCTGATAAGATAAGGGGATAAGATAAGATAAGATGAGAAAGACTTAGAGGAAAGAAAAGAAAAGAGTGAGTCGTGACATTAGCCAAGGGAGAATGAGCGGCCCTTTCTCGAAGGAGGAATTGGAAGACATTCTCAAGGGCCCTTTCCAGTCGTCCCCTCTCATCGTCGTCACCCAGCCCCAGGCCGGTGACCTTCCCGACAAGACGCGCATATGTCGTCATCTGTCCAAGTCTGACAGGCTTCATCCGGCGACCAACGACTTCATCGACTCTGACAAATTCCCCACCCGTTTCGGTTCAGCCGCCGAAGTGGCCGAAATCGTGAGTACATCTCCCTGCCCTCGTTTCCCCTGCCCTCGTTACCCGGTTGGGTTTTGTCTTCGTCCATATAGTCCAGCAGGGACCCGTTCTTTATTCTCATTTTCTCATAGCCCAGCAGGGGCTCGCCTCCTGTCCTTTTAACCCAGCCGGGGTGCCCTTCCCGTTTCCGCGGCCCAGCAGGGGCTTGCCTTATCCGCCCGTGGCCCGGTGGGGCCTCGCTTCTCTTTTGCTGGTCCAGCAGGGGCTTGACTCGTTTCCACAGCCCGTGAGGCGCCACCCTTTTCCTTGCCCGTTTCAGCCCGTCCCCGCTTAACCTCGCTGATCCCTGTCTCCAGATCTCCTCAGCCCCCTTGGGTACGGAGGCCATGACTCTCGACATAGCAAAATTTCATCGCACCTGCCCCATCCATCCCGAGCACAAGCCATGGTTTGCCCTCCAGCACGAGGGCAGTTTTTACATGGATCATACCTGCCCTTTCGGCTGCTCCTCCTCTAGTAGTAATGCCGGAATGATTGCCAACGCAACCGTTTCAATCTGGGAGTGCCTCGGAGTAGGTCCTATTGTCAAATATGAGGATGACCTCTCTGTTTTCCATTTCCCTTCCTCTTCCAGCCCCACACCTTCCTTTCCCTACGACCGCGCCGAAGCCTTGGCCCGCATTGCCGATCTTCAGGTGCCTTGGCACCCGGACAAGGGCCAAGACTTCGGATCCTCATTCACTTACATTGGCTTTCTTTGGGACATTCCCTCTCACACGGTGCGCCTTCCAGACGAGAAACGCATCAAATTCCTCACCCGGGCCAAATGTTTTGTCGGCGCCTTCTCAAACCATCCTTGCCAGATGTTGGATGTCATGAAGATTCACGGCTCCTTATGCCATATCGCCTTCGTGTATCCTAACAGTCGCTCTCGCCTCCCCTCCCTCTCAAACTTCATTACGACCTTCAAGAACAACTCCTTCACTCGCCGTTACCCCCCTCGTTCCCTCATTGCCGACCTCAGGTGGTGGATCTCTATTCTCGAAATCCCTAACGTCACTCGCTCCCTCTCGTCTCGGGGCCCAGCAGTCGATCATCACATGTTTGTCGACGCCTCCACCTCCTGGGGAATAGGGATCATCTTCGGACACATGTGGGAGGCCTGGTCTCTAATCCCCGGATGGCGGGGCCCATGCCGCGACATCGGTTGGCTCGAAGGTGTAGCCCTCGAACTTCTCATCTATCTCCTAGAAGACCGCGGCTTCCGCAACTGCCACCTCATTGTCCATTCCGATAACGAAGGAGTCATCGGCGCCTTTGATAAAGGCCGCAGTCGTAATTTTGAGGTTAACCTCTCCATCCAACGCTCTGCATATGCCCTCGCGGCCTGCAACATTTCCCTCTCGATTCAATACATTGAATCTAAACGTAACCCGGCTGACCCGATATCGCGGGGTATCTTAGGTACCCTCTCCGCTCTCACCCCTCTCGTCCCATGCTCATTTCCTTAGGTGCAGCTGGAGACCGTCTCTCCTCCAATTTCAAGCTCCTGCCCAAGCTTCAGCCTTTTCTCTCACATGTTTAGATACAAATCTTGGAACTCGGCGGCAGTACGTCCTGTCGCGACGGAGGAGGAGGTTCAACCACGGAAGAACACATTGAAGTTACCCCCAATTTCCCGCTCTATCTCGCTCCCATCTCCCTCGGTTGTTCCACCCCGCGCCTCCTCTAGTCGAACCATCACTCCACGGAAGCCCCACGCCGGTCGTGACCTCCAACTAAATCCTTATCGTCCCCACGTCGCAGCTGCTCACCGTCTCAGGTGCTGGTCCACCCCCTTCTCCCTCAATTCCGAGGCCGATATACTCCGTCATCTTCCTCCCTCTCTTGTTAAGAAAACTCTAGATCAAATTCATGGTGCCCTTGCCCCGAATACCAAGACCTCCTACGGCGCGGGTCTCCTCCGTTTCAATCAGTTCTGTGACAAGTTCGGCATCTCAGAAGGCGACTGCATTGTTGGAGTGCAAGCTCACTCAGTATTTAGACTTAGAATAATTTCCGCTTTACCGATTATGTAAGCACGTCCAGTCTTTTACATTCGAGGATTGTTCCTCATACAACAATACATACAACATATCTATCTAATAATATCTAATACCACCCCATCTGCCTCCTCCACTGCCAACAGGTTATGGGCCCTGGGCAACCTACAATGTCATCACTCGAAGTTCCAAACCTCAAAGACACTGGTTCAAATTGGGTCAGCTACAAGGAGAAGGTAATAAACCTCCTGACTCACGAAGGACTCGAACGTCATCTGTACGGAACCGCGCCGAAGCCAGAGGAGCTTCACGAGGTGGATGGGAAGTGGGTCCTTGAAGGAAACCCCACGAAACCGCTCAACGACGGCGAAATCGAAGAGCAGAATACAAAAATTGACATTTTTGAGCAAAAGGAGGCAATTGTTCGAGGAGTTATCTATGCAACAATTAGCAGATACACCCACCTTCGAATCTACAAAGAGAAGACCTCCGCGAAGCTCTGGAAAAAGCTCATTAGTCTTTTCGAGAATGAAGAGAACAAATCTTTCATGGCCATCCTACGGTCCCTTCGAACTGCCGAAAAACGCGTCAAAAACGCGATGGTAATACTGGAAAAGCGAGGGGAAGAGCCTGAGGAAAAGATGGAAGAAAAGAATAGCGAACCGCGCACGAGCGCAGGGCATGCTCGCGACGAAGAATGCTATAGGAGAGGAGGAGGAAGAGAAGGTCAGGAACCACAGGAAGAGGAGACGACGGACACCAACGAAGAGTTGGATATACCCCGCGAGACCTCATACCCCTGTGAAGACACCCCTGCCCTATCCACTCGAAGACCCTCGCCGCGCACCGTCGATCGAACCCCCGAGAGTCGAAATACATACCAAACTAATTGCGAACATAAACCGCCCGAAATCCATATTGAAATCCCAATCGCGCGCGAGATGTCGTCGAAAAACGCGAATCCGTGCGAAATCACACCAGAAAACGAAGACGAACCAAATTATATTGAAGAAAAAGCATATACAATACAAGACGAACACCCTATACCCCGAAAAACCGAACCCGAAGTGGTTAAAGGCCATAAAACCGATATTGACGAAGATTCCGCAAGCTATATGATCTGTGGGGCAGAAAAGCGATCAAGAGCGGTTACAGGGAACGTTTACCTTCGTAGGAATGACCTCCCAACACCCCGAACCGTCCAGATCGAGGGGAAGAATGCGCCCAGCATCTCCAGCCCCAGCCGAAGCATCAAAAATAAAGTTGTCGAATTACCGCGCGCTAATAGGCAAGTTTTGAAGGCCTTGGGAACCGCTCCCGAACGGTCCAACAATCAGCCAAAACCGCCGGAAAATGATCGCGCAACATACCTATCTTTGTCCAACCCACTCAGACAAACCACCGAGATCCGTTCGGATAAACCCCCGGACGTGAATAGGCGCGAATTGAAGCCCTCGATAACCGCTTTCCAACGCGCTAACAATCAGCCAAAACGGATTAAAAACGGCCGTGCAACGGACATACCTTCGTCCAAGCACAAATCCATCATTCCCAAAACCCCACCGATATCTCCCAATCTAATAGGCCCTCGAAGCGACACCCCAACCGACCCAGAATCGGATATCCATCGCGATTTTCGTGCCAGGAGGCCCCCAGAAGCCTGGAGTCAGTCCATCAGGCAAGACCCACCTATCTTGGAGCCTGGACCAGCAGAAGAGATCGATTATCGGGATCTCAGAGACCTGCCTAGGGAAGACAGAGGGTTAGGAAGACACTTAGGAGGACCAGCCTACCTATTTGCGATGGCCACAGGAGTTGAACCTCGAGGAAGCGCCCAAGAATCATCAACAATCGCTCGGTCAGCATCCAAACGTCCAAATCGGGACATTTCGACTTCAACAAGAATTCACACTCGTTTTGACCACCTCAAGACAATTCAACAATACATTCTTTTATATTATGAAGTATATCTACCTACTTACAAGCTCAAGACCCTTCGTTTCGCTTGAGGGGAAGTGTTGGAGTGCAAGCTCACTCAGTATTTAGACTTAGAATAACTTCCGCTTTACCGATTATGTAAGCACGTCCAGTCTTTTACATTCGAGGATTGTTCCTCATACAACAATACATACAACATATCTATCTAATAATATCTAATACCACCCCATCTGCCTCCTCCACTGCCAACACGCATGCCCGCCTCTCACATCCTCCTTACGGCTTTCGTGAGTGAGTACTCAGGTTCTGTTTCTGGCAAGCCGCAAGACCATCAAGGTGTGGCTTGCCGGGCTCAAGGAAGTTGGCATGATGTCTCGCATGCTCCCTGGTGCGGTGACGATCGTTGGTTGGAATTGGCACGTACCACTGCCAACAAACAAGGATCTTCTCTCCGCCGTCCCCCACGCCCGCCTGCCACTACCGAACACCTCTCCGCTCTTCGCAAGCATCTTGATATTTCCCAGCCCCACGACGCAGCCACTTGGGCTATTGCCACCGCCGCCTTCTGGGGTTGTCGCCGCCTTGGAGAACTTACTGTCCCCTCCATCCCTGGATTCTCGCCTTCACTTCATGTACACCGTTCCGTCCTCATCAAGTTCTCCACCAATCCCGATGGTTCCTCCTCCGCCTCTCTCCACCTCCCCTGGACCAAGACAACGAAACAAGAAGGGGGCTCCCTGGTCCTTACGGGCCGATCCGACCATCTCTGCCCAGTTCAGGCCCTCAAAAACATCAGGGAAACTGGGTCTGTGATATCTTTGAGTATTTTCTGAGATTATACAACTTTGGCTGATATGTTGACAATTTGTCAAAATGTTGACAAATTGTCAGGAATGCGACATCCCCTTGATATTTTGCAAAATGTTACACAATGTTCTGAAAATGTTACCCCATATTGCAAAATCACGAACCAAACCCCTCAATATCCCCACAAGATTTTTGCAATTTGGTAAATTATTTCACAAAATGTTATAAGAAGACACAAATATATTGCCAAATTCCAGTCAATTTTCATCATTTACAAGCCCACATGAAGAGTTAATTCAAAATTATATTGAGTCATAGCAGTACTAGTTTACAAACATGATAAGTGTGACGTGCAACAGGCTATGGGTACATGGTACTACGGGAAAAAGAAAAGGAGGCGGGGGGTGAAACGCGCCTGCCGCGCGAAAAGCGTCATGGGGGTGAATATGTATGGGGGTGTGACGGTACTGGGGGCAGACTCGGAGTGTTGGTTGAGGTAATGGATGGGGTGGATGGGGGTAGTAGCAAGGAACTAGAGATGGCGGCAGGCGACGGCTGGGTACCGAAGGGGCTCGGCCCTTCCTGAGCGTCGCGTTGGGCTGGAGATGGTCAGTATGCACTCACGGTGTGCGGGGATGCCTAAACGGAGAGCCGGTGGGGTGTGGCGGGAGCGGGTACCTGTGAAAGGAGCTCGGCCCTTCCTGAGCGTCGCGTTGGGCCGGGGATGATCAGTATGCACTCACGGTGTGCGGGGATGCCTAAACGGAGAGCCGGTGGGGTGCGACGAGAGTGGGTACCTGTGATGTGGCCAGTGCGGTTGGGGTGGTCAATATGCACCTATAGTGCATGGGGGATGCTCAAATGAAAACCTGTGGGGTGTTAGACTAGCATGATGAGTATAGGTACATACGAGGTGTTCGCGTGGGCGCATCCTGGCGCAGGGGATGGAAGAGGACGAGCTAGTGCGGTCGGATGTGAGAGGGATTAGCATGGCGTTCCGGGGGAGAAGTTTGGGCCCTCAATATCGGTCTTGCATGCTGAGTTTTCGGGGTAGTGATGAGTCGTTGAGGTGTAGGATGTTTTAGCACTCACCAAGCACCGAGTAGCCCACTATGGCCCTGCCATTGGCCTCAACAGCAGCGCGAAATAACAAAGTCAAGCGTGGGTTCAACGTTCAGCGTTCAACGGTTCAGAGTTCACGTTCAATGTTCAGCACAAAAAAAATATTGTAACTCCGACTCCGCTTCCCGTTCGCTCCCGAGGCCCGAATATCCGCTGTCTCCGCTCGATTTCCTATCTGTTTGCACCCGCCCAAGCTGTTGACCCCGCCATCTGTCTGGCACCAGCATGCCTACCCGCACATATCGCACCGAATTGCATACGCACCCCACACATCGACCTATGCATACACACCACCCGTCTGGCCTGCCTCCGCATTATGCTGCCCATCCAGTTCGTCTCTGCATGCGCATGCGCTGTCCAATGTCCATCCGACCTACGACCTACCTTCTCATAAATGAGCTCGGGGGTATGCACTCATGCGCACCCACCCATCCACCTACGGCCTTCTCTCGCAACCGAGAGAGCATCTTATGTGGCTGGGAGTCCATCACCTGGGCTATACAGTACGTTTTCACATATTATACCTATGTGCCCACCACTTCCTCCTCATTTACGAGAGATCGGAAGTGGGGTGGCTCGCGTTCACTTCACATACCCCGGCTACCCTCGCAGCGCTTTTTGCGCACGTCATTTGACGCGCGCAACGTGTTGCGAGGCAAAACGGCGGATGTGAGCTGTGATTCTCATAGCCATCGCGGGTGTGCGCGAAAACCATTTGTTTTCGCATGGGTTTGCATCTTTGCCCTTGACTCATGTCCATCACATCCATCGCCCTCGCCTTGCTCTCTCCATTTCTCGCATGTGCTCTACTCACAAAGTGTCATTTATGTCCTGGTTATTCAGAAGTAAATGTATCTATGTATTACAATACATATATGATCAAATTTGCTATTGCAGTTGTACCCACAACATTATACGTGATTATGCAAAATAATGTAACATTTTATAAGACCTCTAGGGTGTTCTGCATACATCGTGGTTTGGTGTAACATGATGTGAGATCTCAAGGGTACCTTAGATGTGTTGCATGATGTTATATCAAATTATAATAATGCAAGGTGCCCAGAGATCTCACACAATTATACAACATTTTGTAAGATGTCCATAGTACCTTACCCATGTTAGAATTTGGTATGAGATATTATACAATATTACAGGATTTTAGGTTATGTTATGATAATGCAACATGGGTTTAATATGTTGACAATTTTGCTACATGTTACAGAATATTTAAAAATCTCACAGATGCAGATTCCCTGATGAATCATCTCCGGGTCAACAAGCGCATCCCAGGTTCCGCTCCCCTTTTCGCCTCCCAGCTGCCTCAAGGAGGTTGGGCCTTTCCCCTTAAACATGTCTTCATGGCTACATGCTCTCGCATTTGGGCCCTCGAGAACCTAGATATTATATTTGGCCATAGCTTTCGCATTGGAGGCACGGTTGAACTCCTCTTAGCAGGTGTTTCCCCAGAGGTCGTTGCAGCCCTCGGCGGTTGGACATCTCTCGCTTTCCTCCTGTACTGGAGAAAACTCGAGCAGATTCTCCCCAGGAGCATCTCTAAGGCGTATTCTCAATCAAATTTACAAGACCTCGCAGCATCCTTTGAGCAGTTTCGCATCCACAATAAGATTCCCAAGAACATTCCCTTAGACACATTTTGATACTCCTCGTGTAACCGCTCTCCTCGCCAGTTTGAAATAATTGACATTGCCTTACCCCTCTATTCCCCAGTCGGCCAGAGCAATCAGCTTGTTTGGGTAACTCGCATCACGGTCTCATGTTGCCCGTAATCCGACTGTTGTGAGCTGACCGCTCTGGGTGGTATAGTCTGGATTCCGGCGCTCCATTCGCCGCTTTCCTTTTGGACTTCCTCAGACACTCAGAACCTTCGCCGCTTTCTTCTTTCATTCTTTTCCCTTGCGGGAATGGGATTTGCCCAGCATTCAAGGAGAACTCCTCGCGCGCTTCCCATTCCCTTTCAATCTCATTTCCTTTTTGGAAGGAAAATTTGCGAAGGTTCTTTCCCAAACCACGGAAATAGTATTCACAACCCCTCCTTGTTTCTCTATTTCCGTATCTCCCTTTCCCTGCTGGTTTGAGCACTGCCCGCTTATCTTATCATGCAACATGGAACACAAATGCCTCACTGTTTATCTGCTTCAGGTTTCCCCCATTTAGAATTTTCTGATTTCATTTTCATCTTTTTCCATCATCAACCCATCCTAAGTATTCGGCTGGGGTAGATCGAGGGATACCCTGGGCACATATGCCATCTTCGGGAAATAGATATTGGGCAATCCCTCAAGCTCAAATCAACCTGCATCTTTGATCCTTAGCCCAACATAGCAGATGCTCCATTCGGTCATATTAGTGCTACCCATTGTCCTGGATTGGCTGGGGATTGCTGAATCCTAAGCGCATCATTCCCACTCTAGAATCGGCCGCTTGGGGCCGTAATAGTACTACTAGATTCTTCCATTCTGCCTGTCTTTCATCTCACTTCTCTGTCCCGGAGCGATACTGGAGGCCCTGGCGACAGAAGCTACCGCATAGGCACCTTTTTTTCATCCAGAATCGAGTCTTTATCATCTTATTCAATCCACCCGGTCCAGAGGACAGGAAGATCATGTATCAGGAATATGCATATAGCAATTGTTTCTTCCAGCTTGAAACATTTGCACAGTATTGAACACGCCACCATTAACTTATCGCCCAAACAATCGGCCCCAAAAGCTTGTCTATATCTACCTGTGCATGAGGAACATGTGCGGATACAAGTCTCCTTGTCGTAATAAACCATCTTCGACGCCCTGTATTTGCCTTGATGGGTTATTGTAGAGGCGTGACGCCGAGGGGTAGATAGTAATATATCTCGCAGAAATCGTACTTAGGCCGTCATGAATCGGCTGATGGGGGTGTACGTTTTGCCTCGGCGATTGTATTCCCCCTGGCTTTGTCGACTATACCGAAGGGCATCAACATTTCTTGCTCTCTTTGATCCTCCTCCGGCCCTGTTCAGTGGTATGACTCCCTTACACTCGGCAGGTAGGAACTATGGATGTCATACGAATTGCGTCCGATCGTGGTTATTGTCTTTCGCCGCCCATTCCCGGGGCCCTTGATAAATGACATTAGTAACATCGATGTTGTGCTGAAGCCTGAGCTCCCGAATAGACTTTTCTCTGTAGATTTTCCCAGTGATATCGGGGGAACAACTCAACACAGTCTGGGGGATATAAATATGAGCAGGAAATCTCATCATGTATCATACTCAACTTGCCCCACTCTTGAATCTCATAGCACAATGGCTCAACTCAACGGCAGAGAATACTTTATCAAGAGCCGTCTAAACAACGCCTTCGTGGGCCGCTCTCTAAGGGAAGACAAAAGTCTCTTGCCCAAAGCTATTGTTAGCGTCGACGGCCCGGACTCTCAAGCGGTATGTATGATCACCTAGATGATGCAGTACTATGCTGATCATGCTTACTATTTGAAACAGTGGTCAGTTGAACCAGTTGGTGGTAATCAGTACATACTGTCGATCCGCGGCGGCCGTACAGCTGTCTCCAAGGGGAGCGTTTTTGCCATTCTGCTCGACAGCCCCGAACCGGAGAAGTGGATTATAAAACGCCAGGCGAGTGGATATTACACGTAGGCTCCGTCCGCCCTTTGTTGCCCAACGCCTACTTAGCTGATTTATTTGGCTAGGATCGAGAGCTCCGACCAGCGTGGTGGGTGGATCCTCCCCGGGGGGGACGTAAATACACAGGTCAGTGTTTTGTAGCGGCGCCGTGGTTGCAAGACGGTGTGATTTGATACTTGCTGTGCGATAGGTCGCCTTCCGCCCTCTCATCATTGGACCATCCGAACCTCCCTTTTTCCCACCCAGCGAATTATGGGAGATCACTCCTGTCAATTAATGTTAAAAGAATATGTGTAGAATTACTGGGGCTGACCCGACGAATCATATGCTGTACGAACTTTTCGAGACGCATGAGTCATGGATCCACCTTTAGAGGCGGGCCTAATCTGAGTAGTTCGCAATTGCGGGATAGTCACCGCGCCGACTGACTTCCTGGAAGTCCCCAGTAAATATCTCAGATGGGGATCGCGGGCTTCTCATATGATGACCGTGACCGTGACACCCGCTCAGGCTGTCATTCTATCCGAATCAGCCGATGGAAGTGCACATCGCCTCCTGGGCGATCGCGTCCGAGTCTTCCTGGCTTGGGTCAACTATGTCTTGGAATCGACGTTTCTTGGGATTCTTTTGATCCTCGCCCTAGGTTCAGTGGTATTACTCGCTTACGCAATTGTCCATTTGGCAGGTGGGGTCCACGGATGGTCACTATATGAATTGCGTCCGGACCCCCGCCGGTTTCGTGATGATTGTCTTGCATCAAATTGTGCTGTTCATTCCTTTGGTGCATGGCACGTAGTGACATCGATGTTGTGCCGAAGCTCGAGCTCCCGAACAGCCTTTTCTCTGTAGATTTTCCCAGTGACATCCAGGGAGGGGGGGGAACAATTCCGCACGGTCTTGAGGGATATAAATATAGGCAGGAAAGCTCATTATGTCTCATACTCAACTTGCCCCACTCTCGAACCTCACAGTACGATGGCTTAACTTGAAAGTGGAAAATACCTTATTAGGAGCCGTCTGCGCGACACATTCGTCGGTCGCTCTCTGAGAGAAGACAGAAGTCTCCGGCCTAAAGCTATTGTTAGTGTCGACGGCCCGGACAATCAAACGGTATGTATGATCACCAGGCGACGTCTACCACGCTGATCATATTTACTGGAACAGTGGTCGGTTGAGTCACTTGGTGGTGATAGGTACATATTGTCGATTCGCGGCGGCCGTACTGCTATCGTCCAAGGACGCGTCTTCGCCGTTTTGCTCCCCGATCCCCAGCCGGAGGTGTGGACTATACGACGTCAAGCGAGTGGATACTACACGTAGGCTCTGCTCTGTTGGCCCGACATCTGCCTAGCTGATTCATGTTGTCAGGATTGAGAACTCAGACCGCCGTGGTGGGTGGATCCTCCCCGATGAAGAGGTAGACACGCAGGTCAGTGTTTTGTAACGACGCTAGTGGTCGTAAGATAGTGCGTCCTGATACTTACTATACGATAGGTACTCTCCCGCCCTCTCATCATTGGGCCGTCCAACCCTCCCTTCTTCCCACCTAACGAGTTATGGGAATTCATTCCTGCTGATGAATATTAAGAGAATATATGTAGAATTACTGTTGACCCAAGAAACCCCAATGTCTCTGAACCTGCAATCATATGTTGTGTGAATTTTTAGGATGTATGAATCACGACCCGCCTTTGGAGGCAGGCCTACCGGAAGTTAAAGAATGTAGTAAATATTGGGGATTTCAGATGCAAGCTTCTGATAGTCCTGATGGTAACGCAACCAGGGTTAAGTTTCAATGCAATGGATACCTCTATCGACATATTTCACAAATTATTTACTGCGTTTGTGCGCCATACCCCCTAATACCTTCTGCGAATGACCATGATGTCTCCAATTTACGTGACTCGGAGATTGTAATACCCTCTGCTGTGATTTTAGCCACTTGGTACTGTATCAGCCCGATTAGTATACGCTCTTGCGAGGCTTGCGGTGGACGGACCTTGTCAATGCTCCTAGCATCCCGGTAATATAATACTCGCATACTCTGTTCATGATCTTCAGTGCTTCATCCTCCGTGAGGGTGTCTTCCCGTCCTCTACCGCCTTCCGTAGCAACGGCTGTGCGATGTACGATCCATACCCTGTTGCGAGCGTCGACGCTGTATATGTTGTCCCCAACAAATCAACATAAGCCAAGAATCTGCGTAAACAATGAGCCAATGACATCAGGATGCGAGTAACACCAACCGTTTTCCATCTTTGAAGCCGCCCACGAGTAACGAATTCCATAGTGGATTCAGCTTGGACCGCCGCCCGTACATCACCTGTGATAAGTATTCGTGGATCTCTGCGGGCCCAGCGTGTGCCCGTCCTGCGCAGAAAATTCTTCGATTATGAGCTCTTCAAGCATGCTTTGGATGTATTGGAAATCGGACATGTCCCCCCGCACCGATGACGGTGTGGGAGCCGACGGGGTGTAGCCGCTGAATATCCTTGAAGCGCGCGAGAGAACCATATGAAGCTGCAGTCGCAAAATGAGAACAGCAGAAGGGGATGAGGGGGGTAACTGACCAAGGTTGTCGGCAGCCATCATGATTCCGTCCTTGTATTTAATCGCCAGAACGCTGGTTCCCGTCACGATTGGCTGTCTTCATTCGCAGTGGCGTTAGATTGAGGATATAATAGTAAAGAATGCCTACTGTGTGCGTTGAACACCATCGGCAATGCTCCTTGGGGGCGTGTCGCGCGGCGATAGGATATGTTCCATACGCGTCATAGGAATCATTTCGCTGTAATCTCTCTCTTAAGCGTGGGGTACTATCGTTGAGTGCGGATAACCTACAGGGCGACCCCAGTTCGTCGGAAAGTGATCCATGATTGATTTGAAGAGTAAGTGGAATCTGGAGGAACGCGCAAGCGTATGGTCTAAAGCCCTCGCACAACTCGAGCAAACAAAAGAGAAGATCCTGAGAGACACCCACAAACACAGATAAGCCTAGAGTACTACATTGAAATAGTATGTTGTATTTTTCTTTATTTTGTCCTATGAGTATTCCGTCTCGGTTGCAATCTCGTCGCGAGATTTTCATGTGCATTGTACATAAGGTATTAATTGATTCAAAATAAGCAGGGGTGCGGATATCAAGTATAAATACACGCAAGGTGTGTAGGGAGCGGGGGCCCTTAGGAGCAGCTCAATTTGTGGTTACCACTGATCTCCTTGCAGTTCCCCACCCATCGCCACTACATCAGATTGAACTTCATTAGCTCGCCCTCACAGCTACGCAAATCGATCAACTTCCATCGGTAGTTCCCCCTTGCCCTGAGCTCGACCGCCCTTCTCAAAATAATTACGCATACACCCCTAGGACTTGCCACAAGAGGAGTAATGCTCATGTTACACTCACGCCTTTGCTTTGTATAGCATATTCGGATACTTCAGGCCCTCTTCGTACAATTCATAGCGTCATCACCAGGTTTAAATGTGTAGGCCATGCCACAAATACGTTACGCTGCGTGGTGCTGCTCCACGTCTCTGCACGTGTTCATGTAAGATAAAATATTGAGTGGGATGGTAAGAGGACGCACCCTTGGTAGAGAGATCCTCGACTGAAGAAGGAATCCACCACCATTTGGCTCGTTAGCCACAGAGGCCATGATCTGCGCTTTGGTGGCTTTTATGTGGCACTAAGACTATGGGGACAAGTTATGGTGTCAGTGCATGAGGGGTGGTAACACAAACTGGGCACGCCGTAAGACAGTGTTTATGTGTGGGTGAGGGCATTGAGGAAGACTCCAAGAATTGGAGAGCCAGGGCGGAATACAAGACATAGGAGGGTAACAGGGAGAAAAAAATGCATTGTGTAAAAAAGAAAGAAGAAACACGAAAAATCGTGGTGAATGTTATATAAGTGGCGAGTGTGGGTCGCGTCCACCGCATTTATACTGGGAAGCATCGCACATCCAACATTATGTGGTAGTCGGAGCTCAGGAACATGAGACAAAGCAGATATTTCATTTTCTGGGACTATGACGAGGAGCTTGCGTTGCCGGTAACGTACTGTACCACAATCTCTATTCAAGGAATTATACCACCGACACCAACCACGCGATTGCTGGAAGATAGTGTATTTCAGTGGCGTCAGGAACGGACCCTAGTAAGGCTGTAAATGGTCGCCTGGGACAGCTGGGGACCTCGGAGCACTGGGGATGTGGGGTGTGGTACCGGTGGGCTATGGACCCTGGTATCGCCAGTGACATCGACACCCAGTCGCGGTCACCGGTGATCATAGAAGTCATCTGCCATTGATGGGATACTTGGCCGGACTCGGTGGGCTGGTAAGATATTAGGGTCTGGGATGGAGAGTACAATTAGCACATGATCATAATGTAGCACAGCCGTCCGCTGATATCCTGTACTGGCTCTTACCAGTAGCAACTCATGAAAAATGGGATCGTATTTGATGCGAGCTTAGAGGACGTTCTGATGCCTTGGGGAGGTATTTCAGGACTTCCCTTCGCTGCGTGGCCGGTAGATCGATGGTCAACAATACACTGGAGAACCGGGTACCACACCACGCGCCACTCGAACGGCAGGGGCGCAGCCTGAGGGTACGGGAAGTTTCGCACCCAGAGGTTGATGCAAGAAGCGCCCAATAAAATCCTCAGGTGATATAGGTTGATGTTGCCGGTGGTAGATTAGAGCATATTCTGACCACCTGTGGTTTGAAGACGCGAGGCGGTAGATGACAGGACGATGCTGTATGTGAACAAAACTTAATGGTGGCGTGCAGCTTGGATTGAAGTCTACGATTCCGAATGAAATATGAAGCGGACCGCTGGCTGAGGCGGCAGGTGCTAACTATAAACAACCGACCAGTAACCAGGAATAATGTCGAAGGCATGTTTCAAGTATGAAAGTGTTAAAACCACGGAAAATGTCTATTCGTCTTCTGGACAGCCAGGACGGGTCACCCCGGTTGGGGCAAATGGGGATGACCCGTGGCGACTCTAGGTTGCGAAGGTCCAAATTCCATAACTCCATGTCCACGCAAACTTACTGGCACAGATCTGGGGTCGCTTACATCATTCAGATGAGGGATTGACAATGGGATACGATCGATACACAGCGAGCAAATCTTAAATGGATTGACAACATATGGGCTGATCAAAAGAGGTGAGAGCCGGATAAATATTGAGCTGATGAGCATACCAACTGTGAAACAGGCAGGCTTTCTTGAGTGGATCAATGGCGGCGGGGGGTGGGTCCTGATAACATTGACACAGATAAACTTATGATGGGTATATGACAATGACACCAACCTAAACCAAGTTTATGCTCTGAAGAACAATGATATGACCCTGCCCTCGCGAATAACTATATAGGTTTGATCTTGAAGTGGAGCGAGATCAAGGAAAAGATTAGACACTTGAGGTCCTGCACTAGGTAATAGAAGACGCGGAGGCCTTCGGGATCTTCGCTGTCTTGTATATCAACCAAAGAACCGATTTTCGCCGTCTAGTGATTTCGTGTTATGACTCGTGGTAGGCGACATATGCAATGTACGAACCTCGAACGCAATATGATCACTTCCTATACGAATCTCAAGCTCCTGCTTGCCAACTATGTTCTTTTTCGGCCAGTTGGTGTCATCTTCTCTAAGGATCATCGATCATCAGCCCCTTCATGCGGCACTACTCCTTGGACAACATACTTGGTGATCTCGCTCGACTCGACGATCCTTTTCAGTTCTTTCAATACAATGGGCCAACCCACACTGAATACAGTCGATCACATCAGCCAGGCACGACGCGAAGAGAACAAATGGCTCGCACTCTCTTTCCTTATGAGACTATCATTCCGGTAATTGGAGTTGTTGGCATAGCGTAAACGGCCATGAGAGTATCAAATTCCAAGAACTCGTGTCCATGTTTACCAGAGTGACCGGTGCTAATATCTGTCAGCTGCGAAAAAAAAAACTTGGATGGATAAACATACTAATATCTGGAAAAAACATCAGCTTTTCTATATTATACGGAGGTCGTAATCCCTTACCTGAGATAAAAAGGATCTGCTTCGCTGCTCGTCATGTCGAAAGGCCTGTGCTTGATGGTTGGCGGGGGAAGAACCAACTGTTAGTCCACAAGTACTAACTTGAACTTGGGAGGTGGGAGACAAAGTTTTGTGCACGTGAGCCCCGACAGCGTCACGGACTCCGGTCACCACGGTAATATGATTATTAAATTAAAATAGCACTTGGATTTCAAATTTCTGAGTATCCACTTCGTTGTAACTTGCCGCTGAGTACTGAGGAAAGAAGCGCGGTACCAGTGCTGCCTGTTTCCCAAGTAATACGGTAAAACTATGCCTTTAAGTGCCACGGGCACAGCCGAAGCCCAAACACTTTTCCCGCAACTACACCAACGTTTGGTAGAGAGCGGAGAATGGGACAGGTTCGTCCCAAATTCAAATCCCGTTCACCTTATTTATATCTTCAGAATAAAATCTGTTTTAGATTCCAAGCTCAATGACAGCGGGTGGACGGATGACCTGCGACACCAAAGCAAAGGTGCGGGTTTTTCCCTTGGTCACTCCTCCTAGACTCGGCTTATCGCTCGCTCCATGTACGTAGAACAAGCCAGGAGTATGGACCCCCTTTCTTTTCATGCATTGTTGAAGGAGACGACAACTCGAGGTCAGCATTTGCTGCCTATGTGTTATCATTTACCCGTCGCACGAGTTTAACCAAGGTATTTGTAGCATCCTTGCCACTTTCCATTAAAAAGGATATCGTATCCCTCATTCGGAATTCCATTGAAAAGCAACTTGATTAACAACACTCTCATCATTCACCTTCTAGTGTATTACACATATATATTTACTTCAACGTTTTGAACAGCCTACCCGATACCCACATGTATTAAATCAACGATTGAATCTTTTGAGTCGCTTGCATTACTTGGACTGCAATAAATAACGACCCCCGTAGGTTACTTCCGCAGCCGTAGTCCTGGCCTCACTGCAGGGTTGTGCTACCAAAATGAGTAGCAGCGACCCCGACGGACCGTGCCGCTGTATTAGTGTTTATTTATTTTGTAGGGTGTTGGGTTCTGGTCCAAAGCCCGATCGGAAAGTGTGGCCACCAACTTTTTCCATTACCGTCCCAGCCCATGTTGAGACTTGCTTTCGGTCAGCCAATCCGCGTCTCCCTATCCCGGACAGCGCCATGGAAACGCTTCAACAGTAGTGTTCCAAGGTATTGAAAGCCTCTTTTTCTCAGGTTTGTATCTCAGCCTGTACTTAGACCGACGGGTTCACCAGAAGCGGGCCCACTGACAAGCACGGATGGAGGGTAAGAATTAATCGGAAATTTTATTTTCGTGTACTCATCTGCAATGTATTATAGGGTATCAAATGAGGTGGTTACGGCCCCTAAGTCCGTAGATTCAGCCACTCATATGCCAGCGGTCAGCGCGTCAGAGGAAACACTGTGTGTGCAGACAGTACCACTTCTTTATCACCAGAACTCATGTCTTTTAGTATCGAGACTTCCACAACACCAATATCAGAAGCCTTCCCTGTCCTCACTCCACACGCACACCTAACAAGTGGTCTCGATCCTAACACACTCCCATTCAGAATCCCTCTTGATGCCCTTGGCGCGAATTTCACGGAGGAACAGTACGCTTCTACTCTGGTACATGGGAGAGCAATCCACCTCCCCTTCTTCCATCCGCGTACGCACGACATACCTGTTGCGTCCATCCAATTCCGCTCCCACCATCCGCAATACCTGGACCTGTTCACCCACTTTGCCACCATGCTGCATCCTCACTCGGAATACCTGTCTCACGGGTCATCTGTTTGCCCACTAAACGCACTCTCTGGACCGTGTTGCGTGGGCCATTTGCACATAAGAAGAGTCAGGAAAATTTTGAGCGCCGCGTGCATAGGCGCGCAATAAAAGCTTGGGACGCGGATCCTGAAGTCGTGGATCGCTGGGTCAAATACCTCCGTCGACATGCACTTGGTGGCGTTGGTATGCGCGTAACAAAATGGGAGCGGATGCCCCTTGGTGTTGGTAAGACGCGGCTGGCGGATGTAATGGAGCGGTTAGAGAATCCTGCATCTGCAAGTGCAGACAAAATCAAAGCATTAGGAGATAAAATTGTTATGGACGAATTGGCTGCCATGGACAGTACCAGCCGTACAGTTGTTCCAGAGCACCAGTAGCTTTTCATGTTGAACTATTATCATTTCATGTTCAACGCGCGATAGACATCATTTTTCGTTTACACGAGTGACCTTTGTGGGACAATGGCCATAAATAGAGCAACTTAGGGTAGGCAGTTTCGCATCCCTCACACGGTTGACTAGGACTCATACTGATACTACCCTGTCGAATTCACCCTCAACCGTAACTTCAATGTCAACAGCGCCTCGACCCATATTTACAGAAACATCCGCGTATTCCCTCGCAGGAGTGCTCGCAGTCGGTCTTGTTGCATATACAGGATCTAAACTTCTCTTGCCCAAGAACAGCCGATGGCAGGACCGTTACACATTTATATGGCTGGTACGCAGGATTGCAATTAAGCCCGGATGATCTTTATGTTTTCTACAGGCTTTCGATGCTATGATTCACTTCTCATTTGAAGGCTCTTTCCTGTACCTTTCCACCTTTGGCCGGCAAGTCAACACGAGCACTGGCCCATTTGCCGAACTGTGTGCGTCCATTTGAACTACGGCCCTTCAGGTATTATATTCATGGTACACATAGGGCGCGAGTACGCAGCGGCCGACTTCCGTTGGGGTTTCTCTGACCCAACCGTTGTCTCCCTGGAAATCCTCACTGTCCTGGGCGCTGGACCACTCTGTTGTTATATACTCAAGCAGCTGGTCAACGATGACCCCGCGAGGCATTATTGGATCGTGGTTCTGAGTACTGCAGAGCTATACGGAGGGTACGCCTTGCCTGCGCGCTAAAACAGGCCGCGTCTCATGCATTCTAACATTATCCACCAGCTGGATGACTTTTTGCCCCGAATGGCTGACGGGCAGCCCGAATCTAGATACCTCAAACCCGCTTTATCTATGGGTTTATCTATTTGTGCGTTGCAAATGGCCAAAATCAACTACCCATACTCATTTTCGCATCTATTCATTTTTAGTTCATGAATATCATGTATTTCTCTTTTCATTATCCAGGCTTCCGCGCGCTAATTTAATTTACGTCGACCAGCTGGGTCATTATTCCCTTCGGCCTCATGTACGACTCGTACAAAAGCATTGCTGGGTCTCTTAGGAAAGTACAGGCCACTTCAAAAGTCAAAAAACAGTAATGTACACGGCTGGCTAGCACCACTGATTTATCGGAATATCCCTCTTTTGAATTGCATTTAACCTTGCTAGTTTTATGAAGAAAACCCTTGAAGAGCCGTGTGTTTCGCTTATGCGCGGATGGTTGTCGCGCTTCGTGAACTGACAAGTAATACTAAATATCCACTGCAAGGTCTCTCTAGCCTGGGGCTTGCAGGATCTATGCCTCACATTGAAGGGTTTCAGCTGGTATCCGCCCTGAGAGGCGACATGAACGTCAATTACCTTACCAAACACCTACTGTGGTTGCGAGCATTCGCCCACCTTCCGATATGGTGGTCTATAATTCCCATTGTCTCGTCTCCGGCTAGGATGTATTTCTCCCAGTGGAAATTAGGTTTTGTCGCTGGTTGGTAATTTATGGGATCTGCACACACTGACTCATTGCGATCCCTCTGCTATGGTGACCTCAAACTCGACCCGTTGACCGACCTGGCCTCTAACTCGCCTGCCACTTCTGTAGCAACGCACTAAATTTCATGGTGCTTAGATGACCATGCCATTTATCCGCAGTTTGCGGGTAGTAGATCCGCCACCTGGTACCCGCGGCGTGAACAGGCCCGCAGTGTATTTTGAAACAGAGGGGGGGTGCTCAGAGGGAGTTTTGGATATGCTACAAGATGCGTGCGATTTGCGGGTGAATAATACCCCAGACTCCCAAGTGATGAGTTACTAGAAATGAAATTTGGGCAAAGCTATGCAAGATCGCTCGTGGGCCCATAACAATTATCTTCCGACGATTCGTATTGATCAAAACATGATGGAGCTATGGAAGGGTTGGCCTGCAGTGATTGGTGCCGAGTATCAACTTCCGTGAGAGACTTCAGACTAACAAAACATCGTCCTGTGAGAAACAAGCTCGAGCTGATTCTTTCCAGGAGGTTTTACTGACCAAGTCACCGGTCTGAGTTGGCCTGTCAAATCTCATTGTCGCCATCTGGGCACCAGAGGTTTCTGATTCAATCCCTGATCGGGCGACTTTCCTCAGATTGATGAGCATGTGGTTGGCAAACACCCCAGGGATAAGTGGACTCCAATAGACAAGCACTCCATAGAGTTCATATGGCCCATATTGCCAGTTGAGGCTGTTTGCCAGGTTGAGGAGGAATGTACTAGTAGGTGGGGCATGGTTAACAATTCTCGGAGAGATATGAAACGCATACATAACAAAAACAACGATTGAATCCCTCAACATGATGGAAATAAGGGTTTTACTGGACCGAACCTCCGCTGGAATTGCCAGGTGATCTAAAAGTGACCTGGAGGTAGCAAGCGCAAAGAGGATAAAATCGAATATAATGTAGGGAATCCTGTCCGAACAAACTGTTGAGCAGTACTACTATAATTCATGGATTTTGATGCCCACCCGAGAGCATAGAAATATGGAGGTGCGGGCGTGTCACACCCTGTAAGAAAAGCAGGGATATCTTGGGTTTGTGGATACTTCGCTGTACTTGCGTAAGTCGAGCCTGAGCAAATCAACTTGGAACAGTATATACCATATATATAATGCACGTCAAGCCCAATTAGTGTGACTGCAGCGACTGCTTGCATGACACACAAAATACCAACAACAGTTGATAAGATTTTATCTAGACAATACAATTAGTCAATACTATAAATGCAGAACGGGCTAGGAAAGGTCACTTCGTCCATAGATAGCATAAAGCCGCACTTGGAGGATGACTGGGGCAGCTATGAGCGTATGTATAAAGGCCCCAAGTGGATGATGCCCACCTTGAACGATAAATAAACCGAAGAATGCTACAGTCATTATGGGTTATTCAGTGAAGGGAAAACCAAATCATATAACTCACCTGTGATTGCGACTAGGAAGCTAAGAGCCCCACCTAAGGTAGAACAGACATTTATGAGTCCAATCATCCGCGTGTGTAAAATGGCTGACATCTGGAATATTGTATTAGCACGTCAATCTAAGCCTCTTGGACAGAGAGAGACTGACGTGAGCCTATCTGAGCTACCCTGCACCATCACTAAGTGTATATTTATTGAATTGGGTTTGCATAAACACAATTTGCACGTACAATAGGCACCCAATATAACACTTGGAATTCGGAAGTATCGGTTCTATTATCTTTTAATGTCCCAGTTGAAGTCAACAATTTTAATACATACTAGAAGATAGAGGAATTTTATAAACGACCACGGAGATTTCTGGGATTTGCATCAGCAGCGGTATGGTTGTTCAGTTCGTTGGACGTACCCAAAAATATTCAACCTAATGCAATTATTGTTGGTATTAGTCTAATAACCCGCAACAGGAGATATATCCAGGCCTAACCTCGTCTTGGATGGTGATGCCTAATAACAACAGTTATGCTTTCGCACTGGACTAATAATTCATCAACTCACAAAAATCCCACGCATAAAAGGCAACTCCGCTAACTGAGGATGGGTTAGGTGGTTGGGTACTGTTAGCTTAGTATCTGGTTGCATACGTACCAGCGCTGTAGCGGGAAATTAAAGTGTGCTGCAAGATCAGGAATAAGGCATCCAGCCCAGGTCCTGTGGCATTGACGTGGACATGGGGTGTGTTGCATTCGGCGGTGTGGGGCTGGGACCTTAAAAGCCGAGATTTGACGCTGGTTTGGTTAGAAACTCTGGGCCAACAAGGGGGATCAATTTGAGTGAGCGATGGGACTGTCGAAGTAGCAGCGCGAGCGATCTGGATGAACCCCAAAAATAGAGTGCGCGTTGAAACGTTAGTATTCAACGCCCGTGTCAACCTATTCGGCTGTAAAGGGTTTCCAATGTGCAGCCGATTGTGCAGAAACGTTGCCACATTGTCACAGCGAACGCCAGTAGGGCCCTATCATCAAACCATTACTGTGGGTGCGTTATCGTGTGAAATTAATGTTATTTTGTACCCGTTGATGATCTCCCTAGCCGCTTGGAGCGGTGCAGGAAAATTTACCATTTGGTCGTGGTGATGGTACATGGAGTGGAAATGACACATATTCCAGTGGCCTAAGTTTAACTAGCCGCGATGACGATGTAAGCAGGTAGGACCAACCTTAGGCGAAACTCGAGGAACCAGTGCGTGCCCAGTGCTGTGTGGCAACTGGCGAGGAATGCACCCTGGGTCACGGTGTTCATTCAACATATATATTTAGCTTTGGATCTACCAATGAAAATGGTCCCCCATCTGATCATCAAATGTCACCGAGTTCATGATGTTCATGACAACAGCTTCTGGTATCTGATGTATCAGGATACTAATAGTAATTCGGATTTGATATTCGGTAGGATCATTCACCTGCAAACGATATGCTCCTTTTCCCTCCGCATGCACATTGAGTAGTAACCCACGGCACCCCCAGACCAGCACCGAAAATAATGATCTGACCTATCTTTCCGTCGCGCCCAGTTCGTGTTGAGACATTTCAGTACTAGGCCGATCTACTGGGCGTCGAAAACTGCCTTGAGTTCTCAATTCTGTATTTAGGTTAGTGGCTTCACCAGATCTCACTGGGGCGGGTCACTAGCGGCGATGGTATTTGAATTGAACGAAAGCTGCTGTACTCTGGCCTCGACAGGCTGGGGAGGGAAACCGAGTGTGAGCTCAATGGCATGTACTATGCGGAGACGAAAAAGGCAAGCCAGTGGAATTCAAGACTAAACAGATGCACATTTGCTTGGATTGGGTTCCAACTTCCAACATTAACGTCAACACCTACACCACTCCGTCACAACCGACGCTCAGACACCTGTGAGTGCCCTACAAAGCAGAACAACTATGCATGGTACAGGTGTTTGTCGTGCATCGCCGATAACCGGTAACCATATAAGTCTCTTTTTACCGAGAAATTTGTATCAATTAGTTGTGGTAACATTTTGAGTAAATATTGCTATTATGTAAAACTACTATAGGCAATTCCGGATCCTGCTCTCAACGTTTGTTATAATTGGGCCCTAATGCCCAATTCCTCATGATGGCCCGGTCGTGGGGTGTGTTTAACCGGCAATGGGCTTTCAAAACATTCAAGACTATCCAAAAAGCCGTCCCAATTCGCGTCAGAGATAATAGGCGCGGTGATATAAGGGGCTACGTTTAACCCATTCACCAGCGAATTTACGTGGGGGAGGACGGCGTCAAGCGCTTCTGCTTCCATCCGCGCCTGCGCGGATCGACTAAGCCCCATTTTTTCCACGTACCAAGCTGAATCCTGCTTTATGATGCTGGAAACATACAGATCGATCAGCCCCGGCATTATCCCTGCGGCACGCGCAGCATCATACGCCATACGATGCCCGGCCGCCTCGACCATCGCTTGGCAATGTGGCAAGAGGTGGTTTTCGTCCATCCGCCCCTCGGAACTGTGGGTATTGGCCAGAATGGCTCGACGCTCTTCGAAGAGCTCGGTTTCATGTCGAGCTAACAGGCTATCGGGGTCTGCTGCCTGGGGCAATGCATATCGGCCGAGGAGCAGCTCAGCCGCGAGCCCTGAAGACATGAAGGGTAAGGAAATGGAATGCTCGTTGGCCCCATTGACTCACTGATCGATATGGCAAGAATGTCCCCCTCTGCAATCGCAATCCCCCGAAGCTCTGCCTGAGTAAATTAATCTCCTTTCCCGTGCAAATAAATCAACAGGCCAACTCACGTGGATCACAGACATTTGATTGATAGCGAAAAGGCCCTGGGCTCCACACCGCTCGGACAAAGACAAAGTTGCTACCTGGGCACATTGGATTACAACAGCCTTCATGCAGGCCGCGACAGCATGCCGCATGCGGAAGTCGATGTCAAAATTGGAGAAGTACTGGGTCGCCCACCCAGACGTGCCTTTAGGACATATACTTGGGCTAGTGCAGTTAGGGTGGGGATTTGTTGCGTGCGGAATTTTAATATTGGGCTCTGATGGCTTGGGGGCCCGACCATTCTACGCAGGCTATATTTCATCCCGATGTACGCTACGGCTTCCATCCCGACAAGGCCTGTGCACGCTAGGGCGATGGATCCGACGGATACCCTCTGGATACATTCGAGGAATGCGGCGCGCGGGTGTCCTGGCTTGTCCGTCGAGCCGAGCAGGGCACTATAGGGAATCCGGACATGTTTGAACGATGTGATTGAATGGTTGACTGGGTTGGTACCACCCCTTGGTGGAAGCAGCCTTCGGGAAATCAGTCAATACGCACTGGTGAAATGAGGATAAGTCGTACCTGGCCGTAACCCCTGGATACATGTTTGAGCCATCGTTTATGGGATAATAAATGGACGGATTCCCCGGTCATCGCCATTGACTATCAGGCGTGCAAAGACCACTGCAACGCATGGTATGCCAACAGGAATCGTTGGAGGCATATACCTGTACGGAAATTAAGCCGTATCTGAAGCTGAATATATGGATTCATACTTTGACGCCCGGGGAGTGGGGCTATGAATAGAGAATTCGCCGATGGTAGGAGCGTGGCTGTAGTCTCCAGGTTCGGGGCGTCCAGTCCGTGACCCAATTCCGTGAGGCAAAATTGACCACTGAAGGAAGGTGAGCCGGTGGAAATCCTTGAAAATATTAACACACATTATTCTATATTGAAGTAGGTCGTCTATCAGAGGCGCGAGGTCCTGTCTTGAGGTAAGATACTGGGCCAACGTCCCCGCTACCAGGTTATATTGAATGGTTAATAAAGTTGCGGCTGCACCATCAAATGTAAGGATAGGGTCCGAGTGGCAGTCCCAAAACTTCTTCGAAAGGCTGGAGATATCCTTCGCGGTCATCGCTAGGCATATACATCAGGATGCATGGCTAAATCATAATTGAGCGGGAAATACAATAAGTAAGGCCTATTGCCATGGCTCTTTCATAGGAATTCGAGTTTGCTCTTTTGGCACGCTCCCGGGCTGTCTGGTGAACAGCGCGGTTTCCAATAAGTAGCGAGTATTTTCAATCTGGCTGAAAGCCATTGGAGTTTGGGTATCTACTGGCCGTTTCGTAATCTTATATATATATAGTATACGGGGTTTACATATCCCGTCATCCGTCATTTGTGTGGAATTCGATCTCCCGCGTGTAGAAGCAATAGTTGTCTTCTTTCCTAATGGCCGCCTGAGGGGCGTATATTTGTTGCTACATGATTTCCGATCGTTGGGGGGTGAGATTAAGCGAGCATGGTAACTTCATTTGCACCGGGAGAAGCCTGCCCTAGGGTCAAAGCCACAGGACGTTGTTCTATCACTCACTAGCTATGTAGTCAACATATGACATTCGGCTAAGAATAGCTGAACGTGGAGCACTAGGGGAACACTCGGCTCTATTAGTACGGGGTAGTATACAGCGGGCGATGGCCTCATATACATAAAAACGGCCAGTATCCGTCAACGAGATCATTGAGATCCCCGTGCTACGTGCACCTTGAGCCGATTCGTTAATTTCGCCGCCAAATACATATTCGTCACTTTGGGGCCCAGCACACCATAGCCTCGGTTGTGTACACTACGGATGCCGTTATGTTTGCAACGGAGGCGGAAGGGTTATACAAGAGTGACAGGCCGGGTGTAAAAGGGGATCGGATCGTCCCATACCGCTATGGCAGGAAATTTAAGAGTGAGGTCAGGTGGGCGTAGAGCGCAGACCAAACGCAGCGGTGCGGATACGAGGAAGAATGGAAAGTTGAACTAAATCGTAGACCATTTCAGCCAGAAATGTTCACCCAGCCACAGGGTCGATTCAGGTGGTGATAAGACTCCCAAAATAGGGAGATGAGCGATCCGGGATCTCTAGCGTACTGCCCGACGATTGTGACCTGGATGTGATACCCACCTCGTGGAAAGGGAAGAAACACTTCCAACATTCTACTCCACCGTATTCGCCAAGCCGCGAGGTGTTATGTGGCTGGCGCCGCTTCCGTTACTCAAAGCAGTATGGTCTGTCATGGTGGTATCGCTCAGAATTGCGTAGTATGCGAGGCAGAGGTGTTGGACACACACCCCTTGAACGAGGAGTTGATATCCATAGCACTGTCGGGGAGATATCGTACACAAGGCTGTACCAAGATGCGTGTCGATTCTAGGTAGCCCACGACGAAGACTGTGCCAGTGGGGTTCTAGGCGCCGCGTCCTGTTCGACACCGGAGCGTTGAACAACAGCGCGGCCATGAAAACGGAACACTCACACTGGGCGTTGATCACACCTGAGCCCGTAGTGCTCATCCGCACGAAATTGGAAAGACCGAAATGCATTCCAGATGCGAAATCATAGGACGCGCCCGCACCTGCTGGAGATGAGCAATTTTACAACGCAGATTACATTCCCCGGAGATTTCGTAACCCAATTCCTTGGCCTCGTGGGAATATACCTACTATCCCGGAAACACAGTTGTAGTCATCAATTCATGCTTCTGGGGGTTTCGCAGCAGGTTGACTGAGGTATATATCATCTCAAACGCCTATATACCAGGGGTCTGTTAAGATGTCAGCAAACCACGGCGTGTTTTTTTCGCAGAACTTTGATAAATGTGTTGTGCAACGAACCTGGTGTATGAGGAAACAACTTACCGGGAAGTTGGCAATCCGGATTCCCACTCGAGTCCGACCATGAGGGAAAAAGTTCAAATACTATATTCACACGGCGACCCCTCTCTCCAGAGTTAATGAGGGTCTTGGGATGTATACTCCATATCGATATCCGGAGCCCATGTGGTGCTTCAATGGGGAGTAATGCCAGTGCGGGAGAGATAATGACATCGCGACTTTACGTTAACCAGTGAGATTCCATGCAGTATTTTCCTCAAAGCTCAAGTTTAGGCTCGGGACCTCTCGGAGACGGGTCCCAGGGCAAACGCCATACGGTGTCCCTGGGAGCCCTTGAATCCGCCGGTGGAACCAGTAACGTCAGATTCAAGTTTACCTCTGGCGCGTCCTTACCCATCCACGATCAACCGCAAGCTCATTTTCTGAAATCCCACATATCTAGGTCGTAATCAGGGACTTTTGTCCGCCACCGGCGATCTATGGTCGGAGAGGATGCTGTTTGATCCGGACAAACTCGACCTTTGGTGTGCGGGATGTTCAATATTCAAATTTGGGGCAACTGACAACAGGATATGAATGGGGGTAAATTTAGCCTCATATCATTCTAAATTTATCATTCTTTGGCACCCAAAGTATACGCATCCAGTTCTTTTGTGTTTCCGATAATTCGGGTGTCAGCATTATCCTTAAGGGCTGCGACGCTGTGTCCCGGTTACCCTGCCAGTCTAGGTCAATATCTATACATCCAACTCTCACGTAGCAGGGCTGTCTCAATGCATCCCGCCCCCATGGTCCCATCGAAGTTGAACTCACATACAGGGTTGCCTAACAGAAGGATATTAGTTTATCCTCCTGCTCCAATTTCGGACGCTACATAAGTTCGACCGGTGGGGTAAGGCTCAACGGATACCCCCCATTATGCCCACTCTGCCCTACCAGCTACCGGCCTCGTTTTGGTCGCACACAATCATTTCTCGCTATACTACTCGTGAGTCAGGCATTTACAGCAGTCTTATGTCGGGCACTAATACCAGGGTTTAGTAAGTGCATGTGTATTATACTTTTGGGATTTCAGTCAGCTTTCACGCCTTATATTCTTCTTCAAAACTAACTTGATTGCGGCTAGTTTTGACAATTGAAGATGAGGTGCGTTGCGCAACCGGTTCCCCTGCTTTGCGTCGTTAACATAATCAGGTGGAATATTTTTGGGTAAACCAAAGGTTTACGTATTTAGGCGCCTGAGCCCTAACCATTAGATACTTCTCCAGAATTCCCGTTGGTCCTTCGCCAAATTCTTATTTTTCTTCGTACGTCTCTATTCCCCTTGAAAACTCATCTGCATAATAATTTACCGCAGAACCGCTATCATCGGATCCCGGTAATTGTGGTGAATCTATTTTGTGCGTATCATCCGTGGATTGTGCGCCCAGTCTTACACGGCGTGCAGTTAATTTCTACAGCCATCCAAATAAATCAATGTTTGCCTCTTTTATCATTTGGGTCTGCACGTCCTCTTAACCAAAACGCAATCCAGATGTATGTCCAATCCTACCATTGCGCCTGTGCGATAAAGAATGATTTTTAGGTTTTGTGTTTACTGTTTACGGCGGATGGGCAAGTGGGTGTGGGCTCATTATCGCCTCACATAGCGCTAATATTCACCCAGGCCTAATTGGAGCACTTTCAATCCAAGGTAGGTGTCCTTCTCGAGTACTAACTCGACCAGTCTCTCCTGATCATCATCAAGGCATTTTACAACTTCGGCTTTTTGCACTGTATGGACAAAGTCGGTACGCTCCTTCCTATCGGGTTGGATATCTTTACGAGGTGCTCTACAGATAGGATGATTATTACCGTGGTATCTGCGCTATGTGCTGTCCAAGCCATCAGTGTGATTGCAATGCAAGTCGTAGAGTGGAAATACGCGAAAGGTTTGGTATCCTCTTATTATCCAACGTATTTGTTCAACACCATTCATACGCGCAGATCAACTTCAGAAGGCTCCCGCTCTCGCTTCTTCCAGTCCTGTCTGTCTGATTCCCCTTCCAGATTTCTTTTACGCATTGGCGTACGCAATCTCTCAATTATCACCTTATCCAACTCACCCCCATACAGCATCCCTTATATTGGGTTTGATTTCGTCCTTTTTGCCCTGGCCGCCGTTCGTGCTTTGGCGTGTTACCGAGAGCTATCGCCCGCGCAGCGGTCATCCAGCTCCTTCATTGCCGTTTTTCTACGTGACTCGCTATTGGCGTTCGTTGTGTAAGTCTCGCTCTCTTTTCCGCGTATTGTACCATCAAATAACAGTCATCGCATAGCACCTTCGTCCTCAATTTGGCCATCATTCTGGTATGGCAATACGCGCCGCATGATCTCTACGCCATCGTGATCTATTGGGCGAGCACTATACCAGCGATACTCGCTAATCGGATGCTAATCAATATGCGCAAGGTGGGGCGAGCGGATCAGAAAACCCATTCGGATATGCATTCCATCGCCACTATACGATTCCGCATGAGTAGACACGAGGGTGGGCAGTGGGTAGACTAATGGCGGCCTCTAGTCTGGAATGAATTGCCTCCTCCGGTCCCCGCTGGGGGTTACATGCCTGGTTCCGTTTCCCACCACTTTGAGAGAGAGTGTATGGGTATCCAACGAGGCAGGTTCGAGGGTATATGGTCTGGAACACCCACTAGTTTATAAGGGTGTATGTCACGCCCAGATCTCGCTTGAACTTTAATGAGGGGTGCCAACTGGTCATTATAACAAAGTTTTCGACTTGCACCTATGTAGGTGGTGTGAGATGGAATCAAGTCGAGTTGTATGATTACGTACGTGAGCGGATAACCTAGGTCTGAGGCTATCGTGTGCAGAGGCAGCTGAGACAATTGCCCTCAGTGTAGGGGTGTTCGGGGCGCGCCTGTGTTACAACTTACAAGTCTAGGACCCAAATCACCAAGGCGATCAGGGGGCCTGGCCTGTGGCATTTGACCTTCAAAGCTACTGAGGCCATCTGAGAACGTATCCCACTCCGTGTCAGAAACAATCGGTGCCGTTACATATCAGGCCACGTTTAAACCCCCTGCTAGCGCGCTCACATGCGGGAGAGCGGCATCGAGCGCTGAGTAGTAGCTCAGCGGCAAACCCTGCGAACATCGCATTCAAGAAGGGTCGTCCGTTCGTTGACATCACTGACTTACTGATCAATATTGCGAGGATATCCCTCTGCGCAATTGCAATCCCCCGGAGCTCCGCCCAAGTAAATTAATTCCGCGGCGGCGGCGATGAAGTCTAAAATCGCTGGGCGCAAGGACTCCCGATAATAATTAGGCCCTAGCTAGATATGTGAGATATTTAGAATGTGACCCAATCCAAAATAAAATCTCAACCATAGGTATTACGCGCGTCGCGGGGCGCACTGTGAACTTGAATTGCGTAACTTTCGGGTGCCTATGCCCATCATCATTGAACGCCGACCATCCAGCCTCGGGTGTTCAACGCGATTTAAAGCTCCGTCTCGCCGCGACCATAGGGTGTTTGGAGTAGCACGTTCTGATGTTCAATATAGGCGCGGAGCCCCCTACTTATACCTGTGGGTTTTAATACGGTGCTGGCATGGCTAAGCGACGTTCCTTGAACAGCCCGGGGCTGTCAGGGTCTGCTGCTAGGCAATTTGTACAGACCAAGGCGTAGTTTAGCGGTGAGCCCAGTAAACAATTATATTTAGGAGGAACCACTCGTTCTTAATGTTGTTGACTCACTAATCGAGATTACGAGGATGTCCTTCTCCGCAATCGCATTCGGAGCTCTGCCTGAGGCCCTGAGTGAATAAATCAGCAATGTTGTGAAAACAATTCTGATAGTTCAATCCACATGGAGCGTAGACATCTGATTGCTTTGGGCCAACAACTGCAAGGCCATGTTGATATTGAATTTTGGTTCGCTTGCATGAGCAAAAAATCTAGACCATACGTTGAAATGACGAGAGGTGTGTCTCCAGCTCTCTGGACATTCATCCTAGAGGGCGGTGGAGGTGGGCTGCATAAATGCCGGGTTGCCCAAAGCACACGAGAGGGGCAGATGCTGAGCCAAACCATCGCTTAATGCTCCATCTGACCGCCAGTTGCGGATGGTACAGTCTTGACACCAGCGCCCCATATTAATTTAGCATCACGCTGGTCACCAAAAGCCCGGATTGGGTGATTTGGGGGACCAGGCCTTTTTAGTAGGATAATCCAATATCCATACAGGTTAGGTAGTGGCTGAATTTGATGTAGTGAAATCCGGTTGTAGTTTCTGATGATAAAACCTGGTGACCGTACCACACGTTCTGGCAGTGATTGTTTCTTATGCTCACACAAAATGTATCACTCGCCGATTGTTTCATGGGGTAACATATCTTTTTGCGGCTTGTTGATGTTGATGCTGATGTGCGGGATGGCGGAGGATCCTCATCCATTCAGTCCATTACTGTGTAGGTAAACTCATGACGGTGGCGGGTAAGTCCGAGTCGTGTTCACATTGTTGATACCCATCTGAGAGCGATAGGAGAAAAAACCCGGCATTTCCCCAAGACCGCTTGGAAAGTAGGTGGACCTCCAAAGTGTCCTCATTTACATCAGGGGATGACAAATCGATACTAAGATCTGGAGAGATTCTGATATTGCAAGCTTGCGCTATCATATTCAGCCTGGAATATTCGTTGTCGTTCTTTGACCATCCACCTGCGAAATGTGTCAGCTCATCTGCCAACGGACCATCAAAGACATACTGTAATAATTCATTCACATAATCCCTTACATATCCTACCGACTCCGGGTCGAGGCTAGAGCTTGCTATCATCTGTGGCAAGCTCACTAATAGTCGACGTAAGGATACCAGAAACAAATATAAATCAAGGATTGACCTAGCATGCGTAAAAGGTGTTCTGCACCGTACACCGCGCTCATTTCCTTCTCTTGACCCACAACCACCTGCTGACCCGTGATGTACTGTTTACGGATGGCCAAATACTGTGGTCGTTCAAAACGATAGAGTAGTCGTGGTCCAAGGGCCCGATCAAAATATGTTTGAAGACCCGATATGACGGTTGGTGCCACTATCGCTGGATCGCGCAGGCTGGGGGGAACATATAATTCTGCATACGCCGTTGCAGGTTTGGACGCACTGGGGAGGTTTCGGTTTGAGATCGGTAACGTATGTCCCAAATTCATTCAACAATTGCTCAACCGTCGGGTTTCGAGGAAGAGTCACAAGCTTGAAGAATTTCATGAACACATCTTGGGGGTCTGAGAGGGACGCACCTGGTTATTCTTGGTTACGGCTTCCCAATCGTCCACCAACATGACCTTCAGCACCTCGGGCACATTTAGCTTAATGTCTGGTTTTTTACTGCTCTCGTCCTGAGTATATGATGATTGCCATTGAATTGGGGAAAAAAACACGCTTGCGGACATACCTCCTCTCGTCCTCTCTTTGTTCCGCGTGTCCCATCCTTTCGGGCACCAGCTCGTGTACCACTCCCAGCAGAGTCCTTGTTTCCCCCAGAAGCGCCCCACCCCCCGCACCCTTAGTGGCTTTGGAGGATGAGGCGCCTGCAGCGGCAGCCGCACTGTTCAACGACTTTTGGATGGCAATGTTAGCATCGTTGAACTTTAGCAGCCTGACCGCAGGGACCCATTCGTCCCACCTATTAGATATTTCTTGAGCAACAGTTTAGCTATAGAAATGCATGGAACATACGTCTGTTTCCACCCTTTGTAGTGCACAAAGTAGTGAGCGCCGACATGGCCTGTGTTGGTGGTGGTCTCGTCAAAATTCTGCGTTTTGAGGACCTTGGCCTCGTATATGAGGGGCCCATGGTAGCAAAGAATGCGTTCGTTTGTCGTGAACGTGGGCACAGGAGTGGTGGCCATTTGAGGGCTGGAGCTTGGGTGGCCCGACCACAATTATCTTTGAGATAACTGAACAAGCGTGACCGATCATTTTTAGCCTTTCGCACTATTCTGTACTTTTATTCCAAACAACATATATACAATACAGGCCCTCAGCGTAAGTGATACAATATTATAATGCAAAATGGAGAACAACATGAGGTGGGCTGTCTTGGTCCCTAAAAGGGAGACATACTGGAGCCGTTAGGGGGATGCGTGATGATGGGCTGCAGGAAAGGTGGTTGCGATGAGGTGAGCCAGGGCCCAGAATTGAAAGATATGGGGCGCCTACAGCGTCGTATGCAAATAGAGCAGGATACCCGAAAGGAAGGCTCGAGAAGAAAGGGGGGGTATCCCGAAAAAGATGCCAACAACGCATGGCTAATGCCTGGATGCCGGAATTATGCTCACAATGAGCATGACGCGATAGGCGTGTCATAAATATCAGCCTCGCAGTGACGAAAAGGGGGTGCTCTAGGCCATGTGAAATAATTTAGTTGAGGAGATTGAAGTGAGGGGGAAACATACGCCATATTATCCCACCATCGTCACATCCTCTGGCCATGCGGCTACCGCCTCCGTGCGTTACAGGCCTCGCAGAAACGCCCCCCAACGGGTGTACTGCCTTCACCGGTACCGCCCCTCGTGTGCCGTCGTCCCTCCTGACGGTTGGTACAGTCCAGTCGTATACTCCATCGTATTCAACTCCTGCCCTCTCTGCCACCCTCGGAAAAGTTTCTCAACCCCTCGTAATCTGGGAGGTCATCAAACTCGAGACCGCGGGCATAGCGGAACAAGACATCGAATTCAGGTGGAAGCCCAACAGTAAGTGAGGGCTCAGCGGCAATTTTCGCGTCCCGGATAAGATTCCAGTGGCTGAGACGGCGCTGTATCGCGGTGCATGCGGAGCTGAAGGTGTAGGGGTGTGTGAGGTGGGGTCAATGGAGCGCGTATTTTCCTCCAAGGCAGGGTCCCCCGTAGAAAATAGATCAGCATGTACGCGAGGGATTCAAGGTCGTCTCGCCTGGAAGATTCTGGAGTTTCGTGTAAGTAACGGGTCAAGAGCAGGGTAAGAGGTACATACCAACACCCAAGTGTGTGTTTATGGCCGCAAATAACGACGTCCCGACTCCATGAAAATCGTCCTGTTTATATGGGATGTGGTTAGAAGTCCGGGGATCTCTAAATTTCTTTGCGAGGCCAAAATCGATGACATTGACGAGATGGGCGGCCTTGCCGGTGCCCATCACAAAATTGGCGGGCTTGATGTCACGGTGCACGAAAGAACGAGAGTGGATAAACTCGATGCGCGATATCTGAACAGCCATAAGACGCTACCTCAACACAACCATGCACCATGCCACACTTACTAGTTGGTCAGCCAAGAGCAACACTGTCTTGAGCGTGAAATGGCGGTTACACATCTTGAAGTAATCTTCAAGAGACGGCCCAAGGAGGTCAATGACCATGACGTTCCAATCTCCCTGTCGTCCTGACCACATTATCCAGGGGACCCCAGTCCCACCCATAAGGGTCTTGTATATCTTAGACTCTTGCTTGAGAGGGCTATGTTTTGATACGGCAGGCTCGAGCTTGATAGCCACTTCCTTCCAGCAACCGTGTGCACCCCCAAAAACACAGTGCCTTCACCAAATACATTAGCGAATTTGGGACAAGGACGAGACACAATACTAACCACATCCGCCCATAGCGATCTCCTCCTCGAGCCTGTACTTCCCACCAAAAGTAAAATCCATAAATCTGGATAAGGTCGCGCCTTGTTGCCGAAAATGTTGTTTCTTGTCCGCACAACAAAGTGGAGGAAGGAAGGGAGCAAGGAAAGCTCCTGGGGAAATGAAGGCGCCTCAAAATGGTTGAAATTGATTCAACCAGAGGTTTCTAAAACAATCGCGTGTCTTTGTCACCCGGCATGGCCTCGGCATCCTCATTTCAACAATAACTTTAAACGCCCGCACTTTTTTATCAAATCTCCGTTGTCGCTTAGCTGACAATTAATTAACGTTATATCAGACCAAATCCCATTGTTTTCGGTTACATTAATTCTCATCAATGGATACCTCCTTCTCTTTCCCCTTCGTCCCCCTGGCCTGAGATTTTTTGCCCGAAGCCACAGTGGAACGAGCTCGTGTGACACGAGGCTTAGGGGCGGATTTGCCGGTCAGACGATCAACATTGGGCCCAGTAGGAGCTTCTTCTATAGAGTCCACCTCATCAGGATCACCCATGCGGGATTGTCTTGGCGTAGGTGCTGTCGCATTGCTGGTGTCGCAATGGGCACAATTCGCACTTCTTTGAAGGTGATGCGTTGCTCAGCCGTGGCAACATGATTTACGGCTTTCTTGCTCCAGTCATGGGTATCTTATATCATCTCAATCAAAACAGATTAATCCCCAGAGAAAATTAGTGGTGCACCTTTGCCGTCTGTGAATAAAATCTCTGTGCCAAGTAATTCATTATGATATCCCTTGAACACAGAACCCGAAAGCTGAAGAAATGGTGTTGGTGTATCCAGACCCTAGACCTTCGTCTAACCGACCAAAAGTGTTCGAAGACGGCCCCGACTCACGATCAGGCTGTAAGTTGACGAGCTGGGAAGGAGCGTCGGCTCAATGGGTCCAAGATCGAGTGTGACATAATATTCTTCATCTTCACCCTCATATTCCGAATCTGGCCCAAAGGACTCTACTTCTTTGTAGCCGGGACAGAGTGCAGGCCCACCAACCATCCGAACCCGCAAGGAAGTTGTGGTTTAATGTCAGCCGTGTGGATTGAAAGAAGTTGTTTGCAAGCTTTTGCATGCCATTTCAAGCTCGACTCCGATCAGTGTTTGGTCGTATTGACTCCGAAGACCAAGGCGCTCTGCGCGAGTCGTAAACACGAATAACAGCTACTAGACTGCTTTCGTGTAGCCCCGTTACCGGGGTATTGGGAAAACCCCCAAGTAACTGGTACTCCCAATCGGGCATACCGATGACTGGCAGCTATCCTGTCAGCTCTACGATGGCTGTACACTGATCTAGCACTGATCCGCTACTGAGGACTATTCCGAGAAAGGCAGTACCGAGTACCTACAATCGATCCCAATTCTCCTCGAACAGGTGGAAAATATATTTGTCCGAGCCACCCAATGGTCCAGAACGGTTTTCGCTCACAGAGGGTCCGGGCTCCCCTCAAATTCCAGACTCACCGGTCTTGTCAGATTTCACACCATGAAAGAGTGACTTACCCAAGCTAGCACCTATAAGAGCAGCGGTTCCGGCTAGTACTGGACCACCCTGGAACTTGCCGCTTAAATCATTTAGCCCAATGCAATCAACGTTGGTTCCATCACTGACAGCTTCCGTCAAATAATAAAAGCGACATCGGTACTTTCTTGTGTCCCCATCGTCCCACCTCTCGGCATTGGTCGGATTGTATAGGTGTGAATCATCTCGGGTCAAATATTGATCACTGGTGCGGGTGCGTTCAGGCCGCGGCGCACTGATGAGTAAGATATTTCCGAGCGACAACTTGAAAGGTAGAGATATCATATCTCCAGGTACATATTTATGCAAGTTGCTGGCCGCGAGCGCAGACATGTAGAATAATAACAGCCGCAATGTGGCATGGTGATGGGGCTCGTCGGCTCGACAGATATACAAATCGAACTGCAGCCGGGAATGCAAGCCTGATCGACCGGGTACAGTACTTGAGATTTCATGTAACATGAGTGTCCCATTGTATAGCAAGGGCGTTTGGCTGACGCTACTGGATTCCTGTGTGATTAATATTATGTTTGATTGTCGGGATAAATGCGACCCCTTGGGGTGGTTTGCAAAGATGGGTTAATGGAAATCAAAGGGGCCGCGACGGCGGTGGATATGCTATGGGGAGTCGGGCATACCTAAATTTCGGGATGGAGAGGGGTATTGATTAGAGTTCGTCAGCCCTGATAGGCAATTTTTAGCAGGAAAAGATCGGCGGGGACATGTATGTTTTGGACATGACCTGTTGCATTGGAATGTTGGCTGGGTTACAGACAGGCAACGAGAGTATTGCGCATGGTTACACCATGATATGCCAAGTTGCCAACGCAATTGATCTAAGCTGGTCGTATTGAATTAAAATCAATCTTCAGGGGGCGATCCGCAGTGGTTGGGGATTGATGAAATGACTGTGCCTTTTGGATAAATACTTATGTCGGATGTTGATCAAACCGATGATTACAAGGCTAAATAGCAGCAGAAAGCGAAAATAACAGGAAGGCACACACAGCCAAGGTTACCTTGCTGCCAGACGAAACAGGGGTTGTGTGGATGTCCATTGGTCGTGAGGACGGGTGGATCTTGCAAGGAACGGTGATATTTACTCTTTAGGAGTGTTCTGGGGAGACACATTTCCTGCCTGTTATGGATATTCCTCAAAGATGCAGACAAAAACGCGTTCTTTCGACAGGTCCCTTGGGGACACCACCCAGCACAGAGGTGAGCAAAAAGTCGGATAGCTGTGGTCGGCAAATGTGACGGATGCGGGCGCGCCACTGGGGGTCGGCCGGGTGGGGGTAGGTGTGATGCCGCGGAAAGTGAAATATTTCCACGTATAACTGGGCGCAGCAGCAACTCGACGTTCAACGTCAACTAGTGTTCAACAAGCCGCGAAGTTTGAATATACCGCTGACGGTGGTCCGGCAACAGTCTGGACTCTAGTAGCATCCATTGCGGGGTGCCAGCGGGTTGGTACAGCCCCTGAGGCCTGATGTGTGTTGTATTTAGACTGTGCCTACGTATGGACGCTTCGCGTTCCTTTGGGCGGGGCCATGAGTGCACGATAACATGATTTGTGTTCCAATCAATTGCCCGCAGGCCCCGCACAAGCCTAGGAAACCTCATAGTCAAACTTACCTATGTAACTCTGCTCTTCCTCTCATATGTTTTCGTAAATACAAAATACATTTGTCGCACAATGAACCAAGAAACAAGTGAAATAGTGTTTTTACAACAGTCTTGCCTCAAATACCAGACCCAACTGATTTAATCAGATGTCGTCACACAGGTTATGGGAGTAACGTACCCATCGATGCCAACACCAGGCCACCTAGGAAAGCCAATACCTGCAGGAACAGCCTCGGTGCTGTGTGGGCCCCAGCTCCGTTCAGTGACGACTCGACCTGAGCGTTCGATGTATTACTGTTACTGCTCACCTACCTAACCCAATACAATCAACGTTGGAAGATCCTATCAACAGTGATTGTTAACCGTGAATTCGAATAATAAACTGTATTAACACTCACCGTGTGTATGGACCATAGGTGTCCCCATCGCCCACCTCCCGGTGCTGTAGTCATTCGCATTAGTCAAAATTTTCAGGCGCCTAATCATCATGGCCACATACAAATCACTGATCGCAGCTGCCATCCAATGATTAATTCATTTTGCGAGGAGATGTGTGTTAAACACATACCAATAAGTTGGAGATCCGGGTCGGCACGATTGATATAAGTAAACACATCATCTCCGTTCGGCATAGTCACGTTTGTAATAACAGCGATTTGAGCTCGGACATGGTGAGATTGTATGGTGGTACACCACCCACGACGCGCAGCCCCCAAGGCTGCAGGTTTCAATCGTGCCAGACACGTTCGCTGTAACGGTGAAATCAGGGTCCAAATTCAACTTGGGGTCAATGCAATCATAGGTCCCGCTGTTGGGGTCGTCAGAGAGGGAGGGGGCAAGTGTGATATGAACTTGCCGGTGACTGTGAAGAGGTCCGGTGAACCGCCCCCGGAAGTTCCGTTGGCATCCACAACGTTCAGCATCATGGTAGTATCTACTTTGTTGTTAATACCAATGGATATTAGCTTGGTAAACTGTAGCCAACTTAGCGGCTGATTTACGACCCAGGTCAGATTGTTCAGGTTTGTGCCTAGTAACGAGACCGTCGGAGTCCCGCCGGCTGCTAATGCAAACATGTAAAATGGCGGCTGCAATGTGGCATTTCCGATCGGCTCGACGAAGACGTCGACCGAACTGCAGCTAGGCAATGCGGTCTCAACAGACTGGGAAAATCGTGAGATGCCAAGTCAGCTTCATTTTACACGGGGCGGGGGGGGCTTACGCCATTGAATTTCCAGACGAAGACATTGTGCAATTGCGCTCGGGACGATAAGGTGTGTAGAGACAGAAGGAGGGCGAATGTTGACAATATCATATTGAATTCTTGAAATAAATGTGACCTCCGGGGCGGGTTGCGAAGATGGAATCAACAAAGGTGGAGGCGACCGGCGCGACAATGGTGGGTATGCTGTGGTGGTGTTAAGACGTGATTAGATGCTTGCGGTGGGGAGAGTGAGACTTGCCTATTGAAACAGACGGGGGCACTAGTGAAATCCATCGGCCCCGGCAGGGGATTTAAGCAGGAAGGGGTGATTGTAAAGACACCGTGATGATCTTGTTTAGTGCGAACAAGCTGCGAGTGTCGTGGTTCGGGGCCCAGGACGTTGGCCAGGTGACAAACAAATGATACTTGTCGTATTCCAATGTTCCGGCTGGTTAATTTGATCGCTGTACTTGAGTATTCCAGCGATCCATGCAGACCACGTTCGCGGGCAGAAAAGATGTTGGATTTCCGAGCTACACACCTTCCCAGGCTGTCCTGTCGCGAGACCCCATCTAGATGATGAGCATAATCCGCACTGCAGCGTGACAACAGCATCAAATGAGTAACCGTCCATCATTAAAGCCACCACCATCATCTGCATCACCTTCATTGATATCAACGGCCGATGATGCACTTTTTCATCTTTATCGTTCAAAAAAACTCAGGGGCAATCGTAGGGTTGAGATGAGTGAGCTGTGGCTAGAATCCGAATGGATGTTGAGGGCCGGATGCTCGGGTGAGTAGCATCTGACTCGTCGGTTACCGACATAATTGAAACGAACGGCAACAGCACCCATCACTTCCAATAATATCGAGGTTCAGGGAGGCTGGGGATATCATCAACCATAATGTGGTCTCGTTCAATTTCTCCCACCCAGTTGTTTCGTGTCCCCCCCTCTTACACGCAACTATTTTTGTGGCCGATCTGATATCAGAGGTAGGTCCTGTGAAAGCATTGACCCAACCCATCTCTGTCTCTTTCTTTCTCTTCACCTCCGGCGGGCCCGCAGATTACGATTCCCTGGCTCTAGGAGCTCAGGTATCCCGTTGGTCTTGATATCCTCCAATCGCTGCGCGAGCCCTCTACTTCATCGTCCTTCCTCTCCTCTCCTTCGACTTGCGAGCTTATCGATTCATAGGGTTTTTCCCAATATGAATTCGGTCGCGATCCATCTATCCCTTCTCCTCCTCACTTCGCTCCCCGGTACCAGTGCTCAGACGATAACCAGGTCATTTACGTGGGGATTCTCACTTACGGTATGAGTCATTCTGAATCGCCCCACCCCACAAATTGAACTCGTCGTAGGGGCTTTCCCAATCTCTGCCCGCATGCAACAATATGAGTCTTACCGTCAGCCCTGTCGATCCCACCAGTTCCAGTCTTGGAACACCCCCTTACTACATGCTGGCGTTCCCAACTGAAAAAAACGGAATACCAACGCGTTCTCCGTTGGGATCAGATGCGGGTAACTTGCATTGGGTTGTGGATCAACCCATTGGTAAGTTTATTTACCCATGACCTTCTGATCGAGTAACCCATCCTCCGAACCCCAGACGCTGAATTGTTCTTGAACGTGATCGATGCCAATGGGGGCACAGGCGGTGTCCCAGATAAGTATACCATGTTGTCGGTGCGTTCAGGTGATAAGCTACCAACACAAACCGATAGCTTTCTAGCTGGACAGTCGACCGGTCAATGTCTTCCCCCTGTTTCTAATACAGTCTTTACACTCACAAGTAATGTGACGGGAAATGTGCTTAATACCTGCCAACCTTGGGGGCTAGCGATTGACGGGGGTGTTCCGCCATACAACATTACCATTGCCGCTCTAGGATCCCAAGTCGTTACAAATGTTACTATCTCACTCAAGGATAACTTTTACACCTACATTAACCGGGTCGAACCGGGGGCGCAACTAATAGGTACGCCAACGTCTTATTTCCTTCCGGTGGCATACTTATGTTTGCCCTACCTAGCCGCAGTCAGCGATGTGTAAGTGGACTACTTAATTGTCCCCAAAATTAACCAACATGTAACACAGGACGGGGAGGTGGGCGGCAGGAGTCCCACTGGTACGGACACAAGGTAATATGAGAATCCTTTAGTATGAAACGGGGCACTCAATGCAGATCTAGGTTCCAGCGAGACCACATGCCCTGGCTTGAAGAGTTCTAGCTCAAATTCCACCGTGATGCAAGAAGAGATGGACAACGCCAGGGCTTCAAGTGCGTCCCGCAAGCGGACGATGATAATACTCGGCGTCTGCCTGACCCTCGCGGGTCTTCTCTTGCTCTCAGGAGTCCTTTTCATATTCCTTCGCCTGCGGAAAAAGAATCGAGATCGGCACTACGATTCCCAAGATGTCGAGCCTCGCCGGTTCATTGGACCGAGCCCCGTATCCAAACCACCCCAGGCCTACTCTCTGGAGCCTGTCTCCCATAGTGGCAGAGGCCCCTCTCAAGACTCCACCATGAGAGACAGGAACTGGGAACCGGGCTCGTTTGGTCGGCCTGGCCTCTCGAGCTTCCCTTCAAGATTGGTCAGAACAAACCCCAAGGCCATCGAAGCGGGCTTTGCGCTAAGCGATTTTTCAACAAACGTTGCCGATTCGCCAATATCAGACAATACAACTAATTTGATGGGGAGGAATAATTCCGCCACAACACAAACCACCGACTCGAGTTCCCGCTGGCCCATGCGTATTTCCGTATCTATATCGGAATCCGGGCCCCGGCATCGAGATTCTGGGATGGAACCGCCTCCGCCATATGCCGACCGCGCCTCATCTCGTATGGGATGAGCCTGGCCGCCGATTGTCCGCTTAATTCTTCACCTTCTCTCGTCTTGCGGGCGATATGCTTGATACTTTGCTCCCCTCGCGACGCAAGCGTCCCATTTGTATTTTAGTCGAATCGGTGGTAGTTCTGTCAGTGTATCATCCCCTTGAGGGCAATGGTCGTATGCAGCCCGGGCCGTTTTCCTTACATTCCTTTACATTCAAAACATGATACCCTTGTAAACAGGCGCCAGTGAATTTCTGATTGACACATTCCGGCTTGATCTTGTCCCCTGAATTTGAAACGCATGCGTGTAGGCTGTTTTGTTTGCCCACCCCGTAAATATTATTAGCTCGTCAAGTGGCTGCTATAATATATCTGGTTGGGGCAGGGGTATTTTCAGTTGGACTATTCCCTCAATCAGGGTATGTATTTATAAATAGTGGTCGTCAGGTTCAATCTTCTTGAAAAAACATCACCGTAGCAGGCGCAGTTGCACTTTCGTCCGCAATGATGGTTGTAGCAATGGCTGAGGGTATATGTTTTAAATGGATATACGGGTATTCACGGAATCTGATAAACTAGATGCCCTTCCAGCCTTGACAGAGGAAATAGGCTTCCCGGGACGCTGCGCGACTGGAATCGGGTTTTATGTATTTAACGTTGTAGAAATTGGGTACCAGTCTCTCCTCGCGGAATTTTTGGAGCAACGGGTGGGTGAAGTGTTTCAATCTGGATGGTAGGATGGTCAGGGATCACAGCGGAACAAGAAAAAAACGTACAGTAATACACTGCCTCCTTCGTTCCGACGTCCTCGGCCAGTCGTATATTCCGCTGGGTGAATTCAAATACAGCCTCACAAATCTCGAGGCTTGTCTCAATGTCCCGAGTATGATTTCCAGAGGTATTGGCTGCCATATCAGAAAGGATGACATCCACCTTGCCCTCGAGATTCCCCTTGGAACTGAGGAGGGCGTGGATCGCGGAATCTGCCTCGGGCGACAAGAAATCAGCCTGGATGCGGTGCACGCCGGGAATGTGTTCCATCCTAAGGAGGTCCACAGCAACGATGGTGCCCCTTCCGATGGTCGCTTCGGCTAGCGTTGGTTGGTCGATGTTGAGAGGATCGAATGACTGCAGCTCCTCGGCCTTGCGCAGTCTTTGCCCGCGTTTTGCCGTGCGCAGTCCGTCACCAGGCGTTACTGGCTGCGAATCTTGCACCCAGCCGAGCTTGGATGCTACCACCTGGCTCCAACCACCTGGTGCAGCGCCAAGATCCACCACGGTATTCACGTTGGGTTTGAATATGTCCCACTGGGCATCTATTTCGAGCAGCTTGAATGCGGAACGTGAACGGTAGGACGCGGGGTCATGGAGCCGCTTTTTTATGTACGGATCTTGGGATTGACGCGCGATCCATGGGGACTTTGCCTTGGACAGGCAGGTGATGGTTGGTCGGAAGGACATTGGTGACGACGCCAACAGTGTGACATTTCATCGGACCGCAGCGCCGTGACGGCACATTTCTGACATTCCATAGACCTGGCAGCAGTGCAATTGTTATTTCAGTCTGTCAATAAAATGCTTGAGTTGATGAAGACCATATATATGGCTCTGAGCACATCAAGGTTTTGGCAGAGCGTTCGACCCTTTAGACGGCACGCGAGCACTGTGTGATCAGGTTGCCGAGGCTCCGGCGCCGGCCCTTGACGCTAAAATTCAAATATTCAATGTATATGGCCTGGTATTAAACAACGAAGAACCCAGCCTTGGCCAAAGGGCATTGGTGAGAGCTAATATTTGAAAATAGCTGAGGCTCGGACCGCCGCGTCGACACAGATCTCGTGACGATAGCCCAAGTCACATTTCCGAATGACTCTTTATCGATATCTTGGCCGGACCTTTGTACGATCTCCATTGACCAGAACCGCGATGGCCTCTACGAGCACACCACACCAGCCGCCCCCCGCAGCCGCCGGCCCAGATCCCAACTCAAAGAGTGCAGGTGCGGTCCCCGTGTCCCAATCCATACTGACATTGACTCCCGCTCAGCAAAGAAGGAGGCTAAACGCCTTGAGAAAGAGGCAAAGCTCGCTGCAAAGACCGCAAAAGCCCCCGCAGCCGCGGTAGAGAAAAAAGTGAAAGCAGAGAAGGAGAAGAAGGAGGAGGAGCCCCCGTTCGTGAATCTTACGCCAAAGGGCGCGAAGAAAGGTGCGTCTCGATGCTCTGTGGGCGTACCTGCGCAAACTATTTGCAGATCTCTCTCAGCCGATGGCGAGCGGATACAACCCCATCGCGGTCGAAGCGGCTTGGTACGACTGGTGGTCTGCACAGGGTTTCTTCAAGCCTCAAATGGCACCCGACGGCGGCCCGAAGCCAGAGGGTCTCTTCGTCGTCCCCGCCCCGCCCCCCAACGTCACTGGTAGCCTCCACATTGGACACGCACTTACTACAGCGATCCAGGACACGCTCATACGCTGGCAAGTGGCCTTGTGCTATAGTATCATGAGGCTAATGACGCACACAGGAATCGGATGCTCGGAAAGACGACGCTGTTCGCGCCCGGATTCGACCATGCAGGCATCTCGACGCAGTCCGTCGTGGAAAAAAGGCTATACAAGTCCACCGGAAAGACGCGCCACGATCTCGGCCGAGACAGTTCCTCGAGACCGTCATGGACTGGAAAACGAGTGCGTATAGCGCTTACCCACTGCTCGCATCGCTGATGGCGCGCAGCTACCAGGGACGCATCACGAATCAGCTCCACCGGCTCGGCGGGAGCTACGATTGGGATCGCGTGGCGTTTACGATGGATCCTGTAGGTTTTGTGATCTCCGCTTAGTTGTGAATGACGTTGTGGTTCTAGGTGCGCTCAAAGGCCGTGATTGAAAACTTTTGCAAGCTCCACGAGGACGGAATCATCTACCGCGCTAACAGGTTGGTTAATTGGTGTGTGCAACTCAACACCACGCTTTCGAATCTCGAGGTTTGTGCGATGCTAGCACTACCCGTGTGCATTCTAAGATTGGTGCTAGGTCGACCAGAAGGAGCTCACGGGACGCACCATGCTCAATGTACCGGGCTATGACCCCAAGGAGCGGTTCGAATTCGGGGTTATTACCTCGTTTGCATATCCCATTGAGGACTCGGGTAAGTTATGCTTTTGTCCGCGGCTGCAGATTACTGGATTTTTATGTATAGATGAAAAGATTATTGTGGCTACGACCCGTCCAGAGACAATGCTTGGCGATACCGCGATCGCGGTGCACCCTGACGATCCGCGCTACACTGTACGCCCCCCTTTCTTCTTTTTATCAACTGCTAACACCCCCACAGCACCTGCACGGAAAATTCGCACGGCACCCCCTCGTTGACCGCCGTATCCCCATCGTCACGGACGCAATCGTTGTGGACATGGCGTTTGGAACTGGTGCTGTCAAGATCACACCCGCACACGACCCGAACGATTATGAAGTCGGCGTACGGCATAAGCTCGACTTTGTGAATATCCTCAACGACGATGGCACGTTCAACGCGAACGCCGGGGCGAAATACCAGGTCAGCAGCATGTTGGAATAGTTGCATACCCGTGCTGACCAATGACAGGGTATGAAACGCTTCCATGCGCGTGTGGCGGTGGTGAAGGCGCTGAAGGAGCTCGGGCTATATGTCGAAACCAAGGACAATCCCATGCAAATTCCTGTGTGCAGGTGCGTCCTGCCTCGTCCTTGCATGCAGCTCTAACCCCCCGCACAGTAAATCTGGGGACTTTATCGAGCCTGTTATGAAACCGCAGTGGTGGGTGGACTGCAAGCCCCTCGCCGAAGAGGCCATCAAGGTGCGTTCCACCTCTCGTGTGCGGCTAGTCTGATATGGATGCGCAACAGCGCACGCACGCGGCGAGCTGAATATCACCCCAAAGCAATCGCGCGACGACTGGTTCCGCTGGCTTGACGGGATCCAGGACTGGTGTATCTCCCGTCAGCTGTGGTGGGGCCATCGCTGCCCGGCATATTTCGTACGCATCGAGGGCGCGGAGCAGGATGTAGGTGCTTTCACGGTATTTAGTTCATGGCTGACGGTGGTGTAGCGGATCGACGGCAAGAACTGGGTAGTGGGACGCACCTACGAAGAGGCTGCGGAGCGCGCGAAGCAGGTGGCGGGCGGCGCCCAGTTTACTTTGGAGCAAGACGAGGATGTGCTTGATACATGGTTCTCCTCTGCTCTATGGCCGTTTTCGATTATGGGGTGGCCCGAGCAGGTATGTTCGCAGTCATGCTCCAAACGGTGTCTAACCCGTCACAGACTGCGGACATGAAGAATTTTACCCCTCGTCGCTGCTCGAGACCGGGTGGGACATTCTCTTCTTCTGGGTCGCGCGTATGGTGATGCTCGGCGTTAAGCTCACCGGGAAGGTGCCGTTCCACGAGGTGTACTGCCATGCCATGATCCGCGACGCGCACGGGCGCAAGATGAGCAAGTCCCTCGGGAATGTGATTGACCCGATCGATGTTATCGAGGGGCTGCCGCTCGAGGCGCTCCATGAGAAGCTATACGAGGGCAACCTCGAGGAGAAGGAAATCGTCAAGGCAAAGGCCGGCCAGAAGAAGGATTTCCCCAAGGGTATCCCCCAGTGTGGCACGGACGCACTCAGGTTTGCATTGTGCGCATATTCGGGTGGAGGTGTGTGGTATGCTTTTGCGCGCTGGGTGGTTGATTTATGACTGGGGGCAGGACGCGATATTAATTTGGAGATCCTCCGTGTGGAGGGATACCGCAAGTTCTGCAATAAGATTTTCAATGCGACTAAGTTCGCTATGCTTAAGCTCGACGAGACATTCGTCCCAGAAGCGTCCGCTAAGGTACGTTGTGTTGGAGTATCCGTGGATGGCGCTGACATCTTATACTAGCCGACTGGCAAGGAGAGCTTGGTCGAGCAGTGGATCCTTCATAAACTCAACATTGCATCAGCAGAAATCAACACCCACCTCGCTGAGCGCAATTTCATGTCCGCGACTACCGCCGCATATAATTTCTGGCTGTATGAATTGTGTGATGTGTACATCGTGAGGCCTGTTTACCCTAACCTGATTCTATCGCTCATCATCTCGTAGGAGGCGATGAAGCCCATGACGGACGAGGCTGCCCCCCTTGAGACGCGTAGATCAGCCCAGCAGACGCTCTACACATGCTTGGACCATGGATTACGGCTGCTGCACCCATTCATGCCGTTCGTGACGGAAGAGCTATGGCAACGGCTCCCCCGAAGGCCGAACGATGCTACACCATCAATCATGCTGTCTTCGTTCCCCGTGCATGACAGCGCGCTCGTATTCGAGGACGCCGACAAACAGTTCGACCTCGTGTTCTCAACGCTCAGGACTGGGCGCTCGCTCGCCGCGTCCTACAACCTGCAGACTGATATCCAATGTGCGTTATGGTTGCTTCGATGTAATATAGCGTAGCCGCTAATTGGATAATGCTCCTAGTTTTCATTTTCGCTGAATCGGCGCGGGAGGCTCAGCTGTTGACATCGCAGGTGCCGACCATCGTCGCACTTACCAAGGGGTGCAAGAGCGCGCAGGTGGTGAACAGCCTGACGGATATACCCCCGGGTTGCGGCGGGAGCGTGGTCACCTCGACGGTGGCCGTCCACACCCTCGTTAGAGTATGCAGCGCTTATTTTGTATACTGTCGCCTGATGCTAATTGGCTTTTCAGGGGCTGGTGGACTTGGATATCGAAATTGCGAAGAGCGAGAAGAAGCTGGACCTTGCTCGGATGAATCTGCAGAAAATTGTCAAGGTGGAGTCGCAAGCTGATTACGAGACAACTGTTCCCGCGAATGTGCGGCAAGCCAATGAGGAGAAGGTGGGTGCTCTCGTTTTACATTAGACGTGGTGTCTGACCTACTGGCAGAGGAAAACGCTAGAGGCGGAGGTCTCAACTTTAGAAATGTCGAGGGATATGTTTGCGAAATTAAAAATATGATCACAATAGATATTCAAAACCTAAATGATATTCAGGAGTCTTAGTCAACGGGATGTAAAAAGCTGATATGTATGGCAAATGGCATTAATAATTATATGTTGGCTGCTGGAGCCAGTACAGCAGTGGTACCTATACTTTATATCTCCGACCTGTTTTTGTGAAGAATGTTTGTAGAACATAGACCTGGAAGCTGGTAGTAGAATAATGAGTACTAGTGTGCAGTGCGGGGAGCTAGAAGCACTTACACAGCCATGCCGATGACGGCCAAACTCTCAAAGACCGCGTACCAGAAAAGACGACTAATCAAGCAGGTTTAGTTATCTGGTGACGTGAAGACACCATAGGCGCACTTTTGTGTGGATTTCACGATTGAGAATCCCCGATTTTCTCGCGTGTGGAAGCTGCAATGATGGGTCAATGAGGTGGCGGTGGGCTTTATCGGACGGCGTACTATTTCTGTGTCCGCTTGATGTTCATCAGCATACCATTCAGCCGGAATATGCTCTCCTCGAGGGCAGAGGTGTGCTCTGAGATTTTTCCCGGTTTAGCAGGGGCCTCCCGCCGAGGCTCGCTCTCCACCATAATGTCAAAGTCGACCAGCTTCTCGGTGAGCGTGGACATGTCGTTTTCGAAGCAGAATGCGTATTCCCCGACAGTGTTTGCGGTTAGGACATAGTCGCCCTGTCTTTCCCTCACACCATCGAGGATAGCTTTGCCATTGGGATCCCGCACGTCAAAGTCGATATCAAACGAGCCGCCAGATTGGACCTTGTGGCTGGGGATATGCGGTAGTTATTAAGTGTAGAGGATTCACGTACTGCGAAATAAAACTGTTTGTGCAGGTGAGTTATATTGGATATGAAAGGAGATCATTGGACATACACCAAGCTTCTCTCCGGCCTTGTCAACATCCGCGTAGAAACATAGCCGTTCATTTGCAGAAATGGTAGTAGTCAGTGCGGACGCATGTGCAGTCCGTGCGAGAAAAAGAAAAGCAACAAGACAAGAAATGAAGCGTAGCATGAGCGCCGTCATGGAAAAGTAAATGTGGCCTCGTCTAACTCAATCCCTCCCACGTTGACGGAATTCTAGCGGAGCTTGAACTGAGCACAAAATATGTCCGCGAAGGTTTGCATGACAAGTCCATCTACTCCTCCTCCCCCGCAAAAATGCTTTTTTCTGACTTGCAACCGTTTACTGACTGGTCTCCCCCGAAACCCCATGGCTCTCATACTCTTTCCGACATGGGTCTTCAGTTACATTATCATTATCCCCTAACGATTGGCCCCGCTTTATATTCCAGCAGATTGTCCGAAAACGCACCTTGTCTATCTGATTTAAATCTTTCCCCAGATTCGCGACTCCAGTCTCAGTCGTCTGCCCTGTCTCTGCAGTCACCAATCAGAACCTCAACCCGGCCCCGTTCGCCATTGACACCATTCCGTGCTCACTCCACTCACATTGGAACGCCGACTTATCCTGGCTCCCACTTTGCTATCTCTCCCCTGTTTATCCATGGCCTGAATTGTACACCCCTTGGGTACTCTTATGAACTAGGCCTAGATGACTGGATGCCACTTGATTCGTCCGTATCCCCCGTCGTTCGCGAAGCAGTTGCTGCCAGGATCCCCACATCTGTCGCTCTCTGTTCCCAAGGTCCACATGCTTCTTCCTTTGCAGATCGTCTCCGTACCACCGTTGGATCCCCACCTCTGCCACACAGTTCCCAGGAGACTCCGTCTGGGCCAGTTCAACCGCTGCTCTCTCCTTGTAAATCTCACTTAATTCATACAACTTCACCTGCCGAATCAATTTCCACCAAGCCCAGCACCCCCACTCACTCACTTCTGGATTCAGTTTCTCTCCTTTCTCCGTTGACGCCTGTGACCCCCGAGCAAACATCACCACCAGTTATAGAATCAAAACCTGCTAATGAACGTATCTTTATCCACCTCGCTCCAAATCCAGGCAAACACTTGAGAAAGCGAAAACTTTCTATGCCTGAATCCCCTACTCCGCTGCCGTCCCAAAAACGCGCTCGCTACAGCCTCCGATCCCTTCCTGCGTCTATCGATGAAAATGAGGTGATGCCTAAACCCAGCACTGAGGATATAGTGGCGCTCGATTCCCTGCCTGTGCCATCCTCTCCCAAGCCCACGTCTCATTCGCCCCCCGTGTACTCTACCCGATCCTTCCGGCCGTCGCCACTGGGTCCTATCGAAATATCATCCAATTTCCCTCTATTTTACAGACGTTATCCCGCAAGTGCCTATTTCCAGCCCCCAGCCCATGAGTAAATCCACAGTCCCAGTTATTAACCCACTGATTCATGGTTTTCCAAACAGTTCCCCGTGCACATTATTTGGTGTTCGCCACCCGGGAGGAATTTATAATCCTCCAAGATCGGCGCTCGATCTTTACACCCCACGATTCGTGAAGGGGAAGGGTTCGGAGAAGGTAGGTTTGTGCCCAATGTGTGTTGAACCTGCCCACCGTGGCGGGGAAGATAAAAAGGTGTGGTTGGCTATGAAGTTTTCTGCCTTCAAGTGGTTGGTCTTGCCCTTTCGGCGTTTACCCTCTCTGATGAAATTGATACCAGAGTGCTCTTACATTTACCAGAGGCCTCACTTACCGTCAAATTTAGCTACCATATGCAATATGCACATGGTCCGTCCCCTCGCTAATTCCCTTCAATTATTACTATTTTTCTCGCGGGGTAGGTGTGTCAGCGTCAACGGCACGACCATTCTCTCCTCCCATCGCCTTCCGTACCATCGACCGCCCAGGTGCAGGAAAGAAGGAACGATCTCGAATCCAGCAAGGAAGTGTCATAAGTGTAATAAATGGTTGGCTGTGGAGGGAATAAAGGCAACCGAAAATAAGGTGTGTAAATTAACGGCGGCGGGACTTCACTGACACGTCAACCAACTTTAGGTCAAAGAGTTGTTCTGGTGAATCCGGCAGATTTCCAGATATGTCAGCTATTGACGACGTTATCAGGTGGAAACACGCTGCTTCATGTCACCAAGAATCTTCACTGGATGATCAATACGACATTTTCGAGCCAGACGATGTACTGAAGCAGTTGTTAGCCTTGGAATGACGGTTTTCCTAGCCGCTCCGCGAGCAATGGATATGTAGCATGTTTACGGTTTTTCTTCTAGAGTTCTCAGCGCCCGAGCGCCGTCACGATATGTATGATAAGTAACAGCATGTACCACACATTGTGCATTTTAGAGCGTTGGCATTGGAACCTAAGTCTAGAATTCAAACGATGCGTCCACTTGGTGGTGATTCAGCCCTTGTAATCCAAGTTCGGCCAATATTTTCAACGGCTAAGACTTCCCCATTTTTCAAAAATAAAACATCCATCGACGAATAATATAGCATATATTGCAAATTCCAGCCTATTCCGACTTAGAAACAACCTCCGGTCCATTTTGTCTGTTCTAGGCGTAAGAGAAGCATATGTAAAGGGTGGGGATCAAGTAAGGGCGATCTCAGTGGTCGCGGGACTTCCTATGGCATGTGTTTTAGCGGGGTTTGGGAACAACGAAGTGAATATAAAGTGAGTGAAATTATGTCGCGCACCTATAATCGCCCTCTGCAGCGACGCTGAGTTCCTCAATATCACCTTGGACGATGGAAAGCGCCTCCGCAGCAGCAGAGAAGAATAAAAGTTGGGCTTTGACGAGCTCATTAAGATTCTTGATAGGTTCGGGCTATTTCATCTACGCGTGAATAACTCGGCTGGAAAGAAGAGCGAAACTTTACGTTTTCAAGAACTGTCTTCATGAGTGTGATGGCGACCTCGGTTTTTTGCACGAGGTCGTCCTCAGCATTCTCGACCTCAAGACGGGACTGCTCTTGCCTGGCTGGGCCAGCGGTCTTGAGACTGGGATACCTTGGTTAGTGGAAGGAGTAAGGATGGAGCATCCAGGAACGTACGTTTGTTTTGCCGCATCGAGCTCCAGTCTGCTCACACGGACTGCTTGTCTCGCCTTGAGGGCGGCAGCAATGTGTGTGTTCAATGTTGCTTGCCAAGAGGAGAGGAAATGTTTGCGAATTGTTTCATCTTGGCTTAGACGAGCGTCTGCCACCTTTTCCCAAGCACCGCCGTACACGCCCAACGCTCGTCCCAGACCTATGCTTGCACCTGCGTTAACTCCGGCCTCGCCAGGCACGGCAGAGTGCAATGTCGTCGCAGCAGTGGAAGCGGCACGCATAAGGGCATGGGGGAGTGTCTTGTGTTGCTGGGGTGGTGGGGCCGAAGGAGCGTTAGGAGCTGGGAGGTTCGTGCCCTTGAGATTAGTAGCGGCAAAGCTGGTGATATTATAGCCGATGTTCGTGGAGAGTTCTGAGAGGGATTCTTGGATTTGTGTTGGGTAGTCATAAGTTTCGGATTCGTAGACTTTAGTGATCCTGGGATGTATTGTTGGAAGCAAGCCGGGCCGTGTAAAACGAGAGCTCACTTGAGTAACGAGAGGTGCGCAGCACGCAAAGCGTCCACGCGGGCTTCAAGATCTTTGTATTCTGTAATACAGAGCACGGGCTGAGCGAATGCACGGTTGATTGGGTATCCCAAAACTACGTACCCTGAGGCAGCTCAGTAATCTCTTCAGGCGCCACTTGCCCAAGACGTTCCCTCGTAGCTTGAACACTTGAATTGAAGCCCTTGGTCAGCTTGCTTCCCGCCTGGGCAAAATCGATGCTGCCGATGCTGGATTGTAATTTGCTCCAGCCGTTCATGGTTGAATTGATAGTTTTGAGGGAAAGGTAGGCTGAGTTGACTTGCGGGTGGTTGGGATTTGAAATGGAAAAGCGGCGTGGTGTGGTAACACGTGTTCTAGCACAGCCACCTGACATGTCCAAATCATCAGGCCTAACTTATTATATTATCATCCCTTTAACCACCACCACTGTCCCCCCCGTGGGAACTTTTCTCATGGGGGGCATCCATTCCTATCGCCATCCATCCACCACATCCGTCCACTCCAAGTGCAAGAAGGACCTTCCATTCGTTTACCTGGGCCATCTTGACGGTTGATCTGCAAGATTGGACTCATTGATGGGCTTGATTGCTTGTCACACACTCACGGCATCTGACGACTTTTCCGAAATCTTTTCCCTTTCTTTGACTTTATACTACCACATTCTGGATACCCCACCCATACCCCCAAGCCTATAGCACCTTGGTTGTATCCTTTGCTACGATGTGAAGCTGGGAGGCTTCGGGCCGTCCAAACTCACACCAACTTGTATCCCCTGGCTCTGGTTGGCTAGTGACTTTGGCCCAAGAAGTGGCCAGTGTGTGTTGGGGACCTTGTGATTAGGATTTGTTTTACATTGCACGCGAAGCTACTTCACATTTTGCCCTATTGCGCAGGGCATACATTGATGAATCAAGGGGAGAGGGAGATTTTATGCCCTGAAAGTGTGTTGGCTCCTTACAGGGCTGATGTGCGATAAGGCCAGGCCTGGACCCGAAATTGTGGATAACCCCCCCTCATGGGCATATCACTTGCCTGGATGGTCAGCTGTAAGGCATTCCACGAGTGCGGGTTACCCGCAGATCCCTGCGGGTAGACCCGTGGGAATACTCGTGGGTATGCCTACTCACGGATCCGGGTCATTGGTTGGTCCAGATCCCACCCGGATCCGTGTGAGTCTGAGTATTGATTTTGCATGGTGAGTACTTGTGAGTCACAAGTACTCACCATTTAAATTCTGCACTAAATCAGGCCATTGATGGGTGGATCGGATACTCCTAAAGGTGCCTATTAATATACAAAAGAGACAACAGGTATACCTGCCACTGGTCCATAGTTATAAGAGATACAATGGGGGAGGAGGAGGAGAGACCATGCCCTGAGGTCAATTCCCCACCAAATTACATGATCATGGGACACATTCAACACTAAGTTACAAGCTGAATACGATGCGCATGAGAAGATAGGGATCAATGTCCCCGATCTCATAGTGCACGTGATTTGGACGACTTTTACCCAGTACCTCGGGATCGGGGATGCCGATCCATCTCGCGTTGTGCGCATCACATTCAGCTCGTGAACTAGTGTTAAATGCGTTCCACAATCATGTAATTTGGTGGAGACTTGACCTTGGGACAGGACCTTCTCCTCCTCCCCCCCTAGAATGCGCACCCTATAGCTCAGGATCGGGGACAGGTAGCCCTATCGTGTCTTTTGGATATTAATATACATATTTAGGAGTGTCTGATCCGCCCCTAAGCGACCTGATTTGGTGCAGGTTTTGACCAGGCAAAAACCCACAAGTACTTGTGAGATCTGTGGGTAATTTACTCACGGATCCGAGTATGGCTTTCATGCCTGCGGGTACCCGTGTCACGGATCCGAGTATACTCGCGGGTGCACTTGTGGAATGCCCTAGTCAGCTGTAGAATGAACCCTAAGGCATGTCACAAGTGCACCTGTGACTCACGGGTGTAAGGCTCAGCACGAGCACAGGTTACCCACAGGTACCTGCGGGTAGACCTGTGGGAATACTTGCAAGTATTGGCCTAAACAGATACTTGTTGTACTCATGGATCTATTTACTTGCGGATCCGAGTCAAGCATTTGGACATTGCAGGTACCTGTGACTGTTAAGGCGGAGTGCCTTTACCAAGGTTCAAGTGTCGAATATCGTCCAGAGGTTCTAGTCAGAGTCTTGGGTCAACACCAACAAGACTATAGTCACTCCAAGTCAGGCTTTGACTTGGGTATCAGAGTTCAGTGATCAAGGTTCAAAGGTAAAGGGTGTAGTATTGCCTAGGTCAAGATGAGAACAATGACAGTGTATCTAGGGTTTATATACTAGGGACCTTGAGGCGCGAGAACATAGTACAATGAGAAAGAAAGACAATGTAAAGTAATTAAGCTGTTGAAGCTCAGTCAGCTATGATGTCATAGATGAGTCAGGTATCTAAGAATAGTAGCATGTGTTGGACATGCGATAGAACAATGAGGAATCATAGAACAATGTAAGTATCGTTAAACAAAGGTAGTCAGAGAACAAAGAGGAAAAAGATAGGGGTGGGAACCGTTGTAACATTACCCCCTGTTTATCGTTGAAGTCCCCTGACTTCAAGTTACCCTGCAAAGCTGCCATAGGGTTCATCAATCATGTTAGAGATGCGGAGTCGTCAAAATAAAATCCTCATCAAAATCGGTTGTCGGGGTCCATAGTGACTGTGAGCGCAAGTGACATGCGGTGTTCGCCAGTTGCAGAAATTGCAATAAAAGTCAGGGCAGGTGGAAAATGCGTGCCAGTACCGTGACAGAAGGAGCAATATCGACGCGAGGTCGTTCAGGTCGAGAGAAGACAGTCCGGGGAGGCGGGACATTTTCAGCATCAGGGATTGGATGTGTCGTGGTCGGCCAGCATGGGAGAGAGGGGTAACAAAGATGGTTTGTGGGCGTTGTCGTTGTCGTCGTGGGGTTCGGATGACGGGGGTTCTTCCATGTGCTTGGTCGTAGGACGGGGGTGCTAGTCGTTCTGGGTTCGGTGGGGTGGAATGAAGGGTTCGGGATCAGGAGAGGTTAAGCGAGATGCTAGGGGTCGTGGGAGTGGAGTAGTAGCAGGAGGGTCAGGGGAAGGGGTAGCAGAAATGTCGTTTATTGGAGAATGGGGAAAAGGTGTTGCTCCTCGAGAGTCTGTTCTGGAGGACGTGGGTTCCATGGCGTGGCTGGGTTCGGGGGTCGTTCGGTTTCTAAGTCGTGAGAACATAGAAGGGGTGGATGTGAGTTCGTCGACAGTTCGGTTGGTTAGAGGCCAGGGGTCATTTGTGAGTCGTGGAGTCACTACTCCAGGGATTCGGTTCATCTGTTGGTCTCCAACAACTGTTGAATGTGTTCAGTTCTTAGTGGGTAAGGGTATCCATGTGGACCGTCGAATCCAATAAGAGCGTCTAGCCCCATTTCCTACCAGCGTGGAACAGGGTCTTCTGGGCGCATTCGTGGGCTTCTTTGAGACGAGTGAGTTGGGCTTGGACCTGGCCCATAGCCCCAAAGAGACTTCGGATAGGCGCATCTAGGTCGTTGACGTCGTAGAATGCCGTCATGAAGTCACGAAGGATAGGGTACTTTCTCATGGAAGTGACGAAGGACTCGGGGTCCTTGATGGTGATGAGGAGATTGTAGAAGTCTTCCAGATCCTTCGGGATTTCGTTCGGGTTGATGATATTTTCGGTTTCGTTTTCGGGGATCGGTTGAAGGGGTTCGCGTCGCGTGGGGGCGGAGGATGATGAGGAAGAGGAGGTGGAAGCAGTCGCATGAGTCGGAGAGGATGAGGAGGAAGGGATTGGAGGGGGAGTCAGAGGATACGGCATAGTCGGTGAGGTGGTGAGGCGGTAGAAGAGACATGGTAGCGAGTTAGATTTTCGAATGTGGGGATTCAAAAGATGGGGAAAATCAAAGGGAGTGTCGTTTCTTATAAGCTTTGAGAATGTCGGAGGCATTTCCAAAGCTGCGTGTGGGAAGCCATGTGTTGTCGGTAGATGGATAACCCTTCCATTTCACATAGTACATCATGCCGTTTCCTTGTTTGCGGTGTTTGAGGATGGCTTCGATTTCATATCTTCTTCTCCTTCTATTAGTTCCGGGGGTGGTTGGTATAATTAGGTCCGTGGACTTCGTTTTCCTTGTATGGGGTAAGAAGGCATGCGTGAAACACCGGATGTATTTTCCATTGATCGGGTAATTGTAGCCGGTAAGTGAGAGGTCCTAACACCTCGGTGATGGGGAAGGGGCCTTCTCGTCGTGGTGCCATCTTTCTGGTTTCGTATTTCAGTTTGAGGTTAGTAGATTCTAACCATACTAAGTCATTCTTCTTGAAGGGGGTGAAGTTTCGTGTCGTTCTTTCCGCTACACGTTGGCTAGCCAGTTCATGTGCAGCAAGGGCTTCATCTCGTGTCTTCTGGAGGGATTGGAGACGTTCTTGTACAGCAGGTGTGTCGGATTTGAGGAAAGGAAGGGGAACGGCAATAGGGTTATAGCCCATCATGAGGAAGAATGGGGAAGCATTTCGTGCGGAGTGTAGGCGTTGGTTGTGGGTGAATTCGGCGGTAGGGAGGAATTCCACCCATGTTTCGGGGTGATTAACGCAAAAGATCCGAAGGTAAGCTTCTACTTCTTGATTGACACGTTCCGTTTCTCCATCAGTTTGAGGGTGGTATGCCGTACTGAATGCGAGTTTGATGCCAAGGAGTCGCCCTAATTCCCTTTGTACTGCGGAGGCAAACTGGGGGCCACAATCGGAGATGATTTTATCCGGGAGACCGAATCGTTTGTAGACTTCCCGGAATAAAAGATTTGAAGTTCCTAGGGCATCAATCGTTTTGTTGCAGGGAATTAGAATTACCCCCTTTGTAAGCCCTTGGTCTACCACGACCAAGAGTGAATCATATCCATGGGATTTCGGTAGATCGTAACAAAGTCCATGGAGATCTGTGAGAAAGGTCTTGGGTCCGTCGGGGGTTTTATCGGCATTAAAGGTGGTGCGGTGGGTGAGTGTTTACTTTGGTTTGTTGACAGGTAGCACATCCTTCAACATAATTTTTGACAAAGTATACATTCCAGGCCACCAGTAATGCGACGGATAAGTTCCAGGGTTTTCATGTGGCCGGGGTGTCCCATCATTGGCAAGTCGTGGTATCTTGATGCAATGTTCCTTCTCAGGGTTTCGTCTGGGGGAATATAGCATCGGTCTTTGTAGAAGACCAGTTCTTCTTCGATTTCCAATCGGAAAGTGCGGATTTCATTGGAGGGGTACCCCTTTCTTGAGTGCTTCGATGGCCTGGGTAATCACATCCTCTTTGGAGGAGGAGGCGAGAATTTGATCACGGAGGTCGGTGTCAATAGTTTTACAAATAGCTCTCTGGGAGTAATGTGATGTCTTCGTTATCGTATCTTCTTCCAGGTTTAGGTCTTCTCTTCTTGATAAAGCTCGATTGGACCATTTGTGTTCCAGGGACATGGACCAATTGATGTCGAATTCGGAGAGAAAGAGACTCCATCGTGCTTGGTGTCGATTGAGTTTTTGGGCGGTGCGGAAGTAGGTGAGATTCTTGTGATCAGAGAATATGGTAATTGGATGTGGGGAGCCTTGGATGTAGTGTCTCCAGGCTTCCAGAGCTCGTACAATTCCTAGAGTTCTCGATCATAGATTTCGTAATTTCGTTGAGTGGCGTCAAGGATTGTGAAAGGTAGGCGCACGGATGCCAGTCTCCATTCACGTC